>JAKXYG010001503.1:600000-1090000 GCA_025895645.1 Cardicola forsteri | reverse complement strand
TAAGTAATATTTATAAAGCCTCAAATTCTAATAATGGTAATATTCCTGACTGTTCCTCCTCCACGTGGTGTATCTTAAACTAGGTGCCAACAGGCATCTAAACTAATAACTTCAGAGACCGAATACACAACAGTATAACTGGGCATTCACTAGACTCCTGTTTAGTGAATGTTGGCAAACATCTATAATGCCTAAAAGGTATCTCAAGATATCCATTTACCATATGTAGCCGGTTAGGCTTCTGGATGAGTCAACCGGCGCTAATCCTCAATTTCCCCGAAGAAGATTGCCTTGTCAGTTCCTGTGAACACTAGTATTGTCCTAAGCAAGCAGTCTTCCGGGAAAAAAGTTTATTTAACTCCCTCCAAGTTCAATTGACATCGGACAAACTCTTCGTATAGGACTTCAGGTTGTTATGCGAACTTGGAACTGATAAAGAGGTAGCAGAGCCACAAACTTTTATTATATATATATATATATATATATATATATATATATATATATATATATATATATAATTGTTTAAATACGTTGACTTGTCATGCAACTATCCATTATTTTGCATTTACTATTAATGGCAGAATCAAAGCACTGTTAACTTGGGTACAAATCCAGTTATTTAGCTACTTATCTGCGAAATAAGTACAATAACAAACCTCTCAAACTTGATTTAAAAATTACAAAAAATAATAATTGTAATAGATTAAAATATAAAATACAGTATACTTTTTATCTTTAAAAACATGTACGTGATTATATAAAATGTGTTGTTTACATGATTACATTTTCATTTTAAATGCTAATTTATGTTAAATACATTTCGACCTTTGCATATTATTGATGTCAGAATAATCTTAGTTTATTCTAATACTTTCTTAATGTACTATTAATTATCACAAAAGTACTGAATGTCAAGTTATTGATGGTACATTATCAGCCCACACTTTTGTTTACTGTTTCCAAAAGTTTAAACTAACCTTGACAGTAGATCACTAAAGTGTATATTGTATCATTGTACTCTAATTATGATTTTAATTTCTGAATTATTTCGGTCAAACGATCAAGGACATAAAACCCATCAATTTTCAATTAATTTTATAATCAATAATTTTATACCGTCGCTTGTCCCAATTTCGGTTAAGAAAGAAGGAAGATTTGAGCTCAAGATTTGCAACCTGGTTTCTGTGAAAAATTATTGCAAAAACATCACCAAGAAGATAGTATTTTTTTAAACTACAGCAGAGAAGTGAAAACAACATGATTCCGATAACGGAATTCGACGAAATTCAAACAGAATTTAAATCTTTGATATATATAACATAACCAAAAGTTTAATGTACAATTATATGGAACAATCTTGTTACTCCATGCTCTTCAGATTGAAAGAGTTTTGAAATAAATTATTTATATTCACAGTAGATAAACAAGCTGCTGTCAAAATCAATACAGTATAATTCCTTCACTTTTGTAAAACTATTGTATAAAACATCTAAATTGTACTAAAAATTTTCTTAAACATTATCTTAACGGTATAAGTAAAATATTTTATAAAAACTAATAATTTATACCAATTTGGGTTAAAAACAAGAATTTTGACATTAAAAAATTGAACAATAAACAAATTAGTAGCTTAAAAATAATTTTTATTATAAAATATAAAAATAGATAATAACAGCTATACATTTTTAATATTTTAGGTAATATTAATTAATTTCTAAATTTTTCTAAAAGCGCTTAATGTAGTAATCTTTGTATATTTTAACTCAATGTTGGAGAATTTGATTTTGCATTACATAAGTACTTTTTAATTCGAATATTTTTATTTCTCAAACCATTAACATTGTATTTTAAAATGATTTAAAATAATTATAATTATATTAAGGTTTGTGTTGTCTGGATGCAATTGTATAAATGTAACGTTTATTTTAGTCAAGGATTTCACGGTTTATATAACTAAATTACATTAAAAAACACTCGTAAAAACAATACTAATTTCTTTAAAACCAATTTATTCTCTAAATAATTAAAATGTGTATGTTCCTATTTATTTAAATGTTTGATTGCACATTAGTATTTATTCTATGTTCTATGTAACATGTAACATGTGTAGCTCAAACTATTGAAATTGTATTCATTATATAAAAAATGAAAAAAACTAAATTAAAAATTGTAGGTATATATATATTCCGAAATTAAATATCTAAATTAAAAAAACCACTTCATATTTATTTATGAAATATATATTGAACACTAAAATGTGCACTAATAGGTATTATAATTATAATTATTGTTATCATTATCATTATAATAATAATAATTATAATAATAATAATAATAATAATTATTATTATTGTTATTATTATTATTATTATTATTATTATTATTATTATTATTATTATTATTATTATTATTATTATTATTATTATTATTATTATTATTAATAATAATGCTAAATCAGTAATTCAAATGTTTTATGATATTTGCGTTTAAATATTCTCATTTATAACTTTGTCTCATTTGAATGAATAGTCATCGGACAAATGACAAAACAAAATTTTGTTATTTATTTAAATTTTAAAAATATTTTCACATTACACATATATTATGCACACAAACATTAAGGTATGCACACAAACATTAAGGTAAATCACATATACGGTCTATTTCCGTACTTATTAATAAAAATATTTCATTGAATTTTGGATATATAAGATATATATAGGTAAGAAATGATATATATATATATATAAATATATATATATATATATATATATATATATAATTAAAGCATTGCACTTTAATAACAAGAATGTACAAATTGTGACGTACTACGAATCGTTTAGATTGAAAACTATTGCACCTGAATTTTACGTTACAATTTTTAATTTTTATGCTTATTTTAAATCTTTACATTCAAATTAAACTTAAACGAACGAGGAGAACTTGTATTAACACATTAATTAATGTTTAATAAAATTATGTACTACTACTACTACTACTACTACTACTACTAATAATAATAATAATAATAATAATAATAATAATAATAATAATAATAATAATAATAATAATAATAATAATAATAATAATAATAATAATAATAATAATAATAATAATAATAATAATAATAATAATAATAATAATAATAATAATAATAACATTTCATTAAATCACTCAAAGAAGTGAAAACAGTCTAATTCTGACAATGGGGTTCGGAAAAATCCGAATAGAATTTCCGTTTTTAATATATATTATCTATAAAGCCAAAAGTAGATGATAAAACCAACCAAGGGAAAAAGAATTTAAAAAATTCTATTGGTCAACCTCCGTGAGTGAGTGTGAGTCAAGTTGGTGCATTCTTCTATCAAAAGGGGATTGTTTGACCTTGAAAATGTATATAAGGTGGAAAAATCAATATTTACATAGCATATACCGATTTGTATTGCGTCATCGTGCAAATTTGGTCACACATTTAGAAACTTTCCTGTCCCCAACTTACGAGTAATCACACACTAACACAAAAGGTTATCTGACTCTTATTGGCTCCTTCTTTCGCAACTTTTTCCCTTGGTTGGTTTTATCATCTACCGTTTTGTTACCCGATGCTCACTAGAGTAAAAGGGTTTTAAAATACTACTACTAATAAAAGATTGTATAGCGTGATATATTTACATAAAAAAATATAAATAGAACTTTTTAAAAATGTAATTTTATTGTCTAAACGTTTAAATAAAACATGTTTTAGCAGGTAGATATTTATTGGAACCAAACAAGGACCATAAATGTTAAAATTATTGTGTACATTGGTTTAGTAGCTTAACATCTCGGCATGGTACTTGATAAAGTTCATTTCAGCTAAAGTCCTTTTGTTTATAATGTGACATTGGGCAAGAATTAAACACATGTTTACATTCTGTACAATTTTGTAAATTATTTTTCATGTTTTTAAGCCAAAGATAGGATGCTAGTCCTATGCTAAAAAATTTATATAATAATAATAATAATAATAATAATAATAATAATAATAATAATAATAATAATAATAATAATAATGACTGTTAGTTACTTTTATTTATTTATTTTTTACTTCTTTAAATGTTTTACGGGAAACGCATCTTTCAGCAGTGGACATTTTAGCGAAGCCAAACATGGACCCGCATTTAGTGCCAGCGGTGGTATTCTAACCTATGTCCATTAGGCCCAAGTCGAGCGCTGTACCGCTGGCTACCTGGCACAATTAAGTGTACCAATATGTTTTAGTTAAATGTTCAATATACCAATGTTTAATTAAATTTATATCAATAAATATCAGTTTGTTATAATGCCTAACAAATATTGTTTATTATGTTTAGGTATGGGGCGTCCAGGTAAAGGACATTATTGGACTATTGATCCAACAGCAGAATTCATGTTTCAAGATGGCGCGTCTCGAAGAAGACCACGTGGATTTCGGCGCAAATCTATATCGACTGCCATAATCGGTAATGGTCCAATTAGATCGAACTTGACATCATTCAATTTTTACAACCAAATGAATTATGGTTTGACATGTCACGAAAATGTTCCATCTAATCATCACCATCCCCATAGTAACAACATCAACGCCAGCACCAATAACACAAACAATTCCAATGTAAATATAAACTTAAAAAACAATTTTGCTACCCCAATTAATTTCAATTTGGATAACTTAAATCAAGAAGTACTTGCCAATAGCAATTTAAATTATCCTGTTCATCCCAACAATTATCATGACTCATTCAACAAAAACAACAGCTACTTGTTTGATTCCAACTCCAATCGTCATTATCATCATAATTATCCTCATCCTCACCCTACTCATCTTCCTCGTCATCAGTTTGCTGACGTGTCCAATTTTGACGGTCCTGATGCGATGCAATCGGGTTTGGAAAGAAACGAATTGAACATATCCAACAATTCGTCAATCCTTGGCAAGCAAGTCGAAACGGAAGAACCCGGGCCGTCCCTTTCCTCGTCGTCGTGTTCGTCCTCCTTGTCGGTCTCGTCGTCCAACGAAACCAGCGCGCATTTAAATGGATCGTCTGTCCAAACGTCCATCGAAGCATCCAAACGTCTGCCAGATGACGAGTCAGTTCATCGTGAATTTTTGACAAAATCTCACGACAAAAGTCGTTTGCACGAAGCGTTCAACAATCAAATGGATCATTTTGGTTGTACCGATTATGGTATGGTTGATTGTACAGCGACAACAACAAGTACAGAATTGACCAGCAGTTCGACTAACAATACTAATACGAATACTAATAATACTACTACTAATAATAATATAAACACTATCAATGTTCACGACAAATTTTTTGTATGCACACCTAATTTATCATATCAATTGTTATTCAATACTTCAAAGTCGAATACATCCTGTTTACAAATGTCAAATTATGAAACTGTCACGAGCAAAAAAGTGCTACAACAGAATGGTCAGTGTGACAATCAAACCGCTGTGATTTATTCCGATTTAGATAAAAATAAAAATTGCATTTTGAATTCAACTTACAAACATTCCTATTTGCATAGTGATTGTCGACTTTCGATCGACAGTGAACAACAATTGACGATGGAAAACAATTTGTTGGACAATCCGTTGTCTTCATCGTTATTTAATTCGTTGTTGTCTAACAACACGACGACCACCTCAACCACCACTAACAATAACAACAACAACAACAACAACAATCATAACAACAACAATCATAACAACGACAAATTGCAGTTTGCTAAACCTGTTGGTATTAGTCACGAACAAAATTATGTTTTCAAATCGGATGCCAAATTGTTTACTCAGGACAGCGGTTTGTCACTAGAAAACGGAATTAATGATGATGACTTTGGCAATGATGCTGATGATGATGGTGATGATGATAATGATAAACAAAAGAAAAGTAACAACGAGAGTGCAAAAAAGGATACGTTATCTTTTTGGCCATTGTTTGCTGACAAAGCACATGAAAAAAATCACTTTATTGACGACATTTCGGTTGGTAAAGACACAGAAGTAGGATTAAATAAACATACTCAAGGTAATTGTAAATTTTTGTGTAAAAAGATGTTTTAATAGAATGTTTAGTAAGAATTTAATGCATTAACAACAAAAAAAGTAGTAGATAGATTCGAAATTGGTTCCAAGTAAAAAATTAATAAATAGTAGTTTTTGGTAAATATTATTTGTTTTCAAATGAATTGAAACAGATAATAAGCAATCTCTTCAATCTAAATAATACTTATTATCTTACTATTTGAATATGCAAGTTGCATTTTGATTCTTAGCGTCACTATGCAACTGTATAAAAAACTTTGCTCAATCCATTTTTACTACATGTAAAAAGGTTTTAATCTACTAACAAGCATTTTATGAATTTAACTAAACCTTAACATTAAATCAGTATACATTGTGACTTGTTACAATAAGTTTTTGTCTTGTTAATTATAAATGCTCAGTCGTTTAATTTGAATTTTTCTAGTAAAATAGTGTGAGTTTTAACTGTTAATTACATAAATACACAATTAAATATATAAACACATTAAAATAACTAACAATTATTAAATTACTACATTATTTTGCCTACTAACAGTAAATAATAATAATAATAATAATAATAATAATAATAATAATAATAATAATAATAATAATAATAATAGTAATAATAATAATAATGACAATAATATTGTAAAATGTTTGTTTGACCTTCATTAGTCTACAATTAATTTGTGTTTTTATCACATTTAGATTTCAATAATGTTTGAAAGAAATTTTAATTGAATCAATTAAAAATGCATTTCATACACATTTTAAGCGATCAAAACAAGGACAACTTTATATTTTTGGAAACAATTATATTTTTATTTGTTCCTAAAAGTAAAATAATGTTTATTCAATCATTCTTTTTACAAATTTGCAATAAAAACAAATTAAAATTATAAAAACAAGTTTAACTTACGAAAATCACACTTTTTATTTAGTTACTTTTAAATTTAATTTATAAAAACATTGTTTAATTTATATATATATATATATATATATATATATATATATATATATATATATATATGATGCTTTAAATTTTTGCTTAATTTTTTTTATAATGCAACGGTATATGTTGAAAATTGATTTTAAAAGAAATTTTTTATTGTATTTCAATGCTACAAACACCTGTTTTTGTGAAAAAATAAAGACAAACATTACGGTGATTAAATGATAATATGTACAATTTAAAATTGTCTAAAATTTATAATTATTAAAACATTTTGGTTTTTTTGCATTAAACAATTTTATCATTTATGTTATATATATACTTTTTTAAAAGAAAATGTTTACAAAGATAATTAAATATTTAACTTTTAAATTGTTAATATTTCAATACTCGTCACTATTACCTATAATTTTGTTATTAATAATACAAAACATTATGTAAATGATAATCAATAAATAAATTTATATACAAGCTTGCAATTTTATTTTTATGTTCCTCAATAAAAGCATTTTAGCATAACTTGACATCGTTTATATTTACTTCACAAAGCTGGTTGAATGTGATTTACAAGTACAATAATTTATATAAGCTAAAAATAACTGCATCGTTTTTGAAAAAAATAAAAGAATCAATTGTCAAATTAAAAATTATAATTTTTACATAAATGTTTGGTTTAAATTTATTTTAAAAGCAAGTTTTAATTATTTGATAATTAATTTTTATTGTTTATTTCATAAAATTATTTATATTTATTTGTTTATTTGTAAATATTAGTTTTTTATCATTGCCATTTGTTTCATTGTTTTACCAAACAAATAACAAAATATTAAGACTTCAATATACTTTCATATTGACAACATACAACTTACAACAACAACTTAAAAGTTTACTCCTTGAATCTTTTTTTGAATTATTATTTTTGGGTTATTGATACAGCCTTTTACATATAAATACTTATTTTATTGATCTTACTCATTATTCTATTGGAACTAAATCAAGGTTAATTAATTTACTTAATACCAAATTAGCACAGCATTAATTAAAAAACTACGTTTATATTATATTTTGATTAATTAAAAAATACTTTTATTAATATGCTTACTATTGACACTTCCTATACCGTTTAGTATCTTATTCTGTGCATAATAACCTTTAATTAAATAAAATACCCTTAAAAAAAGTTTGCATTAAAATCATTAATTATTAAATAATTAAGCGTATGGCATTAAGTGAAATTGTAGTAAAATTAACTTTTTTTTAATTTTGCAAATGATATCAGTCCACTTAGTGAGCCATTATCAGAAATAACACAAAATATGACATTGTATTTGTAACATAAGTTCTTGAGTTATATTAATTATCAACTGTCTAAGAAACAATAATGATGTGCACAAAATTAAGTAATTGTGTATTTATTAAAGTCAATAGACAATATATTAAATTTATTAATTTATATATCTGGGAAACATCATTTGTAAAAACAGACAAACAGATACATTCAGCGTAAAATACATTTTTACCATCAATATAAAAAAAGTAATAGTACAAATAATGGGATCAAAATGAAATAGAATGTCATATGTTAATGAATATAAATATAGTCAATATAGTATGCATGTGATTTTTAAAAAATATTCAAAATTACTATACACAGAATGAGTCATTATAAGGTACACTTGTTACATTACACTGTGAGATGTCCAAATTAGTTCAAATAAATAAGTTTATAAGATTATATTTAAGATTGTATTTAGTACATTATATTATTAAAAATAAAATATAAAAATTACGTGGTTAGTTTTAAATTTAGTATCTAAAAATTGTTAACAACAGTTCTGAAACAGATCATTAAGATGGTTAAAGAAAAAAATCAGTGTTATATCAGATTAAATAAAAATGTTGTTTTCTATGCTTTTTAAAGTAATTGAGTTTAGTAATGTAATATAATATTTTGAAAGCTCTAAAATGCAATTTACATTATTTCAATTATTCAATGGCAAGGAGTAGAGCAAAATATTGGCTTAAGCCATTTATCAATTACATGAAAAATTTAGATTTACTTATATAAGTTCACTTTGTTTACATTAAATTTAAATTTAAACATTACACGAACTAAAATAAAAATCCTTTATGAAATTACCACCTAATAATCAGAACATTAATGTTCTTAAAAAACGTTTTAGTATGTTAAAATGTAACGTCAGTAAGCATACTGAATTTAATATTTTGTGTAACTACATCAAATTTGTTGTTAAACACAAAAATACACAAGACTAAATTAACAGTATACAAACCATTTAGGCCAAATGGTCAAGAAGAAAAGAAACCACATTTATAATTGGGTATTTTGCACTACACAATACCAGAAACTATTTAGTAACATAATGCAATACCAGTTACACTTGTAATTTTTAAAAATTATGTAGTTTAGATTACTGAATTAGATCATAATATTTGCAAACTAATAATCATAAACTAAAGTTTAGTCAATAATGTAATTATAAAAATTATTATTATTATTATTATTAAGCTAAGCTCTAATATTTCATTATTAGTTGTTAAAATTCAACACAAAAATAGCACAATTGATGAGGTTACAGGTTACAGGTTGGTTCGCGAGTTAAGTAGGAGTCTAACTCCTGTAGCGGTGAAAATCGACGAAGATAATTCGAAGTCCCAAATAATAAACAATATTATTTTATTTTATCAAAAATTAACATTTAATTTTTGGCAATTAATATTCTTCGAATATTGACAATTTTGTTTGATTGTATCAATGGTACATACCAGTGAGAACGGCTATAAAAACAACCGTTCCCACGCCATTGATAACTTCCGTTTCCTCCTATCATTCCGTTCCATCTTGGTTTCCATCTTGGTCTGTCCCACGATCCGATCTTGTAATTTGGCAATAAACGTTTCCTGGTCCCGTCTTTACGTTCTTATTTATTACTTCAAGTAATCAGTACAAACATAAGGTATTTGGAAGGAGACTACGACTAGATCCCCAACCCACGCAACCTTCTACGACAAGCAACGCCGCTTGTCACATTTAAACCGTTCTCATCTTGCATTTAGTGAAATCTGGAGTCAGTTCACTAAACTCCTTTTGATCCTCGGTTCAAATGTTATCAGCATTATCAATATAAGAAAAAACAAAAGGTAATATAAAGATTGAAGTTAGAGAATGAATATAAGATAAAATAATAGTAAATTATACTATTGGATTAAATGGATTAGAAGGCAAATTATTCAAGAAAAGTTAATAAAAAAAATTGATTATACGAATTCTTAAAGGAATGAATTGATTAGGCATTAACAATTTTTGCGAGCACAATATTTCAAGTGGGGCCTTATATAAAGTATATAAATTAAACAAACAACTGGGAAACATACTGCCCAAATTCCTTCTAAAGAATTTAATCAAACGATAACATGTGTGGATAGCCTTAGAGTGGTATCCTGTAAAATCAAGTAAGGAATCAACTATAACTCCTAAATCTCTTATTGACTTAATATTTTTTATTGGTAGATTATCATCAAAAGATATTTTGAAAACATTACCTGATGGTTTTCCAAAGATAATATGTTTGCACTTAGAATAATTTAAAGAAAGTAAATTCTCAAGTACCACTTATTAATGTTAGAGATGTCTTCCTGCAGTAGTTCCGAGTTAAAGCCACAGATTTTAACATCATCTGCGTAAAACAAAATATTGGATTAGACTACTGAAGGTATATCATTGATAAAGAAGATAAACAGCAGAGGACCTAATGTGACTTGGAAGAGAGAGATTAGCCCCCACGCTAACCTTAAAGGAGAGATTGGAGAAAGAAATCAACAATTTAAGATAAAATAGGACCAGAAATAAAAAGAAATCTTAGCTTAATTAAAAGCAGATCATGAGGTACTGTGTCAAAGGCTAGATTCATGAATGCAAAAATACTACAAAGTTAGTAACACAAAACCTATAAGATATAAATTTGTACTGGGCGGTGATAAAATTGAGAATATAAAACTTAACTAACCTCTCCATTTACTAGAGGTGTATAATATGCTAATCGGTCTGAAGCTTTTAGCTTTGAATTGTTTTTCCGATTTGTATATAAGCTTAATAAATGCCATTTTCCAAATGCTAGGAATGCGGATAGAAGTGGAGGAGAGGATAAATATGAGAGGCTAGAATTTTAGCACAGTCCTTAAGGGCCCTAGGATAGAGCCCGTCAGGTTTGTACGGAAAAAATTTAAGACTGGATAACATTTTAAGAATTATATTAACGTCAGGAGTAAAGGGCCTTATGTTAGTTGTGGGGTCAGGGTAATTAGGGAAATAGGAAGAAGATACCTGGAATATTAATTGAATATGATTCCTAAAGTTATTACAGACTGAAGTCCTAGATAATAGATACCCATTATTATTTCTGAGATAGAGAAAGGACAGTCTAGATTTTGTTTTATCTTTGATAAACTTAAAAAGAAAGATCTTGTTTTTGTAACCCCATTTAGGAGCTTATAAAGCGTCATATTCTTACATAATTTAATTAGTTTTGCGCAAACATTCCTAGCCGATATGTACGCATATTGAAGACAGGGAGTTTAGCTGATTTTTATAGAAAGAAGGTTTTATTCCGTTTTTAAATAGAATAGACAATATACTTAGAGAGCTTATGTCTAATATGAACTAGGACCCTGAAAGGAACAAACTGCTTAATTCCTTTATTAATTATATCTAAAAAAATGGGAGTAAGCTTGCTTGAGATTATTGTCATATATTGGATCCCAGTTAGATGATTTTAGGTAAAGGAGAAGTTTAGAAAAGTCGGTTTTTCTAAAGTCAAGGATGGGAGTAGTGTTATGCGTCAACTTATTTTCAGGGTAGAATAGACAGATTTTAAAGGAGAAAAGAAAATGATTACTTTTTCTTATAGAAGGTAGGTAGAAGTTTTTATCTATGGGAGAGGCGTCATTAATAAAAACAAGGTTAAGACATAAGTGAGGAGCACCCATTCTATACCTAGTGGGAGGAAATTACATACTGAGTAAAGACCTGCTTTATGCTAGGTTTCAGAAGATTATCTTTAAAATTATTTGATAAATCAAAAAGAAAGGGCTAGTTAATGGAAAAACAATTGAAGTCCCCTATAAGGATAAAATGTTTGTAGGGTTTAGAAAAGATATGTTGAAATTCTTGTAGAAACATTTTATTTAAGGCTTTTGTGAGTGAGGAAAGGCAATAGAGTACGGAGCATATGGTCTGGGACTTTAAGACTAGGTGCACTAAGTCACACCCATCTCTATGACTGGAGTGAAAAGAGGGAACTGTGGAATAAATAATATCTTTTCTAGAAGATACAACGACCATATTTACACTTCATTAAGTCATTTCTAATTATTTTATACCTTCTTACCGTTATTTCGCTATCAAGTATGTCTTCTAAGAGCCAAGTTTTAGCAATCCCTAACAATTTGTTTCTAAGATTTAAGGCATTTGTATAGTAAACCTTAATCCAGGGGGGAATGGGATTAGTGGGGATATCTAACAAAGGCGGTAAAGTATTGAGATAAAAAGGTAACTCCGGAGTAAAGCCCAAAAATTTGGCGCATTAAGGAATCCTGTTCTAATAGAATCAACTAAACAATGGAAACAGGCTTACTTAAGGAAGATCATGTTCTGGAGTATTTAATAGAGCGTTCAGCCAAAGTAAAGTTTTTCACTAAACGAACATCAGGGAAATTTGGCCTGACACCGTGCCAATTAGACAATAAATTGTTTTTGAATATGGAATAAGTACAAGTGTCCAATATAGGAGGGGATGTGTGGGGACTCTTGCAAGTTAGTTTACAAATTTTAAAGTTGGAGGCTTTAGGAAAGCAACTAGTAATGATGTTCTTTAAAATTAATTATATTATCCTTAATGTCTTTAACGATCAGATTGCAATCACGTTTAAAATTCTTTACTTGTTAGTTGGTGGCTGCTAAACTCTTTTCTTGGGAGAGTCTTAAAACGGATTTTGCAACAATAGAAGAAACACTTAAATTAGACATGTCACTTTTTAAAGAATTAAGTTCTCCCAGAACCGAATTTGATAGTTTAGCTGTTGAACAGTGAATAAGTTCTGTTTTTGTGATAGAATCAGAGAACTTAGCAGCCAAAGCCGATAAGGTAGAGGAACTGAGCTCTACGCTAGTTTTAAGGTAAGAACCGTTTGGTATCGTTAACTAAATTAGTGTTGTCGTCCGGCTCGTTGTTGTTGTTGTTGTTGACAGGAGGCAATCGAAAAAGTCTTGTTTTATATCTGCAGTCCATACATATGTAGTCAAGAGCATTATTGGCTAACTGCGAATAGTGTGTCGAAGATAATTCAGAACACGCTTCATGAAACCAGTTACAACAAGTTGCACAAAGGATACCAATCTTCACAGCTTTCTTGCATCATTTTAAGCCATAAATTGAAGGATTTGAAGAACACATGTCTAAAAAAGGTCTAAGAAGCATTTAATTATAAAAACATACAAATAATATATATAAATAACAAAAGCAAAGTCTATCACTAGAAATAGGCGAGCAATAATCACATAAAAGAACAAAAGTGTATAGCACGATGCACAAACGTAAACGCACAGACAATTAACCCAAAACAAAAAAAGCGATTTAGACAAGTATATAAGTATATAGTGTAATAGTGTAAATAAATATAGTAAATACAAAAGAGTAATGCGTGCTTAAATGTAGTTTAAAAAAATAATTTTGTTCTATGATTTAAGTTATTGTAGAATGGTGTTATAGAATAAAATGTATATTAATTTAAATAAAATAAAATTTATATGTTGAAAAATTTATTAATTTACTACTTTGGTAGTTTTTACTTTTTTATTTTTACAGTTTTTTCCTCTTTAATTAGGGGTCGCTGTTTCTGGTCATCATTTTCATTTTGTTCTGTTGGTAAAGTCAATCTCTATCAGCTCATTTTCTTTTATATCTGCTTTTAAACAATTTAACCATCTTTTCTTTGATTAACCGTGGTTTTTTCACCTTTTAGCAAACACCGGTTTAATGCCACCAATTAATGTAGGTCAACTATTCAAAGCTCGAAATTTTCAACCTATTAAGGTTGTTAATTTAGCTACAGATCTAAGTGTAACATTTTGTCCTACACTTTTCGTCCCACCACAACAAAGCAGCTCTGGCCTGTTTTTGAGACACTAAGTTTTTCAAGCGTACCTTAGATAATATCTCAGTCAGTTGTAAAAGTCTCTTATATTAATTATACATTAGGCCTCGAATACTGCATTCAACTAACATCTCCTATCCTAAGGACAGATATTGTTAAACTTGATAAGGTGTAAAGGCATCTTACCAAGGTGCCTGAATTACTTAAGAACATTATATACATGTCCTAACCGTTTAAAAGTACTACAAGTTAGGAGGTTTTGTGGCGACCTCATTCTACTATATAAACTTTAAAGCTCTAATTAGTTTAAACATATATTCGTCTTCTATAATGATTCGAGTAAATTATATCATTTAAAGATAGAAATCCTTGAGTTAAGTGCCGATTGTTTCACCACTATTTCACATATTTTGATGTAGAATAATCTAAGCACACATGTTGTTACGGCCTCTTTCCTTAAAACCTACAAATTAGTTTATGGCAATTATCATATCCATAATTATGTTTAATTTTTTTTGCATTTTTTATTTACCTCCTATTTCCCTCACCCCCATTGTTCACTGCTGATGATTGATAACATTGAACCGAGAAATAAAACGAGTCTTCTTCTAATTAACTCGTGAACAAACCTGAAACCTATACTAGTAAGTTAGTGGTTTATCAATTTTTATCATTTGGATCCTGTCGTCCTTTATTTAAGTTAACCAAGAATTATTGCAGGGTCATAATCTTAAACTGAATAAACCCAGAGTACATTCCAAGTTGAGGCTGACACTTTTCCCAGAGAGTTATCAACACCTGAAACAGTCTGCCTTCAAAAGTGGTCAATGTCTAATCTGTTATATCATTTAAGGCTGCACATGATTTCTACCCCTTTCTAAGCTCACATAAATGTTGTCATTATACCCTCCAGGTATATTGATTTCAGGATTTTTCACGAGTTGAGTAGGCCAAAACGCCTTTAGTACTCGGTTCTCAAATTGTCTCAAATTTTCAGGGGGAAAAATGAAATGGATGGTGAGGTAAAGGGGGATTAGTGACAGAAAAAATATTTAAAATCAAGATAAAATCAAGGTAGATAGTGGAAAATAACATTTATAGAAAACGAGCAAAAAATTATAAATATACAAAAATAATAATAAAACAAGTTACGTATTACAATGCAAAAACACTGCAATAATCATTAAAAAAGAAGAAAAGAGAAAAGGATGAATAACGCTCCAATGGACGTGTAGCGTGACGCACGCCTCACCTCGCGAGTGTTTCATTAATTTTATATCTTTGTTTAATTTTAATTTTCTTTTAACAGGATAATGCCGATACATTTAAACCGAGAATCAAAAGGATATTGTTTCCTACCTAACTCGTAAACCAACATGTAACCTGTAACCTGTAATTCAGATGAGTAAAATCTACATTTTATTAAACCCAATGCAGTAAAACAAAAATATTTAAAAAACTTTATTATAATAATTAATTATATATTTTTTAATTAATAAAAAATATTTTTACGATGTTTAATATTAATTTTCTTTATTACACTTTTTGTGCGCATTACAGTTCACATCAGGTATTGTTTTTAAAGAAATATTTAACTGTTGGTTTAGCTATATTTCTTACTCCAGTTAACAATAGAGTGGTGCTTACAAAAGGTATAACTTGTTAAGAGGTTGTGTAGTTTGACACTTGACATTTTAAGATAAGTTAGATGTTCTATGGTTTTACTTGTATAGGTTATAATTTATGTTTGCCTTATTTTTTAGAATTTTTACATTACAGTTGAGACGTTATCATAAATATTCTTAGTTTTAAAGGTTATATTGCTTATGTAATTTAATATCAACTTTTACGTTTTTTACTTACTCTGTTTTATTGATTAGTTTACTCTTTTCCAATTATCATTCTACTTTCTATCTTTCCAAATCTGTTTTTAAATTCTTTTACCTATCTATTTGTCATACCAAATTTGTATATCGACCGGCTCGATTGGTAGTTGTTTATTTTTGTATTTTAATCTCATCTTGATTTTCTTGATAATTATTTTCAAGGAATATTCACGTTTATTTGAATAGATGAGTTATTTCACATGGTTATATATATTAGTTCAATAGTGAAATTTATTATTTAATTCTAATCTGGTTTTGAAGTAAAGAATGAATTAATGGAGGATGATGACATGGTCACTTATTCATTATATCTGTATTTGCCTAGCATTTTTGTATGTAAAGACAACTTAGTATGCAAAAAATTGTTTCTGATACTATGATAATTGACTACAAGTTTTTACTGGAAAACGAATATGACGCCCAATTTTTGAAGATCTGGATTCTTTCTTATCATTAAGAAAGACTGCATATATAAAGTCGTTACTTAGAGAAAGTGGACTTCAATTATAAGACCCGTACGATGTAAGCAGTGCTGTCCCTAAATAGGGACGCTTGCTGATAATACTGAAGCCGGTAATTACATTCGTGTTAACACATTGACGATTTTATCACTTGAGTATCCGTTCGGTCCACAATGGCTTATTTAGCAGTTTTATTTACAACGGACTTTTATTGTTAAAAACTGTTCCACTATCTGTCATCCTGTCGACGTACTAAATGAGGGTTGGTGTCTTCCAACTTCTAATTAATAAAACTTACGTGGTGTGCTTTTTAATCTTATAAATTTTTTTGGTAATTATTTTTTATTCTTGGTTAACGCTAATATATACTATTGTTACAGGTGTGTACTATTTGCATGAATTTGGATTGTAGTCTACCGCAAAGAATTACTTCTTTTGATTCGGACACTTTGCGCCTACGGTATTTGTCATTTCTACAGTCGCTTATTGGTGGCACTTCAGCCAATTTTTATTTGAAAGAATTAGATAAACAATTGCAAGCATCTTTAGATATATGGTGTCCAGTTGATATTTTTAGTTCAAATATACATACAAATACAGAAGGCGTTGTTTGTGTGAAAAATCTCCAGACTCCTATAGGTTTACTTTTAAAAGCTCGTTTGCGAGAAACTGATATTGTGGCTGTTGAAGTTACCGATAAATACAATGTCTGATGTTTCTATCGAGACAGAAACTTTAACAGTATCAAAGAAACGTCCTCGTTTAGATTTGTCATTGACTGAAAATGGTAATAAGGAATTTGTTACGGAATCGTTATTTTCTCCAAAAAATACGAAGTTAATTTCCGTACTGGGAAATGATTCACATGACAAATGTATAGTTTTGCATGTTCGATTTGGTGAAACTGATTCAAAGGATGGTATTTTAATTTTGAAAAAATCTTCGTTTCCCAGTGATCCACAAAAATTGAAAAATAGTAAAGTGATTAATCACATTTCAATTAATGGAGACGCTGAACTTGATTCAGATGGTGATAAAAGTGAAACTAGTGAAATATTTCCATGTTGGCAAGCTTCTTCGGTTATGGATAACGATATATACAAACATTTTCTTGTAACTGCTGGTTTGGAATCTGTGAATGACATTAATATGACCGTTATTTATCCTGCCGAAGCACACCACATACAGAAATATTCATTTTCAGGTCGTCATATTGTTCAAGAAACACCAGATATGTATCAAAGCGTTGTTGTTCCGTTTTTATCAGAAAAGGTCAAAGATTTGACTTGGGTTGAGAATATTGTGAATGGCGAAGCTGAACTCGATCGCATAATTTATTCGAGACCTGATCCAAATAATGGATTTACATTGGTATTGGATTATAAGTGGGATGGATCCAAATTAAACGATTTCCATTGTTTAGGTATAGTGCATAATCGACAACTGACATGTTTACGAGATTTACGATCATCCCATGTTCCATTGTTGAAAGATATATTGAGGATTGGTCGTGAAGAACTTGTTTCAAAGTATTCGCCCAATTTGAAGGAAGATCAAATTATGGCATATATGCATTATCCGCCCTCATTCTATTGGCTCCATGTCCATTTTACGCATGTCAATGCGAGTGGCAGTAGCGGGACGTCTGCTGCTCGTGCCCACCTGCTCGACGAGGTTATAAGGAATTTGGAAGAAGTAGACAATTATTATGCAGATCGTATTATGACTATTATTTTGCACGACAATAGTCCGATGCTTAAAGTAATTCAGTCAAAATTAAATAATCATGGCGACACCGACAGTAATAATAATGCAGAATTGAACGAAGGTTGATCGTGTTTTTATAGTTTTTTTTCTGTCTGTATATTGATATATTTTGTTACTTTATATAGACTTTGAGTAATTGTTTAAATTTGTTTTTGTCGTTTACTGCAATGGTTGCACTTGTTAGTTTAATGGGTTTGTGTTTTATGAATTGGTGGTACTTTTGCGCGTTTAATTCTTTTTTGCTTGTTCTGCTTCAATATTTTACTAAAGACGACGCTTAGCAGTTGGATATTTCATTCATTGATCGTGGTTTCTATATTGTGCAGCATATTAAACAACTAACTCTGATAGCTTGACAAGAGCATCAAACGTGGAAGTATAAGGAAGTTCATTGGTTGCAGAAATTGACAAGGACATCATTATAATCATCGAGGATAAACATTCCTCACCCGTTATTATCACCTAGGATGGTCCAAATACCAAAACATCTGCAAAAACATTAATTTTTGCAATGTGCACTTAATGAACGACACTTGACGTGTGCTAACATTAAATGTTAATTACATCCCGAGTTAAACCCCTCCAATGATCTCTGTTGGCTGCATAGGGTAAACAAACGGACGCCCATTTAAGTAATTCATGTGGACGAGGGGTCTTAGCATAAATAAACGGACTGAGTTCGGGTGCTACAATGTACGTTCAAATTTTTCGTTGGCCACCTGGCTTTATTTTCCATCCGGGTAATGGATGGGCTTCTACAGCTATTCTGGCTGGATGAGTGGGCGATCTGCGTAAAACGGCCAATCCATTTTAATCGGCTTCCTTTTATTGTGCTAGAGATACATGGTCAATAATCAGGGGATTGTGTATTAAGTTGATTGGAAACCTTCGCCGCTTTGTGTTTCGCAAAGTGTGATGTCTATTGATCTGTAGAGATCGCCGATGAGCGTTGATTTTGGAAGGGATATCCTTTGCAAAGTTCATTGATCTTGAATAAGGTTTGAGTATTGTTACGTATTGCAGCATCCTCTAATTCCTCAGCTACATGAGACCAATATTTATCTTGATCATTATTGAAATTCATCATATATTCCTGTATCTTCTTGTCTCCATCCAATTTTCTGTCTTGGTTTTAGTTCAAAAATTCATTTCGTAAAACCTTTGTGGATTTGGTAATCTGGAATGTTGATCGTATGTTGAGTTTCTTGGGTAATAACCTAGAGGTCGCATTTAATGATTAACTTCCAATTTTGCTCCACTTTATTATTATAGTTAATGGAAGAACCAGCATTTAAATATGCTTTTTCAAAATATTCCTGTATATGGGACGTATTTTTGATAGATTTATAGTATGGGCGATTAAAGTGCTTTCGTTTGGATCGAAATTTAAGTGAGAGTGTATACTTTAATAACCCGTGATCACTTGCATTTTTCGTTCCAGTACAGCAACCGTGGAATACACTCACTTCTTTAATTGATGAAAGCCAGGTACGATGGACAAGAACATGGTCAATTTGGGAGCGGCAATCTTATCTCTTATACGTGGTTAAGAGATGTGGATGATGTTGGAACATTGTGTTAGTGATCACTATATTATGTTGAAAGGCCTAGGTGCTAAGATAGTCACCGTTTGAGTAATTACTATTGTTAGTCGTCCATTTGCCAACTGCTGAGCAGCAAGCAGCACTTAACCCATTAACATTGTGAAATTCGATTTGTTTTCTAAATTAAAGGTTGTGGCCACCAATAGTTCATTAAATATTTGTATTTCTGACTCTGTGTGGCTTGATGTGGGAGCGTATGTATTTACTATACCTAAAATTAAATTCCCAGTCTGAAAGCGAGCGGTCACAATTCTAGAACTAATAGAGTACCAATCAATAAGAGCTTCCGTCGCATTTGAGGACGTAATGATCGCAACACCATATTTGGCAGGTCCAGAAACATCACATTGAGAAGGCCACAAGATTGATCCTGAAGGTAATTTTATAGTACAAGTTCCTGAACACACATTTACTGTACCTAAAATTAAATTCTCAGTCTGAAAGCGGGCTGTCATGATTCTAGAATTAATAGGGGACTAATCAATAAGAACTTCCGTCGCACTTGAGGACATAATGATCGCAACACCATATTTGCTGGATCACATTGAGAAGGCCACGAGATTGATCCTGAAGGTAATTTTATGGCACAAGTTCCTGAATGACGGGTTTCTTGAACACAGAATATTAACATTATGACGGTTAGACCCAGCAGCAACACAATCTTGCGCAGCCAGTGTCAACATTGAGCGCACGTTCCATGAGCCAACGTTAAGCGGACATTTTGGTAAATGTTAGATTTAATAACCGGTGCATTATTGCTAGTAATATTGTTTGAGTTCTGAAAATGATGTTTTTTTGAATTTGGTCATCAGTATCTGCCTTGTTGACCATGGTATTAAATTGATTTTAGTAAAAGTTTTGACTGCGAGTGTATAGACCAGTTAGTCACGGCCAGCCAACCTGGTGAGAAGACGAGCAGTTTTTAAACCACATTTTCTAGGACTTTCTCTGGGTGGAGCAAGCAGCGCTGTTCCTAAATAGGGCTGCTTGGTGATAATAATCAGGGTGACACCGATAACCGTTGTCCCCTCCTGTCAACGCGTTAACGACCTTTACGCCTGAGTATCCGTTTAGTCCACGATTGTTTATTTAGCAGAGCCTTATTCATAGCTTCATTGTTAAAGGTCGTTCATTATCCACCACCTGTGGATGTGCTAAGTAGGGATCGGTCTTCTTCCTCAGTAACAAGGTCACCTGGTTTTTTTATCAAGATTATCTGCCTTAGCCCAACGGCTGCATATAGTATATACATAACCTAAAATACCTTTTAACTACCCTGGGTGTATGCTTGCACTTATCCACCAAAGTGAAAATTCAGTTATATCGCTGTGCACTCAGTCCCTGTTGTGTTAGTCTAAAATGCGCCACATGGTGACAATCAGGAATATCAAGTTTTTTGGCTGGTAGACGGTATCCTTGTAACAGTGTGCAGTATAGTTACCTCTAGAACTATGCAATGTAGAAATTAGGAAGAAAGCACTTAACACTTTTCATTACTGTAAATTAGAAAACAATTGGTTACACTATAAATGTTTTCGTTTGGTTTGGAACTACGAAAAAGCAACTATAATGTTAATATAAGTGGAAAAAAACGTTGGCAGACGATAGAAAACTTGGCTAGGAACTATTCAGGAAGGTCTAATTGAAATGAATGTTTTATGGGATCAAGCAAAACGTTTGGCAGAATGTTCAAATACATGGAGACATTTTGTTGTCTCATGTTCTCTTTGAATTACAAGACTTTGTTCTTGTTATTTTTTACTGCAACTGTTGTCTTATTGTCCCATGTTCATTTTTTAAAGCAAAAGGGTTTTGTAATAATAAACAAAATAGATTTTATTGTATTTTAGCCATTATATATATATTTTTTGTTTGTTACAATAATATGTACGTTGATGCTAACTAAGGAATATTTGCGATTGTTATCAAAATAATGTTAACGTATTATCTGAAAAATGGAACATTGTCTGATGGCTTTATTAACGTCCAAAGTTAACACGTGTGTTAAAACTTGAATTGTTAATGGATAATTATCAATAATAGTAGTAGTAATTTAACTTAAGATTTGTTAGTTTTGCATATGATTAACCAAAATCGGATATTTAATGTAGTCATTACTTTTGTACTTTTGCTTCAAATAATCAACACAGATCAATTCGAGATGAAATCACATCATACTGTTTGTATTTTTGTCTCCAAATGATACTACTAATATATTTATCGATCTGAGTTTTAATGGTCATTGACCTACTTTGTTATGAAAACTTTATTTGACCTAATATATGTAAAGTATAAGCAATCCTTTCCATTCATTCTATTGAGTTGCATTACATTTGTCGTAGTAACAACATTTATCAACAGCAAAATATACCGTGCATTGATAGACCTTAGTGAAATGTGCAAATGATCAATCCTCTGCAGTAGTTACGATCAGATTATGTTTTCTTTAGTATTAAGTAAACAACTGAATATGTCTTGGTAACTATGCTATTGCAATCAAAAGATGTTTGAGTAAAAGAGTGATTTCCATTTCAGCTTTAAGTACAAGAGTATTAAGAATATAAAGCTGTTGTAAAAATCACAATATTTGGCAATTTCTATTATGGTTTAATAATGACTAAAGAACATGAGTACAATAACAAACGAAAATGTTTAGCAGCAATAGCTAAATATAAATATAATTGTATGCAGTCGTACTATGCGGAAATTGTACTTAATTGTTACAAATGGTAAATTCTTATTTATCATTTATACATAATTGTTCTGCTCTTGCTATTTTTACGGTGGAAATAGTGCAATGTTTTATTAATTAACGTTTCAGTTGCTATTGTAATTTGTGCAGTGGACACAGAATTTGCACTTTATAAACAAGTCAAATTTTTAACCTATCACCCCTTATTTTCCGTATGTCTCCGGGTGGAGCAAGCAGTACCGTCCCTAAATAGGGCTGCTTAGTAATGACACTCAGGGTGACACCGATAACCGTTATCGCTCTCCTGTCAACGCGTTAACGACCTTTACGTCTGAGTATCCGTTTAGTTCACGGGTGTTTATTTGGCACAGCTTTATTTACAGATGATCTTTATTGCTAAACGAAATCTTATAAATCTTAAACATTTTTGTCAAATTAAACGATAATCTTTTGTAAATGCAGTTTTACAAGCGTATAATAGAATCAAAAAAACTAAAGTTTCGTATTCTAATGTTAGCTTTAACAGAAATATTCCATCTTATATAGGTATAAGTAATCGGCCAAAGGCTGCAGCAAAGGTGAATAAAATACCAAATTTGTGAAAAGCTGAATGTACTACCATCAATAAGAGGGCATTGAGTGGCAGTTGTTACATGCTGTAAAATTTTATGGTCACAATTTCGACCAATAGTTCATTTTCAATGGACGTGCCGATAAAATTGCAACAGCCAATAGAAAACAATTTAATGCATTGGGTTCTTCTCATAATTCCAAATAAAAATATGAGAAGACGTAAACTGTGAGATGAATTCATTTCGTATATTCTCTTTAGTTACAAGCATATAACATTTTAGTATATATATATATATATATATATATATATATATATATATATAGTAAAATGTTATATGTTTGTGACTGACGAAAATATATGAAATGAATTCATCTCACAGTTTGCGTCTTCTCATATTTTTATTTCGAATAGAAGATAAGCTTATTATTGTCTACTCACGGTAAAAAAAAGTAGTCAGTATATTGAAATGAAATTGCAATTTAGCAAAATTAATGGAGTTTTATTTATTTATTAGAGTTGTTAAATCAGTAATTGTAGATAGTTTAAAATTTATTGAAGTAACACTGAAATATTTTATTAAATATAATTTTTTTATTTTGTAGTAATACTATTAATAATGGAAATTAGTTCAATCAAGGTATTATTGTTTGCAATTTTTGGTGCCAATCTATTTTCACACATTTTAGTTACTTAACCCATAGAAATAGTTGACAATATTCCGATTATTCACGTGTCACATTAACAACAGAAATAAATTACATCATAACTATTGAATAGAGAATGAACGATGTGTACATAGAACCAGAATCGATTAGTGAACACTACTGTAATCAATTTTTACTATTGACTAAAGTTTTACTGTGATAAAATAAATGCATTTCAGTGTAATTACATGGGTATTTTATAAATAATAATAGGCACAGTTAAGTACAGTATAGGCTCCTTATAAACTGACATAATGTGACATAAAGTCAAAAAATTATCTGCATTTCCTAGAAAAAACGGCACATGAGGTATGCCTTTGCTTACACATACATTTTTTTTTAATTACTGGCTTCTTTTTAGAATGAGGAAGGCAGAATGATTTAAAATCGTATCTTTGTTTATGCAGCCATTGTTTCTTTTTTAGAACATGAATGTTTTCTGTTCTAAATTGTTTCGAGATGCGTTATATTACGATTTGATCTTCATGAGCAGTAAAAAGATTATTAACGTTTTTGATTTACCGATGCTTATTATTAACTGAGACAAGAAATTGTTTTTATAAATTATATTAGTTTTTAATTCGGTACAATTTTTGTATAGTACAATTGTACTATTTTTAACACTATATTCTTATTATTTATATTTTTAAAAAGTTTTCTATTCAGTCCTTGTTAGTAAAAAGTAGCATGTTTATCATAATACTTGTAACTCCACATTTGTTATTAAATCGTAATGAAAATTGCCAAATATTTAAATCTTTACCAGAACTTTATAAGCGTAGTTATTTTGTACTTTAAGCTCAGACAATCAACCCTTGTTCTAAGGCGAAACAGAATAATTCTGTGTCTTATTGGATATGCATGAATAGCACTACAATAAAGTGGGATGTAAATCGATTAATTAATGGATAGAATAGCACATGTATTGCACATATATTACATCAAACAATGTTTTGTTAACATAGTGAGTTAATATCACATAGAACTATGATTGATAAATGTATTACAAATGTTATATGGCTCAATACAAACAGCATGCTGTCTTGACTATAGTAATTTCATATCAGGTGAAAATGAAGGTTGTTTGTTTGAACTTAAAATACAAAAGTACTGACAACACAATGTTGCTATAAGAATCAAAATATTTGGCAATGTTTGCTTCAAATATAAGCACATGGAAGTTATTTAGGCAATAGCAATAAGGACGTATCATCTCACCGTAGAGTTAAAAAGTCTTTTATGTTATTATCTTATATTATATTACTGTGTTTAATTAACTTAGATATTAAACCCAACATTTATATTATTCGGTTATACTTAAAATTTAGCTTGATATAAAAGCATCGTGATTTCTTTTCAATTTACACAACATGGAAGTTACATACTGCCCTCGAATGACTACATGCACTTTTCTCATTATTAAACCATAACAGAAATATTTGCCAAATGTTGTAATTCATACACATGGGTAAGCACTAGATATCACGTACTTATAATTGAACATGGATTTTACATGGACTAATTTGATAGGTTGATTTGCACATTTCATTAAGGTCAGTCAATGCACGGTATATTTTACTGTTGTTACTACGACAAATGTAATGCAATTCAATAGAATGAATGGAAAGGATTGCTTATACTTTACATATATTAGGTCAAATAAAGTTTTCATAACAAAGTAGGTCAATCTCCATTGAAACTCAGATCAATAAGTATATTACTAGTACAAACACTAGAAAAATATTTAGGAAATACTTTAGACAGGAATTACCATTTAATTTCATTAAAAATTCTAACTTTAACAAACTGACAACTTATTTACTATTAGTTGACAATAATGACAAATCACAACTCGTCAACTATTATCAAAAAGTGTTGATAGTCATTGCGTACTAGCAATGCACAATACAAATTTGTAATTGCATTATAAAGTGTACCGTATTTCATTGGTTACATTTTTCGAGAATAAGAGAACAGATTAGTGAAATTTGTTGTTAAGTTCTATTTTCTTTACCTTGTTGATGCACAGTGTAAAACGCCTTTTTTGCCATATAAGTATCACATGTTCACAATATCTGTACATGTGGTCTAGTGGTACAAAGCTGGACTCGAACTTGGGTGGAAATGGGTTTCATCCCTATTAATGACACTAAATGCGAGCTTTTGTTTAGCTATGATAATTGTCCACTTTCTAAAAACGTTTTTGTAAAGCATATATACAATATAATAGATTAGGTAGACTTGTTTCACTTATAGATATAAAAGCTTTCTCCCAAATTACAAAGAGACGAAATAATTAATAAATATTAATCTAATTATTAAATATTTCAAATTGTCTATAATAATATACTTTAAAAGCAATCTAAAGTTATAAGAAAAAAATTTATTTTAAGATATAAAACTGGCTTTCAACAATTTCATATTGTTTTAAAAATCGAATAATTTGTATATGTTCAATTCTGTGCATACAACGCTGAATGTTGTATTTCTACAAACCGGTTTTAATTTTGTCAATTTTGTCAAGAGTTGTTTTTAAAACAATACGAAATTGTGGAAAGAGAGTTTCATGTCTTAAAATAAACTATTTCACATAACTTTAGATAACTCTTAAAGTATATATATATATATATATATATATATATATATATAATATAAATCGAATAATTTGTATATGTTCAATTGTGTGCATACAATGTTGAATGTTGAATGTTGTATTGCTACAAACCGGTTTTAATTTAACAATAGAAATTTAGTCGATTTTGTCAAGAGTTGAAATTTCAAGTCAATTTTGTCAAGAGTTGTCTTTAAAACAATACGAAATTGTGAAATGTTTATTGAATAAATGGTTTAGTGCTAGTTTTATATGTATATATAAGTGCAATGATACTATTTAACTATATTTTTTAAACTTCGATTTAATAAATATTACAGATTAAGATATACGGGTGTATATATATGCATATCTCAGTACAAATAACAGAATTATTAAACCAACGTAATAAAATTGGAATGTATAGTTAATTCGACTCCATACACACTTTTCAAAAAGAATAATATGATTTTACACATTAATGCAGCATTAGTGGCCTGTCATAACTAGTAATTTATATTATAGTAATAGAAACCACTGTTTAAGGATTTATAAAAATTTATTGCAAATAATGTTCAAAATTACAAATAGCTAATTAAATGAAATTGGGTAAAAATTCTCAATGTGGTAAGAATCAGTAAAACAACTAAATATTCCCTTAATTTGTGTTACTCATCAAATAACGGAGGACATGGACTTAAGAACTGTAGGAACTTTCTCAAACTAATTTTAAACGGTAACAAACTTATCGTATTATGCCATCTTCGTTAATTACGTTATTTGCGGATAGCGTTTAAAATAGTTGTAGTTGCACATTAGCAGGATACAGCAAACTATACTATGTAGGTTTCTACACCTGCATGTTAACGAATCTAAGATTAACTGTACTGTGACGTCGATAAGTAACAAACGTTATTTAATTGTAATGGCAATAAAGTTAAAAGGCTCTTTTTTTATAAAAAGTTAGATCTTTTTAAATAACCCTTCCAATTACACTTTAGTAACTATCTGTAGGTTGCGGTTTGATAAAAGACTAAACAATATTGAAATGAATGCTATGAGAGGTATTTGTAAAACGGATTGCCAAAATGTCGAGCTCAACATTGAACCAATTGCCTGTGGAAACCCCATTAATATTGATAATGCATACGTTGTAGACGAATTGATATTGGAGGGAGAGAGACGCAATTTACAAATTGCATGTTGGTGTAGGAAAAAATTGCCTGCTATTGTTTGAATTGGATACGTTTAATTCTGATGTCTCTTAAAAACAGAAAAACAAACTAAATTATTAAAAAATGTGTATATATGTGCTAAGACTATTTTTAATTAATTTTATTGTTGATTTAAGCGTTCCTATATGTACATGTTTTTTGTTCGTAAACTTTGATAATAGGCTGTGTAAAGTTAAGGAAGGATAACTGCAGTTGTTACTACTTCTCTTATCCAAAACACAACTTGTAATTTAAAGCAACTTACTTTTAAGTCCAATTAAATTATTCGAATTAAAAATAATTTCCATTTTTCTTAATACAAAAGTGGTTTAAGCACTAGAATGTTGCTCGTATATACATGGGTTCGAGTCACACCACTGTAAATAAATGCACTTTCTTGCTTACCGTTTTTGCTAAATGTCTATTTGCTAAAATATATTTCTTTAAAACATTGGAGTAGGTAAACGGGCTGCTGCCACAATCAATCAAATATAATCGATTCGCTTTTGTGACACTATTTAATTATATTAAGCACATCTATACTGTACCAAAACATTATTTAAACATTAATTCATATGACAAAATACATTAATTTTAATTTTTGCCAATTATCAACTTTCCTTCTATATATCTGACTATGAAATTTAATAACTCACCAATCCCAATCCTACCTATTGCAACTTAGATATGCTTAATGTAATTAAACAATCACGAAGCGAATCGATTATACTGCACTGATTTTGACAGCAGCACGTTCATTCGCTGCGAATCAACAAAAACCAAATAAATAAGATTGCCCGACGGTTGGCATTTTTTGCCGGCGGTGGAAGTTGGGTTTAGACCCAATTAGGCACGTGTTCAACATATGAAGCACTTTTACCACTTAGCACAAATGCAGCAAAAATATTTCAGTACGTAAATTTGGAGTAGTTTTCAAATTAATTTGTTGAGCATAAAACAACTTAATTTATTGTCATCATTATTTTTATAAGTAGCAAACGTCGTTAAAATGAATGTTTCAAAGCTACATAGTAGCAGATAACATGTTGTTTATAATAAATTATTACTGTACAACTGTAACGTTGATGCACTTGTGGAAAGGATAGTGACTTGTAGACAAAATATACGATAAAAATAAGCATTGTTTTTGTTAATTGTTCAATGCTCTAGAGTATCATGTTGAGGTTAAGCATTAACTATAAAATAGAAGATTTTGCCAATTTAATGGTACCTTAAATAATAACAGGATCACCCTATTTTGACAAATTTCTGTACTTTATTTTATAGTATTCATTAACAAATAACAAGTTCGAAATAGTTTTGGCTACAATAATATCAAAAAGATTAGTAAAATAGGGTCAAACTAGTAATTGTTCAAGTTAGCATTAAAGTTGGTAAAATTGTTTATTTTATATTTAATGTTGCTGAACTCATCGTGATATTCTAGAAGATTGAACGATTAACAAAATTGATGCAGTAGTCTATTTTTTTAAATAGATAACATATTTTTTATGACATTTTTCAAATTAATGCATTATTAGGCATACGAAATGCAAAATCATTTACTGAAATAAACGTTTTTTTTATAGAATTGCTTCCAGACAACACAAACCTTAATATAAGTTCAGTTATTTGGTTTGAGAACTAAACATTTTTGATTAAGAAAATTAATTATGTAGTGCAAAGTCATATTGTACGACATTAAACGCTTTGGAAAAAATTCTAAAAAGCCATAGAAATTATCTACGATATTAAAAATGTATAGCCTTTGTTGTCAATTTTTATATATGTAAATTATTTTTAAACAACTAATTTACTTGTTTTTCAATTTTTTAAATAATATCTAAATTCTTGTTCTTGACGTAAATTAGAATTTTACAATAATATTGGTATAAAATATAAATATTAAAAACTAAAAATTTCAGTCTAAATAAGTTAAACATATAATAAATTGTAAGTTATACTAGTAAGCATATTACCAATTCTAAAGTAAACATTGGAGTATTATTTTCAACATTTTTTCAACAGCCTGAATCATCTTGTTAAAGTAACAACTGAAATAATTTATTAAGAGTTTTACAAATCATACTATTTGCTTCTGATTCCATGCAGTTCACTTTTAGATGATTTGAAAAATGCATTATTCGCAAAGTTTTTTTACACACTAGATACGTTTATTTTATTTTTTATGCAATTCTGTATATGTTTACACGATTTATATTGAAAATTTGAACGTTTTTTGTATTAGACATGAAATAACGACTTCGAACTTTTACTAAACATACGTATATATAAAGTGCTCAAAACAGCGATACAAGTCTTGCCGAAATTACTTAATATGTTTTTTGTAAGTCTTTAAACACAAATGTTTTTTTAAATTATGCATTAAATTATTTTTCGAATGGAGTAATTATTAAGTATTTAAAATATAATATGTAAGCACTTATCTAAAAAATTAATAAAATAAACATAATATATTTCTAAATAAATGTAATAAAAGTTTGGGTAAAACATCAAATGCAAGTACTAGACGTCATGCAAGCTTTTTTAAAAATCTTTTCAATGTGTAAAAGACCTAAAATTATTTTAAACAAATTTGTTAAAAGTTTCATTTGGCTTTTTATCTTAGAGATAGATCAAAGTAAATGTATCCCAGTTGGACAATATTGAGTGGTTCGTTCTACACCGAGGTGCAATTTATAAATCATGTTTCCTGTCGCATTTCTAATTGAAATGTGTACATTTGCCAAGGCAGAGTTGCCATCTTATTCATCCATTCTCGTTACAGATTTGAGATTTACTTAAACGGAGCTTTTTCCGTTATTTTAACTTTTTACTAAAAACGGTATAATTGAAGCAACAATTATTGTATATTATTAGTAAACATGTACCAACATTTGAATTTTTAACCTCTTTAAAAATTGCCGTTTATTGGATACTCAGTTAACATTTTAACAATTCCAATTACAACTTGATCTCATAATGCACATTTTATAATACGTTATTTTTATAATAAATTAAAAAAACTTGTTTTCTGTCAATTCAGTAAGTATGGCCTTCATTAACTACTACTTACATGGTTATTGTTGCGAGTAATTAGTTGCATTGTATTCTTCGACGATGTTGTATAGTACACAAAACACATTAAGTATTGTCATATAATGAGGAGCTAAACTACTTACAATTTGCTTAACAAACATCTTAGATCGATACATTAATAGACAACTTATTAGTTTTATTATATATTTTAACTATTACTATAATAATAATAATTATTATTATTACGTTTAGTGAGATTGTGTAAAGATGATATTGGAATTGATAATTTTACTAAATGAAACAGATCCTGTATATTTATTGTTTATAGTGAATGCAATCAATGCTAATTTCCCAGTTGTCTCGATTGCAAAAAATAAAGACGTTTTAAAAAACTTTATTATTTTTTCACTATTACTACAATTATTATTAAAATTACGTATAATATGGGAGGGTAATGTTGAAATTAATAATTTCACCGAACAATAAACGGTCTTCATTTGAGACAATAGGGAACACTGTTCAATTGTTTTCTTTTTCAGTTAGAAGTCAAAAGCAGTGTACATCTTTTTAAATTTTACATGCACTGAAACACAAAATAGCTTCTGCGATTTTAGGCCTAAGCCATACCCGCTGAGCTAAGAGTGGTTACAACAGACCCCGCAAATTTATTATTAATAATAAACGTAATAGATGCCAATTTGCCCACTATACGTTGCTAACAAGCAAATTTGTATTTGATAAAATGTTTATCAAGTAAAAACAAAAATACATATTGAAAGTTCAATAAAAATATTAGTAAAAATTAAACAAACTAATTTAAATCACACATAATGCTTTGTATTCAATATCGTGTTGTATTATCGACGTAATTGATACGTACAATTTTAAAGGCCGGAATTAAAGAAGTAGATTTTTTGTGATTGATTACAGCGGATCCGTTCCGAAGATTACGCAAACAATAAACCAAGTCGCCATATTTCAAACCGAGCTTTTCATCAGCTACAATCACTTTGTAAAAATGGGAAATTTCTCCGTTAAAATAATAGATGTCATCAAGAGAACGAACTAAATTACTGGCGTCGCCTAATTGATCGTGTCTGGTTTGCATTAATTCGTAGGCCAGTCGACATACCTGAAACAAAAATATATAAGTAGCTGGATTGTCACATTTATTCCATTTTTCCAACCGATCGCCTTCATTTCTTGTTTCTTGTAAGTTTGACTAATGGAAGAAACAAGCTATTAGCCTATGACCCAAGTAGGTAGCGTTGGTACATCAGTTTCATTTAAATACGTATATATATATATACAGATATATGCATTTGTAATACTGTTAAGTTAACCATACCTATTAAAAAAGCGATGCTTAGAGCATTAAACACATTGACCCTTTATTTGTGAATGGAATTCTTACCAATGAGTTACTCATTCAGTAATAAATTTATTGCTAAATCATATACTGCCAATTAAAAAAAGTATTTTTTGAGTAAAACTGATAATAGAAAATGTCGCTTTTTTGTTATTCCTACATTTGCTACACAATGACTGTTTACTGTGCGGAGAAATATTTCCTACATTCAAAATACGTACGTAGAAAAGTTATAAAATTTCTTAATTAAAAATCACATCAATGTAACGACGCGTTTGTTTACAGGAAAACGTCTGTTTTCTTAACGTGTTCAACTGTATTAGCCATCTGATTATATTTAATATTGATGTGTTTAAAACAACAATTATATACTTTGAATCTACAATACTGGGATGATCTGCTAAATTACTCAGTGCTCAACTCGAACTTGGGTAGATATAAATTTAATCCCCACTACCAGCACTAAATGTGGACCTTCGTTCGGTTTTACTAAAATGTCCACTAATGAAAGATGTTTCTCGACAAACATTAAAACATTAACAATAAAATAATATAGTTCTGGAAATAGATGTACTACTGCGCATTACATTTGTGTTGTGAGTATTAGTCACTGCCCACAATGCACTGAATGTTTGTATGAAGTCACAAGTAGTGCCATTATCTAATTCAAAGACGGCTTAGAAACAAAATTATTTCTTAAGTCTACAGAATTACTCAATTACCTTAACACTACTAGATATGGTTTAAATTAAAACAAGCAAAACAAATTTAAATCAAACTACATACATTAGATGAAAATGTACAAACAAGAAAATCCGATTTGGCCAAAATGTGAATATCAGTTACAATATCCATTATGGAAGTGCTGGTAGTCCGCATACCAACATTGGCACTTTTGGTGTGGTTCACGTTGCCGTAAAAAGTGTAATTCGCATATTTTGTCCGAGCTTCATTAAATACAGATGAATCGTCTGTACTTAAAAATACCCTGCGTAAAACGGGCATTAACGAATGACTGACTGAAGGTTTAAACTTTGATTTCTTACTCCATTCCTTTAATAATAATAATAATAATAATAATAATAATAATAATAATAATAATACATTATGTTGACATATAATAGTTAAAATTTCATTTAAGAATAATGAAATCAATGGATAGTTAATCAAAACCTCTCAATTAGTTCTACTGATAAAGTTGGAATTGCATAATATCAACAGCTTTACTAGGTTACCCCATATATATGCAAAAGTGTAGCACTGTAATACTGCTAGATTTTTCAAGACTACATAAAACAATGGTCAGAAAATTAACATAACCCAATTAATCCGGAAAATAAGTTTTTTACCAACAAATTGTTTACTTATGAATAGAGGTAACTACGAAACCTGAAAAAACATTTTTGTATTAGTTAATCAAGGTAGTCCAAATTTATCTTGTATAAATTAATCAAAAATTGGTTACACGCTTCGCAACAAATTAAAATATGCTTCTTATTGTTTAATATCCAAAAATATTTTACACACCTAACAACCATAATAGATATGATATCATTGTGCTATCCATTTTGATCTATTTTTGTTTAACTCAAAGATGCATTTTGTACAGTTATAGTATTAGAGGTATTATTATCAAAATCCTGGAGGCTATACAAAGGTATTACTGTAAGTCAAGGCTCCACAAACCAACTGAATATTATTGTACCTTTAAAAATGAAACACTACAAATTGTCAAACAGTTATGCCACAATTATATCCAAAGTGACTTCTACTACTCCATTCAAGTTAACACCAACAGCAATGTATCACATTCAAAATAATCCAATCAGGCTGTAGCAGCCAAAAACGAACCCGTCCAAAAATAAAAGTAAAAATATAAAAAGCCTACTTTTGTTCGAGACATCATTTGTTGTTTGACGTCAATCCGTCGAAAATATCTTTCCACTTCAGTCATATATTCGTCTAGTGAATGAAATGCTGCTTCGGTTTTAAGCTAAAATGTTAATTAATAAAAACAACTATTTGTTAGTAGAAACAGTGTAATCAGCAATAGTACTAAATTTGTATCCCACTACAGGTACTGCTAGATAAACATGTTTTTTCACACATCAAGTATTCAAATAATTAACCCAGTAAAAGAGAAGAAGAAATAATGATATTTTGTCAATTACGCTAGGTATAATAAAAAATGTCTTAAAATTATTAAAACAAAAATATAAACTGCCACCCATTCCAGATTAAAATCTTGTTTCAACTAACTACAATTTCATTTTGATACATACCTCTCAATTAATGTGAAAATATGGAACAGTATTATCAATGACAAAACCAATTTTTTGTCCACATAGACAAGAGTCCAGCGACTGAGTCTTACATGACAATAGCAAATATCCTCTTCCTAAAGGAACCTGAAATCATCAACAGATGCAAAAATAATCCTCACAAAAATTAGACCTACTTTGTCTGTTCGTCGGATATGGACACCAACAATAGGAGACGTTCTGTCAAACGTATTATTATGACCCGATTGAAACATTATTGCATTCCAAGACGATTTCAAATGCATCTCTAAAGCGCTTTTAGGTCTCATTAGGTATCTAGCCAGCTGACCAATGTACCAAACAAACGGATAGGCATGCAGTTTTTCCAAACGATCGTTTAAGTAACTTGGAACGGCTTGCGGCCCAAATGGCCCTGACAATCCTTTGTTGTACAGACATTTAACAGTATTCGAATCTGAAAGTAGAGCACATTGTTTCAATTACTATGTCATAAAACGTTTGTATACATGTTTCTACACCTTTTTCACCAACAAAACAACCAGACCATTGTATATCGCAAAGCCGTTAATTGGAAAACGTAATAAACAGAAACATTTAAATGCTAGTCTAATGCCAAGAGGAGCGAAAACTTAACATTAACCAACAAAAATGTTACGTACAACATCCAGAAACATTTTAATTAAATATTGGCTAATATTATGTTGCTTGTTTTTACGAGTTGTCCATCAATTAGCAACTATACTCGACACAATGACGAACTCACTGACTCTACCAACGCTCAATCCATTGCTTTATTTGGTTGTCCTCAATGTCGATTTTTTCAGCAAACGAGTTTTTGTACAACATATTTAAAACAATACAGTCATAAAGCAAAAGCATTAAGTACATATCATCTTGCGCACTCTAACTGCCATTAATGAAGTTGTATTTGCAGATGAGTTTTGTTATAAAAGTATAAAACGGTATATCAATGGACACATGTCACAATAATGATAGAAACAGTGTTAAGAATTGAAAGCTTTTTAGCAGTCTTTTTTAAAATAACTGTGCAGTGATGAAAAAAGATAATGGTTAACATTGCTTACCTCGTAGTTGCGGAAGCATGGGCTTTACTCAAGTTCCACTTGTCAAAAAATGTTTTCCGTCAAGCATTAAAGTAGTAAAACGCAAATAGGAAAAAAAAGAAATATTACTGCACAATACAACAAAGCTGCAAGTTCTATTCCAAATTTGTTGCACTATTGCCAAAAGTGGAGGTCGAACACACGCCTACTATGTTGTGGACTAACAGTCTGGTGGTTTAGCAAACTTCAAGGTCGGTACATAAATGTGACAGATACACAAATGAATCAATCAAACTCTACCTACTAACTAATCTTATTTACATGCATGAGGATTTTTCAAAAATTCTTAATTCTATTCCAACCGTTGTTAATAAAATTACATCTGCATATCAGTTCTATTAAAGTGATAAAAACGTCTCTGTTTTATTGAGAATGAGAAGGATTAAGGTTTATAACTATTAACTGTACTTTAGTAGCCAAAAAATCTTACTGCTGAAACATCAGGTTACACAAAACAATTTACTTTATTGCCCACATATTCATCAGGAAATGAAAAAAACGGGACCAAACTCAGTACAAAATCAAACGCACGCATACGCATACACACAAGCATACAACATGTGTAAAACGTACACTATAACGCACCTAACATTAACTACAGAACTGTACCATCAATAGTTGATGAAAAGGTCACTTTCAAATTAGTTGCAAATTTGCATTACTTTGTAAACAATTTTTTCTATTGCTCACAGATTGTGGAATTCTGTAAAAATACATAGGCTCACTAAATTGACCATTTTTTGGTCATAATGCTCTATTTCTTTTGATAATAGTAATAATAATAATAATAATAATAATAATAATAGTAATAATAATAATAATAATCAACCAAGTATAAAATAAATACTAAAATTATGTTTAATTATTTTAAAAACTTACAAACATTTTTTGGATCACAGGTCGAAGATAATGGCTTAAAATTCCGCATCCAAAATTGAAAGTAGGGATAGGAAGTTTTACTCAATATCAAAGTGCGACCACTGGCCAAAGATACAATAAAGCATTCAAGTAGATGATGGGCTTGGCAACCGAAATGACATGGAAACAATCGTTCTACTATCATAAATTTGGCAGTGCGACAATCTGAAGGATTCTAATTCGTATATATATATATATATATATATATATATATTAACCCTTTGGCAATTTTTGTATTTAACATAGTTATCCAACTTAAGGTTTTCTAGTAGCTACATGATTTACAATAATTACTCCGTTTTATTACAGAATATGCAATACTATATTATCAATACGATACAATTATAATTTCATCGGCATATATTATTATTAATAATAAAAAGTACATTAAATATAAACTGGATTATAATTAGAAGCGAATAAAATTATTAACATAGAATATAACAAAAAATAATTTTTAAATGCAAAGCATGTGTAATTATGTTAGTTACCAAATAGTTTCTTGTATCATACAATACGAGATGCTAGATAAATGCAATTGTTTTGGTTGTAACCAGTTGGCCCAAGTGCTTTGGTATATTGTTGGTTAAGTTGTTAATGTAGGCTTGTGTAATCCTTTTTTAATTAAATGTGTTTAGATAGATAATTCTCTAATTTGGATATACTCATGAATGTTTTTGTTTTATTATACTGAAAAAAAAGTTAAAAATTAGTCTTAGTACTATTTGATGGCAAGCTATTTGTGCGAATAGTTAAGAAACATGTCACAATAGTTTTATATATTGAGTAGTAAAAAGTACAAAATAGGAGAATTTTAGTCAACGAAATGCAAAATTACAGTTTAATTTATTAAAATAGTTCTTGTACAACTTGGAACAATCAAAATAAAGTAGTATGTTAAAACTGCAAAAAAACTTTTCAATTTTTTTTTACTTTTTAGTAAAAAAAGTATAGCAAAATACATTTTATTACCACTATAACTGAAAGTTAGACCGTTTTCATTATGTAGCAAAAAAATTAAAGTTGCGTTTTCTTAAAAGAGTAAGTTCGCTATTAAGTTTTTAGTATTTTCTTTTACAATAGATAAAACACTAATATTAAAATAAGATACCTTTATTTCAAGCTCTTAAAAATACTAACATTCAACAATCAATGCTTAGGTTTGTTATAAAATACATCTTCTTTTACAGTTTTTTTCTCTTTTATGAGGAGTAGGTGTTTTTAAACGGTTTTATTTATTTGATTCTGTCAGCAGCGTCAATATTTGTCAGCTCCTTTTTCTTTATATCTGCTTCACTTTAGTCGACCTCGGTTTTTTTACCTTCTACTTCTATTGCAAATAATCGCCTTGTCACGTAATTTTTTCTCTCTATAAAATGTATCCATATTACCTCAATCTCTAATCTTAAATCATCTTACAAACTTCAATGACTTTCAGCTTTCCTCTAATAGCGCCATTTTCTATTCTATCTAATTTGGACAATCCAAATGACAATCAAAGAATCTTCATTTCTACTGAGATCAGTATCCTTTCTTGGACTTTCTTAATACTTCAAGTTTCGCATCCGTAAATTACGGTCAGTCTCATTGATTTTAGCTTGACGTCTCCTGTTACCACGTCAGTGATTAGATCAAATAAATATGAGCTTAATATTGACCCCTGATGCGGGTCAACGTTTAGGAAGAACCCATCAACCTTTCTAACACTGATCCTCATTATACATATCTCGTACAAATTCTACGTATTTTCGGGACACCCTTTTTTCTCATCCTTCTTTACGCTTCTTGTCTTGGAACCAGATCGTATGCTATTTCCAAATTAATAAAAATCATATGAAATCCCTCCTGTATCTAATTATATTTTTCCATTGTTATTTAGAGGGCACAAAATAGCATTACTTATACTTCGTCCAGGTATAAAACTAAATTGTTCATCTCCAAAGTTTGTTTTTATGCGGATTCTTCCATCGATAATTTTCTATCAAAGTTTTAAGGTATGTGAAATAAGCTTTATGCACCTATAGTTACCACAATCTTGAATGTCTCCCTTCTCCTTGTAGATTGGCGTAATAAACCTATGCTTCATCTCTTCAGGCGTTTTCTCTTCTTTCCATGTTAAATTTAATAGTTTAGTTAGTTCTTCAATGCCATGGCCTTCCAAGCATTTCTATGCTTCAATCGGAATTCCATTTAGTCCTCGTGCTTTTCCCTTATTTATTTTTCTTGCTGCTTTAATTACTTTTTCAGGAATACTTTTTTGTTATACCTTGATTCAGTGTCTCATTTTCAGTAACTGCACGGAAAGTTTCTTTATTAACAAGGGTTTGAAAATATACTTTCTATGTTTTCTTGATTAACTTCTCTTTTGTTAGTATTATTCCTCTTTCACCTTTTATTTGTTTAATATGTGTCAGGCCTTTAAAAAATTTATTTCTGTTTTTATCAATATTAAATGACTCCTTCTCTCCATCAAGTGTCTTCAGGTCTTTGTACACTTGAACCCACACTTTTGCCTTTGGCACAACTACCGCTCTTTTAGCTATATATATATATATATTTATATATATATCCACTATATCTATACTCCTGAAGTTGACTAAAAAAGTTAATTTTGAATAAACTAAGTACTAAGCAGTGATCCATTTTACTTTCCATACAAGAAAAATAGCTCCACACTCGACGGTATAGCCATTTTGCTAAATTACTTCACAAAATTACTGGACAACAAAAAAGGTTTCGTAAGCAGTTTGTTCATTAACTACAAAGCTGCATTTGACAGCATAATCAGAAACAAACTACTGAACCTTCTTACTGAGCTAAATGCTCCTAGTCACATAATCAAATAGCTGACCAATTATTTTGAAAACAGAACACAGTACACCCAAATTGGCCATAAACACTCCAGTTTGATTAAAAATTACACAGGTGTTCTACAAGGTTCGATCTTGTCTCCTTTTTTATGTTCATTATACGTCGACATTGTCTGACCAAAACAGCCTGCCGTACCTTTCAAATGTGCAGATGGCATGGTTTTCTATGAAGCTATCTTTTCACCGAAAGATAATCTGCATTTCCTGGAATCAACTGCTGAATTAGTGGATTAGTCAACAAATCATAGCCTAAACTTAAATCGTACAAAATGTAAGGCAATTAATTTTAGCTTATACAAACCTTCAACATAATTAATTTAACTTTATCCAACAGTTTGTATTAAAAATGTGGAAATTGACACTTTTGATTGTTTAAATACTTTGGTGTTTTACTGAATAACAAACTTACCTGGTTTGACCATACTTAGCATTTGTTTACAAAAATTCGAGGTTTATGTTATTACATTAGTATTCATTCATTTAATTTAGTGATCTGGTCACCTCTTTATTATTTTCCATATTAATACGGCATAAAAACGATCGACTTCGATGGCTTGATATGTATAGCAAACGTAGGAGAATAACGAAGTTTCTTGGCTGGTAAACGGAATTCTTGTAATGTCCCCACTGATCGCAAAGATTGACTTGACTGCCTGATTTTGTGTCAGAGTTATCTTCCTTAACCCAACGGCTACATATGGTATATGTATACTTTAAGATACCTTTTAGCTATCCTGGGTGCATGCTTGTACTCACCCGTTACAGCGGAAGCTCAGTTATACCTCTGTGTACTCGGACCCTGCTGTTATTAGTCTAGATGCCTAGGGGATTCTAGTCTAGGATGCACCACGTAGAGGACAAACAGTCAGGAATATCACTATCATTGGAAATCAAGACTTTATAAGTATTACTCAAATCCTCAGAATTATTTGCACCCCGTTACTACATTAGACAGTTAAAAAACTTCTGAGCTTGTCCATATATTATTAATTCATATTTTAAAGCTTTGTTTTACCCAATATGATCATATTCCCCACTAATATTTCTTGGACTAAATCGAAAAGATTTTATGAAGTTTAAAAAATATATGACAATCATTAGTCGATTCTCGGTACCCCTTACAATGATACCCTTAATGTAACAATTCATCAACATTACGGGGAATGTTTTCAACTTATTTATAGTATCTTTAACACCACAAATAATCAACTTTATCATGATTTCAGCAAATCAATTGCATCGGGAAGAACCAGAAGATCACATATCAACGCCAAGTGAAGAACAAATGTGTATTTAAATTCATGCCTGCCATATTTAGAAAGGTTAATATCCAATCCCAACAAAGTTACAAGTGACCTTTACACAAACCTATCAAAATCGTAAATTATTTTTTATCTGCCTAATTACTGTTGCCCGTAGTCTGCCCATTTTATTTTGTGACCATGTATTGTCCTTCATCCAAGTTATTGTTTTAATACTCCTACTCACACACGAGTTATTCACATATTGGTGTATATTGTTATATTAGCATGCTATTAATTGGAATTATTATTATTATTATTATTTTATATTTTTGCTTTTTGTTTGACTGATGTTACATACTGCTAATTGTATCGTATTTTATAATTGTGCCTATTTTTGTGTGTTGAAAGGTACTTCTATTAAAGTACCTAAGCCAATATCACAATATTTATTATTATTATTATTATTATTATTATTATTATTATTATATTGCCCTCTTTGTTTGTATCTCCAATTCTCCATCTTCCATGCCATCTCTTTAAACTGTCCTACCTAGCCATTTAAATTAGCATTAAGTATTATTTTCTCTATCTGAGAAATGTTACGCAGTATTTCTTTAAGGTATTCACGGAAAATATCTTTCACCTCATCCTCATATCTAGCTTGGGGGTACGTATTCACTAATGATAAATACTCCATTTTTTCTGAGTCCTCATTATATAGCAGTTTATGACCACCAACTATATCTTTTACTTTTTTGCCTTTCCATCTTGTCTCTCAGAGGCAGAAAATGTTCAGCTTTCCTTCATTTATTAATTCACAAATTTCTTTTCCTCAACCCGTTAACAGTTCAATATTTAAAATGCCTATTCTCAACTGGCTTTTATAATTTTTAGTTAAATTACCTATTTAGTCTGGTCTGTCCGTGTATAAAAAAATGGTTATCATATTAAAATATATCAAATACCTTAAGCAGCGCTATTTTATTTCAATAAACAAAGGTGTTTCATAAGCTAAAATATAATACATTTATGCAAAAACTTACAATTATTTCAAACAACAAGTAGTAAAATTTATTTTATTAGCTATTTTTGTAGCAAATTAAAAACATCTATTATTATTGGTATAAACTCAATTTATAATAAAGTATAATTACGCAAAAATACATTAAAAACCTAAAACGCATTCTACCAAAACATTTGAAACCGTTTAAAACAAAAAATACAATTACATCTATTGTTATGTATTTTGTAATACACAATACAAAAACTCTACTAAATAGATAAATTAGGATCTTAAAATTTAACGATATATTTTTGTTAATACTTTTATTCAATACTCAACTATTATTCAGCTGAAATTAGATGTAAAAGCAATACAAAAAAGACTAAACTACTAAATAAAAAAATTAATTTGTAAACATTAAATATTTGTATTATACACACACCACGAATAACCGCTTATAATATAATTTATTTTTTTAAAACAAACGTCTATCCAATCTTACTTGAACTGCATCCAACCGTTGCTGCAATGCTTCAGCTAGACGATTTAATTTGCGCACGCGTATGTCACCCAAGTGACCCAATCCTTCCAAATCGACTTTCAAATGCGTTACAATCTCGTCCAATTGTGATCGTGTTGTCATCAAATTGTTTACTGCGTTTTTCAATCCAAGTTTTTTCAATTCTGCTGCTCGATTATCGAGTTGAACAAGTGTGAATTGCAGTTCGTTGACATAGTGCACAATTCGACGTAAAAGGAATTCGTGTGAATAGAATATTCTTTCTAAGTAAAAATATTTGATTTTGCAAATAGATTAAATATTGGATTAATAAATTTTCTTGGTTATATTTACATTTATAATGTAAAACAATTAAACACAAAAGCATTACTAATATGCACTTAACAAACTCACTTAATCGTCAAACGTATTCTCTAATTTTTTTATATATTTTTCTAATTGAGGCTTAAATGTATGTAATCAAAATTATTTAAGTATTTTCTACGTACAATTTACAAATACAGAGGAATTTAGTGCAAACAGTACTAGAAATTAAAATTTCATAAACATTACCCACATCTATAAAGTTATTAATATCCCTTTATAATTCCAGATAACAATTATGAGAAGACGTAAACTGTAAGATAAATTCATTTCGCACAAAACCAGTTCGTCACTACATTGAACTTAGCTTGGTCGTAATGATTGTGTATGTTTGTGAGTTGTACTAATTTAAATGTTATCTGTACCCCCTTTTTTGTACATATATACTAAAATGTTATATGTTTGTGACTGACGAGAAGATACGAAATGAATTCATCTCACAGTTTACGTCTTCTCATATTTTTATTTAGAATTATTAATATCCGTTGCATATTTAATCATTTTTATGGAGACATATGATTAAAACCCTTATCCGCATTGAGTTATTTATGCACTTTTTGCACAAAACACGCCACTTTGTGATAATGCAAACGTAATTTATTATTTGTTGTGTTCACGCTGCATTGCGTATATTTTTATAAGCAAAAATGTGTTAACAACACTTATTCTACAGTAGCTGTTTAGTATTTACACCCAACAAAATAACATAACTCAATTGTAAAATGTGTTTCTTTAGCAATAAACTTATAGCTATTGAATGCAGATTTGAAAACAAAAATAAGCAAATTTTAAATTGACGTATTTTTGAAGATAAACACCACATATGCTATCCAGTTAATGTCTAATCATGGTATAACTCAATTATTAGTAAGTTTATTTATTTTGTCCATTGTGTTAACCGTAACAAGTCGAGTAGTTACATTAAATTTTAAATTATTTATTGTATTTTTGGTTGCAATTTAGGAAACAATCGCTAATGGGGTTTAAACAAACGATATTAACAAAATATTTATTTGCTGCGATTTAATATAATGGGATGGTAATAATCTTACGTTTGCTGCACATACAATAGTTTATTCGCATATTAGACGATAGGGGCAATCTTTTGATGTACTTTACAATTATAAAAATAGAGTACTAATAAATTAAAAGATTTAAGTAATGCTTATCATGTTTCAATTTTAATAATAATAATAATCCTACTGTCACCTTTACATAGAGCATTATGAAATAGATGCACTATATCACAAAAACTAACAAAGTAGGAATTAAGTACACAACAGTGTAACTTGGCTTTTAAAGTTGGTTATATATAGAAATAATATATAACAATATACATAATCAATATAGAACAATTTTAATTTACTGAATGTTTAAAATAATATATGAAAATAAATCTAATTTACTTTGTCTTAAATCCACATTTGAAACATTCTTAGCTGCTAAACTGAAAATAAAATTAAGCATAATGCAATATATTAATAAATTATAATAGGATTTATAAAAGTTTATATAATTAAAATTTAGATTTTATTGAAACTGTTAGTTTTACCAAATAATAAATATGCTTAATGTAAGCCTACCCAAAACACTGCAATTGTTTTTAAAATTATAAACAGTGCACATTTTTAAAATCCTACACAGACTCCAAATTACAATTTTTAAGGTTTTAAACCAAATTCTCATTCATTAAGTCATATATGGTTAACACGAGAAGTATAAATTTATTATTTATGGTAAATCTAATAAATACAAAATTTCCAGTAATCACAAATACTGTTTATTACTACCAATAATATGCAACTAAAGACATTTTCAAAAACTCGAGTAAAATAAAGACCGCATGTTATTAGATAAGAATTATGACATAATACAACATGGAGTCCATACATTTTAAAGGGAATTGTAATGTACATGTTAATAAACCAGTTAAAGCAATATAAATCTTACGAAATTATTTTTTCAATTTGTCCAAAATGTTTCTTTGTATTGTTTAAATAGTAATACTTATAAGTTAGATAATATGATAGTAAAATCCATAATACAATAAACAATATTCTGTACATCTTTTTTGAATTCATATCTACTATATATATATATATATATATAATTTTTACAAGAAATTAACACTGGTATACATAAATTGCATTTTAGCTTAAAAAATATAGTTACATTTTAGTACAAAAAATACCATTGCTGAAATTGATTAATAGAATTTTTTTTATAAGGGTTATTTAATACTTTTTATAAAACCAATATAATGTTTGTTACATAAATATTATTTTTCTAACCGTAAAATTTTAACTTTGTACAAAATTTTTCATACACAGTAACTTATTTTATTATGCAATGTATTTATAAAAGGCTTTTTGATTTTACTAATTGTACATTGATAAATCTAATTGGTTGATGTAAAGGATACATTTCATTGGCTGTTGCTTTTTTGGTTATTTTATTGGTTGTTATATTTTTGATGAGGTATTTAATATTGAAATTTTGGTTCCCTCGTCATTTTTCGATTAAACTTGATTCCGCTTTAGCGAAGTTGATTCCGATGTAGGCTGCGTAGCCTGGTTTCACTAGATAACGCGATAGGGCGGTTTGAAAAAACAAACAACGTTGCTTGTCGGCAAAGATTACGTGTTATGCCTAGTCGCTATTTCCTCCCAATATCTAACGTCTTTACCGATTACGTTGAATAATGAATAAAAACGCAAACACCGAACGGGAAAATGTTTATTGGTAAATTTATAGGATCGGACTGTGGGGTAAGACCATAAACCAAAATGGAAACTGGACGAGGAATGGAAATAAACGAAAGTGTTCAACGGTGTGGGAACAGTTGTTTATATAGCCGTTCCCATTTCAGGATTTCAGGATTTTTCACGAGTTGAGTAGGCCAAAACGCCTTTTAGTACTCGGTTCTCAAATTATCTTAAATTTTCAAGGGAAAAAATGAAATGGATGGTGAGGTAAAGGGGGATTAGTCACAGAAAAAATATTTGAAATCAAGATAAAATCAAGGTAGATAGTGGAAGTTAACAATTATAGAAAACGAGCAAAATTATAAATATACAAAAATAATAATAAAACAAGTTACGTATTACAATGCAAAAACACTGCAATAATCCTCAAAAAAGAAAAAAGAGAAAAGGATGAATAACGCTCCAATGGACGTGTAGCGTGACGCGCGCCTCACCTCGCGAATCGACATAAACCGTTGATACATTTAAATAAAAATGTTAATATTCAAGGAAAATTAATTCCAGAAATTAAATGTTAATTTTTGTAATAAAATAAAATAATATTGTTTATTATTTTTAACTTCAAATTTTCTTCGTCGATTGTCACCGCTACACTACTTTTAACTGGCTAAATGTAATATTTCGTTATATACCGTTTTCAGTAGCTACTGTAATTTGTACATTTTTCACTTTAGTGTTTAATGACACCGTGTCGCGTGTATGACACAATAAAGTATAAACGTTTCTGATCTATGTTCAGTGTGTAGCTATGTCGACGCAGTTTATGTCTTCTCATATTTTAATTTGGAATTATAAAAAGAACCCAATGCATTAAATTATTTTCTATTGGCTGTTGCAATTTTATCGGCACGTCCACTGAAAATGAATTATTGGTCGAAATTGTAACCATAAAATTTTACAGCATGTAACAACTGCCACTCAACGCCCTCTTATTGATGATAGTACATTCAGCTTTTCACAAAGTTGGTATTTTATTCACCTCTGCTGCAGCCTTTGGCCGATTACTTATACCTATATAAGATGGAATATTTCTGTTAAAGCTAACATTAGAATACGAAACTTTAGTGTTTTTGATTCTATTATACGCTTGTAAAACTGCATTTACAAAAGATTATCGTTTAATTTGACAAAAATGTTTAAGATTTATAAGATTTCGTTTTCTATAATATCTTGAACGTAAATAATAGTTAAAAGTTTTTAAATATCTGTGGAATAGTAAATATTCTATTATTAAATATCTATCTCCAACACTAGAAAAAAACTTTTAAAATAGACTAGCCATGTTGTAAACGTTTTCCACACATTCATACAGAATTATTGTAAAACTAAAACACAAACCGTATGACAAAAGGTTGGGTGACCAATAGGTAATTTGGACTGGCATTGTAGCAGCTAAACTCAGTCGTGATATGTGTGCTCTAGCTATTAGTCTAAATTAACCGTTAAATTATACGTTAAACTGTCTACCTTTTGCAGTCAATAGGACTTATTGGAGAGCATCAATTAGGGATGTAATCAACATTTGAAATCAATATGATTCAAGTGTCTTCTATTAAGTGTAGGCACAGAAGGTTGAAGATTTGCGGGATATTGATAAGTTGGACTACCAGGTGAATAACTAGTGAGGGAGGACTGTCTCCGATGATAATAATTCAATCAACATCAATCCCCAACAAACCCTTCGTCACTCACAAACCAAATTCCTTTTGTAATCATAATTGTTCCTTGTTCATTACGTAAGTATTATCGCAAAACTTAGAATACACTTACTAAGCAAATTTGATTCTTAAGGTTAAGGCAGATAATCTTGACAAAAACCGGGTGGCCTTGTTACTGAGGTTGAAGACCGATTATGACTTTGTTCATTTAGCCGTTGGGTCCTCTACTTTTAAAACATTGTTCTCTCTGCTATATCGTTCCACAACTCTCTCTCAACTCTCCAACATCAAGCTTATCAATAAACTCAAACATATCCTCGCCTTACCTTTTAAACAGTTAGTTGTTATAGGTGATTTTAATTGTCCCTCTATTTATTTAGTTTCCCCTTCAAACTCATATAATTTTTTCGATTCTAAACTCTTGGATCTCTGCACTTCACATGCACTAAAAGAACATGTGCGCTCTCCAACAAGATTCAGGACAGGCTGTAATCCTTTTTATCTTGATCTTATCCTTTCCAACGAATCCACCGATGTTAATACGCTATTATATCTGCCACCGCTCGGAAAAAGTGACCACCTTTTACTAGCTTTTGATGTATATCTTCCCTACCTTGCCCCTTCCACTCGCAAATCTAATCTTAAACCCATTTCTGATTTTAGGAAAGCTGATTTCAGTGGGCTCAGGGCTTTCTTTTCTGATACTAACTGGAATACTTTATATTCTAATGATCTTGGTAAAGCCTACTCCTTCTTTACCAGGGTTCTTACTGATGGTGTGAATTTGTTTGCTCCTTTTAGGGTCCCAATTTATACTAACCCTAGACTTACCAGACGTATCTGTAAATTAATTCAGAAGCGGAATAAGGCCTTCTATATGTGGAAATCCATTAAGCTTCCTTGCCTCCACTATTCTTATATTGGCACCCGTAATGAATGTAACAGACTCATCAGAGGACATAAAAAGAAATTATTTCATAAGCTTCTAAATAGAGCTAAGTTTAACAAAAATCTATTATTTAAGTTTATTAGTAACAAGCGGAATTCCATTAATTCCCAACCTCACCTCAAAGATCATTAAGGATGTTTGATGCCTGGACCTTAAACTTGTGATCTTTTCAGGGACTATTTTAACTCCGTTTGTTAATCCCCACAGTCTGCCTGGCTCCACCTTGGTATAGTCAATCCTCCTATATATCCTCTAATCATAAAGGCTTCTTCTGTCATTACTGGTATCAAAAATCTAAAGTCCACGTCATGTGGTGCTGATGGCATTCATCCTAAAATTCTAAAAAATTGTACGAACATTTTCGCCCCTCACCTAACCTATATTTTCAATCTGTCGGTATCAACTGGTCAAATTCCATCAATATGGAAGGTTGCCTTTATAAAACCCATTCACAAATCTGGGTGTAGGTTTAAACCAGATAGCTACAGATCTATTAGTATCCTTTCCTCTCCAAGCAAAATTATGGAAAGGTTAATAAGATCCCATATTCTTGAACATCTTATCAGCCTTAATATAGTTAATCCCGCACAACATGGTTTTATGCTCAAGAAGTCATGTCTTACTAATTTAATTACTTACACAAACAGCATCACTAAATTACTTGATAATTATAGGTCCGTGGACGCTATTTACTTCAATTTTTCGAAAGCATTCAATAAAGTCCCTCATAAACTTCTCATCTCTAAGCTCATTGGTATGAGGATTGTAGGCCCAATCTTAGATTAGATAAGAGATTTTCTTGCCAATCGTACTGTTAAGGTTAGGGTTGGATCGAATTTCTCTTTTTCTAGTTCCATCTCCTCTGTGGTACCGCAAGGATCTGTTTTAGGTCCTCTTTTATTCATTCTCTTTATAAACGATTTGCCTTTATGTTTACACTCTAATATACTGCTTTACGCCGATGATGTAAAGATCTGGGGTACCAATCCTGAATCATTACAGGCTGACATCACCAGCATATTTAACTGGTCGTCATCTAATCAGCTTCCACTCAATAAGGCTAAATGCAGGCATACATTTTTTGGGAAGCCTTCTGGTAACGCTTTCTCTCTTATATCTCAGCCTATTAATTCAGTAAAATCAATTAAGAACCTAGGAGTTATTTTTGATTCTTCTCTCTTATTAACTGAACATCATTATAGAACTACTCAAAAGTGTTACAGACTTATTAGGTTTTTTTAAAAGGAATTTTGGGACTATTCCTTCTAATTGTTTACGTTTACTTTATATGTTGTACTTAAGAGCACATTTAAAATACTGTGCCCAAGTCACAGCCCCAATTTGGAAATCCGATAAATATAGATTAGATCAGGTTCAGAGGGCTATTACTAAACTTCCCCGAGGTTTTAAATATTTATCCTATTTTTAAAGACTCATATCCCTAAAATTGTTTCCCTTAAGTGATAGGCGTCTCCGGGGTGATATTATACTGACTCATCAATTAATTAATTCCCGTTCTTTTTTACCCTTCTTTACCTTAGTTCAAAACTCTCTTAGAGGGCATAATTTTAAGCTGTCAAAGCCCAGAGTATTTTCCAAATTGAGGAGTCATTATTTTTGTTATAGAACAGTTAATCCATAGAATAGCCTACCTGCCAAAATAGTCTCTTTGTCATCACTCCCAGCCCTTAAAAAAGCATATAATAATCAGAGGCTTTCCAACTTTAAGTAATCCGACTCTTTCACTTTGTTATTTTTAGCTATCCATTTATTTATTTTTATTTAATATTACAGTATCTTTCTGATACAATTCAATAAATAGAACCAAGGATCAAAAGGAGTTTTACTCCTACTTAACTCGTGTATCAACCTATAACCTGTAACCTGTAATAAGACAACAATTACAGCAAAAAATAACAACAACAACAACAACAAAGTCTTGTAATTCAAAAAGAATATGAGACAACAAAATGTTTTTTTGTATTTGAACATTCTGCCAAACGTTTTGCTTAATCCCATAAAACATTCATTTTAATTAGATCTTCCCGAATAGTTCTTAGCCAAGTTTTCTGTGGTCTGCCAACCTTTCTTTTACCATTTACAATTGTCTATTCCAAAACCGTTCTTGTTGGTCTTTCGGGCGGTAAAGGTAGAATTTAACCAAGTAATTTTTTTCGTCTGATTGTAATGATGTTATGTAGTGAACGAGATTCAGTTCGTCTTATAATCTCGTTATTTGAAATGTGATCGCGCCAGGTAATCTTTAAAATACTTCTAAGATACCGGCGATGAAAAACATCCACCATCTTATCAATCTTGTCCGTTCGCTTCTACGTTTTACTCCCATATATTGCCATAGGAATGATTATTGATGCGTACAAGTGAAGTTTTGTTTTCAGGCGAATGGAAAAACATGACCATATTGATTTGAGTTTATGGAAGACTGACATTGCCTTTCCAAGTCTGGCTTTAACATTAATTTCGGTTTTTCTATCTTTACCAATGATGCTTCCCACATATGTAAAGGAATCAACAGTATCAATATTTTTTCTATTAATTTTGATAGGCAAATCATTGTTTGACTTACTGCACAACACTTTTGTCTTTGAACAATTAATTCGTAAGCCAATACGAGAACTGATATCACTGGGACGTGTTGTCATATTTTGCATAATTTCTGGGGTTTCACTGAGTAGACCAATAGTATCTGCAAAATCCAAATCTGCTAATCTGCAATGGTTCCATTTAATACAATAAAACAAATTATTTATGGATCGAGTCATAATGAAATTAATTACCAGAAGAAACGGTAACAAAAAACAACCTTGACGTACTCCCATGACAATTTCAAACATAACAGTATGACCATGTTTTGTTCAAACACAGCAACTTGCATTTTGGTATAGCGAACGCATAATATTCACAGATTTCAACGGTATTTTGTAAAACTTAACAATTTTCCACAAAGATTCTCGATAAACATTGTCAAAAGCTTTCATAAAATTAATAAAATTGATTGTTAGTGATTGCTGAAATTCTTGACTTTGCTCAATAATGTTAGAGAGGATTAGTATTTATTTAATACAGCTTCTTTCTTTTCAAAACTCTGCTTGTTGTTTTCCAAGGTGTTTATCTACCGCATTACACCTTACCAGGAACAGACAGTAAGGTTACTCTGCACCAATTATTGCAATCGTTCAGATTTCTTTTTTTGAAAAGAGTATCAATTATTCCTTGCCGTCAATCATTTAGAACTTGTTCATTATGCTATATAACATTAAATAAATGAGCAAGCTCACTTGCTACAACATTACTTCTATGTTTTAGCATCTCTATGGTTATTTTGTCAAGTCCTCCTGCTTTATTGTTTTTCAACCCTTGAATTGCATAAATTACTTCAATTAAAGAAATGTCATCAATACATATTTTCGGATTTTGAGTTACATTCATATCATTATCATTATCAAAATCTATGAGAGTATTTGGCATGGGCTGATTTAGTACTTTTTTAAAATGCTCTGTTCATCTAGATAATTGCTTATTATCTGTTAGAAGTAAATGACCATCTATTTCTTTGATTGGAATATCGATGTTTTTTCTAACTCCCGACAGTTGTTTTACAATTTTATACAGAGTCTTGAAATCATTTTTTGTCTTATCTGCCTCTTTGCATCTGCCTTCTAATCAATTATTCTTAGCTTTGTGGCAACTTTTTTTAACCTGTTTATCTTAAATTCTATATTTACCATCAAATATATTCCACATAACAGGATTGTCAGATTGATCTTTTTCTAGTTTTGTTTTCTTTCTGAGATCAATTAAATTCTAGGAAAGTGATGAAATCTATTATTTCTTTGTAGAGCGACATCTTCTACCCAGTACATTTGCTTTATGATACAATTTCCATTGATTATCAAACTTTTACACTATTTTCAGATTTTGAAATGTATTTTTTAAGAAATCGTAAAATTGATTTGAGATATTTGGCTGCTCAAGCTTCTCACACGAAAATGGATGTAATTTTTTATGCTTTTTATTGTCTTTAATTTTAAACAAAATTTTTTAACATCAAGATTGTGATTAAAACCAACATCTTCACCGCGATATGCACGTACATTTTGCAATAAAGATTGCCATTTTCTGCTAATGCAAATGTAGTCAATCTCGTTTGTTGTTTTTCCGTCTGAAGAAACCCACGTTGTTTGTGTATATTTTTGTGAGCAAAAAATGTGTTACCAACATTCATTCCACAATGACTGTTAAGCGTCAACAATCTATAGCCATTATTATTTATGCTATCAGAATAGCCATGTGGTCAAACATTTGAGAAGTACCCAGATCTATCTTTGCTTAATTTCGCATTAAAATCACCAGGTTGCTAACCTTGCGCTTAAACCCTCCTCCTTTATTTAGGCTTAGAACTGGTTAGATTGAATTATTTCTGATCCAAACTAGGCGAAAATAATACAAAATAATTTCTTATCGGATAGTCATTTATCAAAACAATCAATTGTAAACGATTTTGTTCTATTGTTGTCACCCATCAATTGTTTCAAATGTTGTAACACGCTAATATAAGTTACACGTTTCTCATTTTTAATTTTTCATTAATGGTGAACCACTGCGGTACGCTTGCGTGACGTGTTGATCAAAAGTAGCTTGTTGTTTTTGCGCTTGCTTGTTGTTTCGTGTCATAGTTATTTGTTTTTGCTTTATTTTTAGTGTTTTTTTTTGTTTTTGTGTTAATTGTGCAATCTGTGTTGCTCAATTATTTAAATCGGTTCGATTTGTATAAATTGTGCCTACATTTTTTTTAAATTTTTGGTATTTTTTAGTGTACTTTGTGTCATCTATGCAACCTGAGTTGTACAGTTGCTTAATCGAGTGCGAACCATATGATTTATACTTGAAATTTTGATTTAAATTCTTAATCTGATTATCACTTTATTTTGCACTGTGATATTTGCTTTTATTTGTTTTAACAGTTATTTCAGTTTCCTTTGTCACAATGAAATTCTCCCAAACCGCAATTTGTGGAAAATGGGAATGTAGTAAGTCTGTAAGAACCGGTGTGTTATGTTCTGGGTGTAATAGCTGGTTTCATAAAAATTGTACAGTCCTTTCAGAATTCCATTATTCAGAGCTAGCCAAAAGCAGCATTGATTTCAACTGTATAAATTGCCTTTGGTCAAAGGACCATATGTCTACCGATATGTCTACCGATATGTTTACCGATCAAAAAAAAGCTCTACTCCTGAACTACTGAAATTTGTTAACGAAATCAAGTCTAGCAATTTAGTCTTAAAAAACTCGCTGATTGCCTTGGACGAATTTTTTACAACCACTACTACGAAACAGACAGATGAACTCAGATCCCTTAAAGACTCAGTAGCGAGTCTTTCAACAACGGTCAAGGACTCTATATATCCGATAACTAAAGCCGTCCTCCGACTCTCGCAGGATGAAATTCTATCCGCAGCCAAACAATTTGCTGTTGACAGGCGCAGGGATCATAATTTAATAGTTAGGGGGATTCCTGAGACGGCTACTAATTACAAAGACATCGTCTCAGAAATAGTGAACTCCTGTCTCTCTTTGGCTCTCGTTGTTAAGATATCTTGTATGTCGTGCAAGCGTTCCCACACTTTTCCTCCGATCATTGTTAGTAGTACCCCTAGCGTTGTAGCTGATATCTTAAGCACCTGGCCCATTATTCGTAAAAAATTTCCTGGGATCCGTCTTCATAAAAACCATCCTACGGCTGACAGGATAGGTAATTCTCCTGTCATATCCCATAACATTTGCCCTAAACTCGCGGCCATCCTAGTAGTTAAGCTTACCCCCTCTTAAGCTAAAGGATACTTCTACTTATTTTCATAATATCCAGGATTTTCCCTTCCCGCCCCGGAGTCACGTCCCTTTTCACCATCATCTAAAAGAAGCAGGACTGTTACTACCCTCGCCAACCCTGTCCCGTTAAATATATTCTATACTAACGCTTTCAGCCTTTCGAATAAGCTTACCGAGTTAGCCAGCCTAGTCGAGGTCTCTAAATCCCATATTATTGGGATTATTGAAACTTGGCTATCGGACGACATACATGATAACGAATTGTTAATCCATGGCTATAATGTCGTCCGATGTGATTCAAGGGTCACTAGATGTGGGGGTTGTCTCTTCTATATCAAGGATGACATCTGCTTCTCTCCCCCTCGGATTTTCCTAAACACGGATATGATTTTCTCTCTGTCGTAATCTCCCTCTCCTCTAGTGAGCATGCCCTTTTCTCAATCCTTTATCGCCCCCCGTCTCTCTCTGAAGCCTCCAACTGCTCCTTATTTCAGGAGCTTCACTCTACCTTAGCGTCCAAGTACGACTATCATCTTATAATGGGGGACTTCAATGCTCCCTTTATTAATTGGAACTCGCTCTGCTGCTCTCCTAAGTCTTTTGACTCCACTCCTTTTCATTTTGGTATTGAACATCCACTCACCCAACATGTTCGCTCTTCTACTAGGTTTAGGATTGGTAGCTCCTCTTCTTGCCTTGATCTAGTCTTTACCAACAAAGCCTCGTTGGTTGATGGCATTGAACATTTACCTCCCCTAGGGAAGAGTGATCACGCTCTACTCACATTCGCAGCTTACCTCCCCTCATCTGCAGTAGACTTCAAGCATCGGTCCTTGTCTACTCCTAACTTCCGCCGTGCCGATTTCGCAGGTCTCAGGAACTACCTGAGGAATGTTAACTGGGACTTCTCTATTAACGAATAGATAGTCTTTATGACCACTTCTCTCATTTCATTCAAATAGGTATACAGCGTTTTATTCCCTTTTATACCCCGATCCGTCCTAAACCTAGAATTCCTCGTTACATTATCCGTATCATTAAGTTGCGCAATACTGCTTTTAATAAGTGGAAATCGACAAGTCTCCCCACTTTCCTCTACCGTTATCAAGATCTTCGTAGCAAATCTGTAGCTTGTCTCAAATGGCTCAAAAGTCTAAGACTCCACTCAGTCCTGAACAATGCTAGATCTGATAATAGTCTTCTCTTCAAATTCATCAAGAATAAGCAAGGTTATGATCTCTCCCTCCCTAAACTTGAAAGTGATTCTAGTTCCTTTTTATCGTTATCTGATATGTGCAATACCTTTGGCGATTATTTTAAATCCGTTTTTAATCCCGATTTTTCAATTAGTCCCCTTCCTGAGCTCGTCCTAGACTAGGCTTGTCCCACTATTACGTCCTCTTTAGTCTTTAAATATCTATCTCAGCTCAAATCATCATCCCGAGGTGCAGATGAACTCTATCCGAGAGTTCTCAAAGAATGTGCCTCTGAGTTAGCTCCTCCCCTCACTCTTATTTTTAATCGCTCCATTCAGTCCGGTAAACTCGTCTTCATTTGGCCCATTTATAAGACCGGATCCAAATTTAAGCCGGATAGTTTCAGGCCGATTAGTATCCGGTTCTAGTAAAATCCTAGAAAAAATTATTAAATCCCATTTGGTTAATTTTATTATCATGAATAACCTTATAAATCCGGTTCAACACAGGTTCATGCCCGAGAGATCCTGTCTTTCCAATCTACTGACGTCTACTAATAGCATTAATTGTATGCTGGATCGTTCACTATCAGTCGATGTAATCTACTTCGACTTTTGCAAAGCTTTTGATAAAGTTCCTCATTCAGCATTGTTAAGTAAACTGAAAGCTTTTGGGATAAGTCCTCCACTCCTAAAATGGATACATGACTTTCTCACTAATCGTCAGTTTTGTGTCAAATTAGATAGCGCAGCCTTCTCTCCCTCTCTAATCACCTCAGGGGTCCCTCAGAAATAAGTTTTAGGCCCTATCCTTTTTATTATTTATATTAATGACTTGCCTACAGTTGTTCAGTCTGACATTCTGCTTTATGCTAATGATGTCAAAATTTGGAGCTCTAACCCCAAACAACTGCAACAGGATGTCAATAACATTTACCAGTGGTCCATGGACAATGCACTCCCCCTAAATATTTCTAAATGTAATCATTTCTTATTTGGGAAACCCTTAGGTAACCGGTGCATTGTCCCTAGTACTCAGACTATCACTAAGATTGACACGATTAAAGATCTTGGTGTGACTTTCAACTCCCCCCTTAGCTTCTCATCACATTATAATAGAGCAACCTTAACGTGCTATCGTCCAATGACATTATTCAGGCGTAACTTAGGAAATATCCCAGTCAGTTGCACCCGACTTTTATATCAACTCTACATTAGGCCGCACCTTAAATATTGTATTCAAGTAACGTCCCCTATCCTAAGGGCTGACATAGTTAAACTTGATAAGGTTCAAAGGAACTTCACTAGACTGCCGCGCACCCTCAAGAGCCTTCCTTACTCTAAGCGTCTGGAATCTCTCCGTCTTTTCCCATTAAAAAATAGGAGACTCCGGGGCAACTTAATTTTAGTTTTTAAACTTTTCAACTCTACCCAGTTTAAGCATTTATTCGCTCTCTCCCACGATTCCCGTAGAGGACACCCACTCAAATTATCCAAGCCCAGAGTTCATTCCCGACTAGATATCCATCATTTCTCCTATAGGGTTATCTCCACATGGAACAGTCTACCCTTACATGTTGTGTTAGCCCCATCTTTTTATGCGTTTAAATCTGCGTATGCTAAATATTATCTTCACAATTTTACCTAACTTTATTTTTTTATTTATTTAATATTTTTTCTATTATTTTCCCCCTTTCCTTTGTTAACTACTTATTATTTTCATATAATACCTGATATTCTAAACAGAGTATTGAGAGGAGGTTTTCTCCCATTTAACTCGTGTACAAACCTGAACCTGAACCTGATATATTTTTGTTCAAAATGTATTTTTAATGAGACTATGTAACAAAAAGCGAATAAAAAACATTATATTATTTTTAATATTAAAAACAATTAATTGAATATATATTAAAATTATTAAAAATTGTATTTTTTGTATTTTTAGTAAATTGTTTCATAATATTTGCAGTTTCTGTTTTAGTCTATTATTTGTAGGTCGTTCCTCTGGTGTGGCGCTCCAATGAGACGCATTTTTGACTTCATTATTATTATTATTTTATACTTACTTGTTGTTTTTATCAGTTGTGAAAACAAAAATTGTTCACTTTTGTTATCTGGTCAATATGTTTGCGATTTCCCTACTATTGATAACGTAACGCAGCAGCCCGTTAATTGTTCAACAGAAGCAATAGCTCCAAGTATTGTATAGTTTATAAGTTATTTCCCCTTAGTTTACTGCAGGCCGGCAAAGGGAATATTTTGTAATGATAAATTGTTTGATGGCAATGAAATTGGATTTCAAAAAATGATACCTTGCCGTTTAGTGTAATTGCTTATGAGATTTGTAACAGTTTGAATTCAGGACTAAATTTAGATTTGATTTGGCCTTAATTTTATCGGTTTTTGGTGGTTTATTTGGAATAGATCGTTTTTATCTTGGTTATCCAGCTCTTGGTATATTTGTATTAAATTTATTAATGTTAAATTAAGGTTGTTTGAAATTGTTTACAGTTGGTGGATTTGGTTTGTGGTACTTGTTTGATATTATACTAATTTGTATTGGAGTGAGTTTACTAATTAGTTGTTTTTTGTTGTTATTAATTGGTGAATTAATTATGTAAAGTATTCATTGATTTTAATTTATACGGTTTATTACAATGTAAGAGTGGTATTAATACGGGGAATTAATAACAGGAAAAAGTTTTTATTTAGTTTTTTGTCATTGCTATCATTGATGATAGTAACATAGTAGACAGTGTAATGTTGTAAAATACTGAATGTATGCTTATGAATCTGTTTTTTTTTTAATTTTGAAAATTTTTATAATAAATTGGTTATTTAATTTTTATAAGTGACTGTTTAGTGATTTAAAAACTTGTGAAGCTACTTTTTTAAAAATATTTCTTGCGTTTAAAAAAAATTTAATTAGGTGGTTAATGCTTTTGTGGTTTGGGCTTAGTGTTTCAAGACAAGGCTGCATACATGTTATTTCTTATACCAGCTAATAGTCGAATATAATTTTGGTTAATGCTAAACAAATACAGTTTTTCATTTCATTGTTGAAGAGACTATTAATAAGCGAGAACTTGAAAACTTTAATATAGTTTCTAGCTCCTATAGTAGCAACATTCTTAACTTTATACTTTACGTAGTGTATTCCATTTTTAGACCAAAGTGAAATATAGACCCAGTTCACAGCGATATATTTCAACGTTTACTTTGGTGGATTTATGATTATTATTACAATACTCCTTTGCTTTGAAAAACGTGGAATAACGAGATTATCTAATGTGATTGAAGTTTAAATTTTTGCGCTAAATGTTTTACATATCAAAGACTGATCTTTTAGCTTTTACTCAATCCTGTTATTGGAATTGAAACCTGTTACAATGGATAAGTGCAAGTGTTTGCTTAAGGCATGTAAAATTGTAAGTTATAGCCTTATCGTATGTAGTAAGTTTTCTTAGAAAATTGACCTTAACAAAAAATCAGATAATCTGATCAATTCTTGTCAACTGTAACGTTATTATGAAGATGATATCTTTTAATCAAAACACTAATTATTTCCCCGTATTTAGCGGTTTTTTTACATATACTTATGGATGAAAATATCTGAAGATTTTTTGAGAACTTAAAAATAAGTAATAGGTAACTTTATTATTAAGTAATTTAAGTTTCCTCGTTAGACAACAAAGAAAACTTAACATTGATGTTTGCTTTTAGTACACGTATATTGCAAGATGAAATATTTATTTTTATGGTATTTAAAAAATTCTATACTGTATAATTTATTTAATCTAATTAATAGTTTAAATTTTAAAAGGTTTTTATATTGACTAATTAGTGTAAATAATATATCCATTTATATATTTTAGATTTTCGGGCCTTCAGATGGATCATTTCTCCATTATCCATATTTCGACGCTGCTGTTATACGATTAGAACGTACCAACTTTACTATTTATGCTGGATGAATGGATTTTGTTTATAGTTTATTTTAATCACAGATTACTTTAGTATCTAATTGTACGATATTTGATTATCACTCATTGACAATCAAATTAAAATGTTTTAAGTGGGGCAAACAAATATTTTTAGATGCATAGTGTTCAATTAAAGTTTCTATTTTATATACTTATATGAACACTGAACTAATCATGTGAAAGATTTAGAAACACTTATGTTTTATTTTGGAAACCATAGTTCAATATGTGACCGAGTTTATATAGCTCTAGACTCAAAGCTCGGTATGCATGGATTCAATCCCCACCTCCAACACTGAATGTGGGTCTGCGCTTGATTTTACTAAAATGTCTACTACCTAAAATGTTTTTTATTAAACATTCAAGCAATCATTACAATGGAAAGGTTTGAAGGTTGACTTTGTTTTGGTATTTTTAATGATATGTATATTCAAGTTGCTGTTTATCAATAAAAATGGAGTTATTGTACAGATTTACTCATCTTTATCATTGTCAGTTGTTTGTTAGTTTTTTTGAATGAACGATCAGCATGCAGAGATTTTTAGTAGATTTTTTTACATTTTGGTAGTTTGGTTGTTGATTGGGATAATATGAAAGGTTAATCTAAGGGGGGAGACCGACCCCTACTTAACGCGTCCACAGGTGGCGGATAGTGGAATTACCTTTAGCAAGAAGGCGACAGCAGTTATCGGTGTCACCGTGAGTATTATCACCAAGCAGTCCTATTTAGGGACAGCACTGCTTGCTCCATCCGGAGAGGGGCCTAGAAAAGGTGGTTTAAAAATTGCTCGTCTTCTCACCAGAGTGGCTGGCCGCGGCTAACTGGTCTATATACTCGCGGTCGAAACTCTTACAAAAATCATTTAAAGGGCCGTGGTTAACAGGGCAGATACTGATGACCAAATTCAAAAAACATCATTCTCAGAGCTCAAACAAGGCAGAATGTGACTCGCGACGCTACTGCCTGCTCTGTGAATATTACTCGCGATAATGCACCGGTTATTAAATCTAGGATTTTCCCATTAAGACCAAAATGTTCGCTTAACGGCTGATGGAACGTGCGCTCAATGTCGGCACTGGCTGCGCAAGATTGTGTTGCTGAATCTAGCCGTCATAATGTTAATATTTTGTGTTCAAGAAACCCGTCATTTAGGAACTTGTGCCAAAAAATTACCTTCAGGATCAATCTTGTGGCCTTCTCAATGTGATCCAGTAAATATGGTGTTACGATCATTATGTCCTCAAGTGCGACGGACTGATTAGTCCCCTATTAATTCTAGAATCATGACCGCCCGCTTTCAGACTGAGAATTTAATTTTAGGTACAGTAAATGTATACGCTCTCACATCAAGTCACACTGAGTCAGAAATACAAACATTTTATGAACTATTGGCAGCATCATCATCATCGGGGAAAAACCTCCCCCACCGGTTATTATCACTCAGGATAATCCAAAAAACCAAAACGTCAACTTTTGTAGTGTGTACTTAAAAAAACGACACTTCAGATGTGCTGACATTAAAAGTTAATTACATCCCGAGTTAAACCCCTCCAATGATCTCTTGGCTACATAGGGTAAACAAACGGAGGCCCATTTAAATAATTCATTTGGACGAGGGGGCTTAGCATAAAAAAAAGACTGAGTTCGGGTACTACACACGTTACTTAACCACGTATAAGAGACAAGATTTCCGCTCTCAAATTGACTATATTGTCTATCGTAACTGGCTTTCATCAATTAAAGAAGTGAGTGTATTTCACGGTTGCTGTACTGGAACGGGAAATGCAAGTGATCACGGGTTATTAAAGTGTACACTCATTTAAATTTCGATCCAAACGAAAGCACTTTAATCGTCCAGACTATAAATCTATTAAAAATGCGTCCCATATTCAGGAATTTTTTGAAAAAGTATATTTAAATGCCCGTCCTTCCATTAATAATAATAATAAAGTAGAACATAATTGGAACTTAATCACATCCAAACTAAATGCGGCCTCTAGGTTATTACCCAGGAAACTCAACATACGACCAAGATTTCAGATTTCCAACTCCACAGAAGTTTTACGAAATAAATTTTTAAACAAAAATCAGTACAGAAAATTGGATGGAAACAAGAAGATACAGGAATATATGATGAATTTCAATAATGATCAAGGGAAATAATGGTCGAATGTAGCTGAGGAATTAGAGGATGCTGCAATGCGTAACAATGCTCAAACCTTATTCAAGAAGATCAATGAACCTTGCAAAGAATATTCCTTCCAAAATCAACGCTTATCGGCGATCTCTGCAGGTCAATGGACATCACACTTTGCAAAATTACTTAATCCCATCCAACACAAAGTAGCGAAGGTTTCCAATCAACTTCATGCACAACCCCTCGATCCCCCATACTTAGTCTCGATAGAGAGCCCCTCGCATGAAGAAATTGTCTTAGTATGTCATCAATTGAAAGATGGGAAGGCTACAGGAGTAGATCGCATACCAATGGAAGTTTTTAAGTATGGCGGGATAAATATTATACAAGATTTATACTCCTTGATAAACTCCATTTGGAAAGAAGGGAAAATCCCAATCCATAAAGGAGACAACAGACCCCGCTAATTATAGAGGAATCAGCTTACTTTGCGGGGCTTCAAAAATGTTGGCAAATATTATCTTACGCATGATCCGTGGTGAATGGGAGTGTCGAACACGAGCCAATCAGGTAGGATTTCGTCCTGGGATGGAATGTCGATTAAATCCACACTGTTCGTAGAACTTCGATCGCGATATCAACAGCCTGCATATTGTGCATTTATAGATTATTCAGCCGTCTTTGATTCTGTTGGAATCTTCTCATTGCCAAAGGAATTTATGCCAAGATTGTTAACATCATTAAATCGTTATACACGTCGTCAAACGCAGTAATACGGAATGGAGATTCTTTAACTGACGCAATTTACATAAATTCAGGTGTCCACCAAGGATGTGTTTTAACATCCACACTCTTCAATTTTGTAGTTGATGACATCTTTGATAAAGTGTCTCGGTCATGATGGTCGCAAGATAACGGATCTTCAATACGCAGACGATACGGTTCTTATGGCAGAAATCAAAGAAGATTTTCAAAATGCGGTTGAACTTATTCAAAAAGCCTCAAAGAAATACGGTTTATATTTTAATACTAAAAAAACAGTGGTTTTAGCGAACGTCCCTTTAGAAATCCAATCACTGTCGTATACGCCTCTCTGGGCGTTTAAGAAAATTTTTATGGAATAAAAGTAATATTTCTATTAAAACCAAGATTAGAATACATAAGAGTTTAGTGCGTTCTATTCTACCTAGTGCATGCAAAACTTGGACTCTCACCCAAGTGGATACACAAAAGCTTGTTCATTTTAAGCAAAGCTGTTTAAGATCCTCATGGTTTCGCTCGTTGTCCTCTATTGAACGCACTCGTTTAATAACTAGTGAAATATTTCGACAATTCCCAGATTTTTGGAAGTCACTTAACATTTATTGGCCATGTATCTCTAACACAGTAAAAGAAAGACGATTAAAATGGATTGGCCATGTTTTATGTAGATTGCCCACTCATCCAGCCAGAATAGCTATGGAAGCCCATCCATTACCCGGATGGAAAAGAAGGCCAGGTGGCCAACGGAAAATTTGAACGTACATTGTAGCACCCGAACTCAGTCCTTTTATTTATGCTAAGACCCCTCGTCCACATGAATTACTTAAATGGGCGTCCGTTTGTTTACCCTATGCAGCCAACAGAGATCATTGGAGGGGTTTAACTCGGGATGTAATTAACCTGTAATGTCAGCACACCTCAAGTGTCGTTTTTTTAAGTACACACTACAAAAGTTGACGTTTTGGATTACCCTGAGTGATAACCGGTGGGGGATGTTTATCCCCGATGATGATGCATATTAAAGGTTAATGATATACCCACTTTTTCATTATGTGCTTATTCGAAAAGCATCACTAACGATTGACTTTTGTTTACGGAGAAAATCTCGTACGTTTAGAATAGTAATATAATGTGTTAACTAATAGACAACATTATTGTCTACGAAAATTAGTGATGGTCTGATCTTTTGTCAGTTGTCTATCCTGCACTTGGTCCCTAATCTATATTGATCTGTGTTTTAGATGCACCACATGAAATTACGGAAAGAGGAATATTATCTTCAAGTGACTTAAGATTGTAATTGTACAGTTGCAGCCCTCCCTATAACGTACAATTAAAATTCATAAAGTAAATTGGGAAAAACATAAGAGCCAATGAAAAAAATATATTTTACAAGAAAGAAAATTAAAGAATCAATACATAAAATCAAATAAGTCATCAAAAACATTATTAATAAAACATAGGGTTCATAAATAAAAAGTATCTGTATAATAAATTAAGATACATAATCGGATTGCGATTAATCTTCAGACAAAACCGGCGATGGAGATAGAGAAAAATGGAGAAAAAAGAATATTAGTTTGACGAAGCACGACACATGGATATGAAGCGTCGGGGCTGTCTACTTTACCAGCTCCATTGGCCATCGATTGGACCACCACATGAGAAACTGGTAAAAGGGCGGCAAACGAATTCGCTGTTTGACGTGTCTGTCGTACGATTCAACCGATCGGGGTGACGAAGCTAAATCCGCATTGGGTTGGGCCAAACGTAACGGTCGGCAACGCGACAATGCCGCTGTCTCAACGTCTTCGGCTGTCATGTCGTGCAATTCCAAATCGTCGTCAAAATCGAATTCGAAACTGTCTTTCACCAAGTTGTCGTCGAAGCCTTCTTGGACACGAAGAATGGCTCTAAGCAGATCGACTGTCGAATGTGGATCTAAGTGAATGGAATCGAGCAAAGGACAAGCCAATTCCATTTGGGCTGCTTCAGCTTGCAATCGCCACAGACCGATAATAATCAAGTCATCCGAATGACCTAAAGCTCGAGCATTTTCAACTGGCCATCCCATAGGTGCTGGTGGTGCATTCATAATTCGAACTATGGCACGAAGTCGGTCGGAAAAAGACGAATATTCGGTGACCGATTCGTGGCACGTGGTACAGTCGGTACGATGTATTGCAGGTCTGTCGATGACACCAGGGAGAGTATGTATGGATTGAATAGACCCGACAGGAACGAGAAATTTACGAGCCAGTGGCAATTCGGATACAAGTAGTCGATGAACAGCGAGAAAAAGACATGGAAAGGCAGGCACTGGTATATAGTCTTGATCCTCGCTTTTTGTCATCTCAAGAGCATTTTTGGCAGCAGTTGAATAGGCAGTATGACAAGCTTCGGGTTGATCTGTAGTCTGCCAATCTCGCAAACCCAAACCACAAGCAGGACACACAGTTTCGTCACACGAACCAGTATGAAAAAATCCGGCAGAAGCCAATTCGGATGAAGAAGGAACGACTGGTTTCAAATCATTGGGATCAACTTGAATGGGATATGAATCCAAACGTGCTTTGAATGAGGCATATCGAGGCGAGCGGGCATAAATCTGCAGTAATCCGGCTGTTATTTAAAAAATATATAGATCAAAGTGAGCACAGACTAGAGAATACCAAATAATATTGATATTGTAGATAATAATCGGCACATACAACACAGGTAACGTAATCTGGTTTTGAAAGATAAAATTATACATTGTAGAATTTTTAAACAAAACTTTTCAAATTCTCTAAATATATCCCAAGTTGCTTGTTGTTTTTGTATTAGAAATTGGTTAAAAAATAGCCAAAACAAAACATGTCTGTAAAAATGTATTTTATAGTTAAGTATGATTGTAAGCATTTTTAATACTACCAAAAATTAGATATCAGTAAAGTAAAATTACTGCAAAATAAACCATACTTTTCATTAAACGTAGAACCATCAAAAACTATGTAAATTAAATAAGATCATGTCTATTTATAAATATTTTGCTTAATAATTATTATCAACCTTTTTACTTCCAAAAACTGCTTTCCATTCATTTTCATTGTGGTTAATGATTTAGTTACCTCTTCATTAGTTCAATATTTGTACAGCATATAAAACGATCGACTCCGATGACTTGGCTAATAGACGGCATCCTTGTGACAACGCCACTTTGCAAAAATTGACTTGACTGCAAGATATTTTGTCACAATTATTTTCCTTAGCCCAACAACATATGGTATACATATAACCTAAGATACATTTTAAGTATGCTTGCACTCATCCACTGAAACAGAAATCCAGTTATATTGTTGTAAATTTGATCACTGTTGTGTTATTATAGGTGCATCTAGCCCGAGATGCGCCATGTGGAAGTAACAGTCAGGAATACTACAATCATCGAAAATTGAGACTGTATGAATTACTTAAATCCTCATAATCATTAGCGTCCCCAAATAACAGTGAGATCCCTGCGTATCGCAGTGTGATAAATCCTAAATACAAGGTAAATTATAATAGGGACTAAGGGTACGACGATAAATCTGAGTTTTCTATTGGCGGATAAATGAAAACATTTATCCTACGTAAATTACAGGTTTTTCAAGTTATACCTATAGCATATGTAACCATATGGTTAAGGGATTTAACCATAACAAAAATGAAACGACTTTATCAACTTTTGTAAACAATAATGCTGTAATCAGAATCCTGGTTTTTAGCCAAAATGTTGTTTCCTCACGTTTATAAGGTAGGACAGAAATCAAAGGAAGAACATCGTTCATAATAGATTGCAAAACGAAAACTTTCTCACCAATCAATGTGAATCTTATTAACCAGATAATTTTATAAAAAATATTCCTTTAGTAAAATCCTAACTCATTATAAACAATATTATTGGTTTACAATTACATAGTTAAAAATATACCGGAAACACATTATTTATACAAAAACCGACATGCTAAACAGTACTGACCTAAATTTTTTAAAAAAACGAACACTTCATATAATACAGTTTTTAGTAAAATAATCAGCTTAGAAAAATCCCCAATAGTATTTTAATTACTAAACTTATCACCTGCACCAAATATGAAACAAAAACATTTACGTTTTAACTTTAATCAAAATATTTTAATATCTTACTGAATTAATATCTCATTCAAAAATAAAAGAAACTTCTTTTCAATAAAGTAAAATAAATCAAAAAGCATCAACAAATAGACGTAAATAGATCAGGTGGGTTAATATATAATGACGTTTCGTCATAAAACAAACCTTTTTCATCCAAAAAATCTACACATTACAACAAAAATGTTCAGTACTTTCTCAAACAGTATTTACTAACCGAATATCATGGCCAGGTTAAAGTCGCGTCGTAAGAAGATATTTAGCGAAATCAAACGTGGGCCAGCATTAATTACCAGTAGAGAGACTTGAACTCATCACATCCACTCAACCACAAATCTAAAGTTTAAACCACTTATTCAACCCCAGCACATATTCCTGAATGCTAAGTTGTTCAAGTCTAAATTAAAAGCAATGTTCAAAAATTAAGCCCAGATCTTACTTCTCAACCACCCCGCCACAATACAAAACACAAAGCTTCCTAAACCCGAGTAAAATATCATAATAAACACGGTTTAATTCATATGCACAACACAACCTTAAATTATAGTTACTATTATTTAACAAATGTAAGTACTCACCTCAACATATTCTGTATAATTTATTAAAGACCTCTATAACAACATATTTCTAAACAACCGAAAACAGTACCCTGAAAGTCGGGACTGTGCAACCATCGTCCTGTGTGCAGTGTTTGGACTACTCTCTAGCTTTTAATTTGCTAAACAGAGAACAACTGTAGACCGTTGTGTTACATGATGAGAACCTATTAAAATTCGTAAATTTCGTACATACTCTGTGCAAGATCTCAACTGTCGCAATTTGTGTTTGCAACTACTAGGTCGTTTAAATTTTGCAGTATAATCCGCCAAGGACGCGTAGCTGTGCCACTTGTTCATTTATGCAATGTTATATTTACCAAAACATCTTTGTCTGTTGATACGTCCATAACCGGCTTGAAATATGCTGACGATTCTGTTATTCTAGCCGAAAACAAAGTTTAGCTACAACCAGTATTATATTCATTTGTTAAAGCTGTTGAATATAGTTTAAAAATCAATTCTAAAAATCTGCCAGCATGTTGGACCTTCAAATGTAAAAGCATTTATGTATCTGGCCTCTAATTACTTCTGACTGGTTCATCTATTAAAGTAAATGGTCGCATTTGGAAAGCTTGCAAATTCACTTTAAAACCCTCAGAAAACAAAACATTAAAATACGATTTTTCTCTACGACGATTCACACAGTACTTCTGTATTGTGCCAAAATCTAGACCTTTGTTGTAGAAATAGTAAAACTCAAGAAATTTAAAAGACGTTTCAGATACATATGGTACAATCACTTCGTATCATCCTTACCAGATGATTGAATAAAAGGACAACTATCCATCAAATTTTAGATAACCTTCAATTTTATGATATTTCGGCATTGATAAAACATTAACAAAAATTGAGGTTGTTTAAACACTTTCCTTGTAGAAATCCCGATGCAATCTCATATATCCAGTAAAATGTTAACTATCTAATTAGGATTGCTGAAAAGCGTTCCATAAAAAATATTTGTTTGTAACATTTACCACTAAATCATTAAAGTTTCAATGCTGACAATAAAAATCCATGACGGTAACTAAAAAACAAAATAGACTAACTAGAACAACCAAACTAATATTTTTCAACCTGCATATACCAAATGACATCCATAAATAATTATGATTTAAAAAAATTAAAGTATCGAACATAAACACTAAAAACCGAAAACAAATTTTAAATAATTGTTATAAACCGTATCAACAATATTTAATATTTTTAATCATTATGTACTAAACCACGTGTTTAATACTTACCCAAAATTAAAGTTGACGATGAATAACTCAACTCATCTTCGTACTGTACAGTTGCAGCGAAAGTATCATACAAAACTTTGGAAAGATTATGAAAACAAGACATTGCAGACATCTAAAAATCAAAACAACTCTTTCAATAATAAGGGTAACAAAAATGAGACAGCACCGGCACGGAGAAAGAAAAAACTAAATGTGAATTTTTTGGCAAGCAACTGAAATCATTTGAACCAACTCCATTTGTTTATATTAGTTGACCAATAGAATTTAATAAAAATGACCTTTGGCTAGCATACATTTTATTTTGTCCAATCAAATTTACCTACTTTTCATAAATTAACCTCTTGCATAAATTAACCAATTGCAAATCATAACCTAGAAAAAGTCACTTGCTTTTAAGTTTTTTGACCTTGAATAAAAGATATTATGATGTTTATTGGTGAAGGGGTACAAACTGGTCTTTTAAGTTCAATAAACAGGACTATCCTTGAATATTTACTTTTTTGATATTCAGGATCAGTTTTTTATCAAATAAACACAATTATTTGCCTTTAGTCTACATTTATGTTTGATATGTACAAAAAATATAAATTGTAGTGAAATGCAGGAAAATAATAAAACAAGTGCCTATTACAATGCAAAAAACACTGCAATAATCTTCAAAAAAGAAGAAAAGAGAAAATGATGAATAACGCTCCAATGGACGTGTAGCGTGACGCGCGCCTCACTTCGTGAGTGTAGAATACAGTGGAGAATACACTTAATTTGATGGTTAACATTAAGGATTGTATACGAGTTGAAATTGGCTACGTAGCTCTTCTATGGATTCCATTTTACTAAAAATAGGTCACTTTTTGGTACTCGGTTTTATTGTATCTCAATTAATGGAGGATGAAGTAAAGGAGGAATTATATAAAAGCAAAAAAATGGAAAATAAAGATAAAAAACTGGGAAATGTAATGGAATAGAATAAGTTAAAAGTTACGAAAAGTAACTGAAAAACACTAAAAAATCATAACAAAAAGTAACAAAATAAATTTTGTATTACAGTACAAAAACGTTGCAATAATTTTTAACAAACAAAGTGTAAGATAATGTCCTACTCGACGTGCAGCGTGATGCGCCTAATGTATTATTTTAGTCACGAGTTTTCTAAAATTTAGTAAAGAAATGCTGGAATTTTATTTTATTATTTTATACAATCTGACTCATGGGCGTCGAACAATGTTGCTGATATTATGATGTAAATGTTACTTTTAATAAAAGTAACAATTACTAAAATAACTTTGACTTGTATTAAGCAACAGATTATTTAGTTAAATCAAAAATTAAAGTTAAAAAAATAATTTTTATAATATTTTTTATTAAATCCTCTTGTAAAAATACATAGAGCACAACTGTATGTGTAGATACAAATTTGTTGGTAACGTTGAATTTATGGAAACCGTTTAAACTCAAACAACGTATAAAAATTTGATGTTATTCAAGCAGATAGATAAATATGTAAATTAAGTTCAATTTTAGATCAACTTGATGCTTTGTTTTTTAACTTCAGTACAACAAAAGCTGTTATTTATTTATTTATTTATTTTGAAAGAAATTTTAAACCTATTACTGTTTTAATAAATAATTATTTTTACAAAAATAAATAAGTTTCAAAAATCATACATTTTTATAAACAACTTTATTCAGACTTATTGTAAATTGAAGTTTGTATTTATTATAATTGTAAAACAATAAACCTTTTCGTAAATTACACTTATTGATTGATATTAATTTATAATGTTCCAACTATGCATAAGGTCTAATTATTTCATCTGAGTCAACCAAATGATTATTTTTTACTTCTTGAACAAAACCTTGAAAATAATTAATTGGAAGTAATAAAATATTTGATAGTAATGATTGTCAATAGGTGCTGTTCTTGTAAGTGTTTACACGTTTTTTCACCAAGTGCAGTAAAATTTAACTGCGTTAATTATTAAAATCAAACTCTGATACTATATTACTTATATATGATTAAACTAGTAGATCAAATAATAATTATTTTAAATTTTATTTTTCCGATAGCTTTTTTAAAAGTTATTGTAGTGTTACTGTATATATATATATATATTAGTGCCGGATGGTCTAGCGGTACAGCGCCATGGACCCGGGTGGGTATGGGTTCGAATCTCACCACCGGCACTAAATGCGGGCCCACGTTCGGTTTCGCTAAAATATCCACTGCTGAAAGATGTTTCTCGTAAAACATTGGAAGTAACAAAAATATTTTTTTAAATAAAAGAATATTGTTTTAATTAAAACAAAAAAGTTAAAATTTTATACTTTCCCAATCACCTTTTATTTAAAATTAAATTTTTAGAAACAGTTGAAGTAAATTATACATTTTTAATAAAAGGTAATTTTTACTTATGTGTATTTGACTTGTATCGAAAACGATTTCGAAAAATCGTTTAATTAAAAAAATTAATTAAAGAAAATGTTAAATTTAATTTTCCAATAAATGAACCAGTACTTTGTGATTTTAATTGAACGTCGAGTACTTTAGTTAGGAAACCGTCTGCAAGCTAGACTTGAGCAACCCAAAATGTTGGTGTGTAAAATTGTAATAATAGTTTATTTTGTTGGTATTCTTGAAACACAAGAATGTGATATTAGCAAATCATTTGGACAGAGTGGTACAAGTAATTTAGTTTCTAAACATAGAATCTAATAAGTAGACTTTTGATCCCATTAGTAGAACTGAAAACACTACTTATCGTTTGGTTAGTTATTTATATGTCCACTTGTTAAAAATGTGTCTTGTGAAACATTGAAGAAATATACGCGGACAAATAAATATTAACTGGCTTAAAATAAAATAACTATTTCTTGTGTATAAGCATCCAATTAGTTTAGAAAGCTGTAAAAATATACATTAAATACTTTTGCCAGGTAAAAAAATAATTGAAACAATTTCAAATTATTACTTAAATGTGAGGTGTAACATTCAATTAGGTATAAAATTTTATATGTATTTTAACTATTAATTAATTTGATTATTTTAAACTTTTTTACACGAAAAGAATGGAGCAACATGAGTGTTCGTTTTACTTTATTGTTTTATTTAATTTTAGGTATAAATCATTTCAATTAAATTTTTCCAAATGGTTCTTAAGCTAGTAATCTGCGTTCTACCAGCTTTTTTAATATCTTTTATTTTCTATTCTAAAACCATTTTTGCTAGTGTATCAAACGGTAAACGTATAACTAGACCAAGATTTTGTTGTTAATTTATTTCCGTATATATATATATATATATATATATATATATATATATATATATATATATATATATATATATATATATATATATATATATATATAAGTGCAAATTGTAGAGCATATGTTTATTATTATTATTATTATTATTATTATTATTATATGCTTTAATTTAGTTTAAAATTAGTTTATTTTTTATTTAGCTGGCTTTAATATGTGTATGTGTGTATGTGTGTAATGTGTAGTTTACTAAAATCATTTTTAATAAATTCAGTAAAGTTAAACGAGAGCCATCATTTAGTATTCGTAGTAAAGTTAAAATTTTTGTCCATTTGGGTATAAGTATAAAAACTGCCATGCTCCTGTACCACTCCAACACTCAACAATATATCCAATTCTTTATTTAATTTCAATTTCTAAAGTTTTTTGCAAGTTATAAGAAGTTGATAAAGTATTCTATCATAGAAAAAAAAATTTTTTTTATTTTAAGTTTATTTTTACTGATTACTAGAAATTTTATAAAATTATTTTATAATTACAAACACCCAATTTAATATTGCCAGTTTCCTTAATTGACATTATTGTTAATTCTTTTTAAATATAGTAAAATCTTTTTTTATTTTTATATAATTATCCTATATTATATATATATATATATATATATATATATATATATATATATATATATATATATATATATATATATATATATATATATATATAATTTTGTATGCAAAGTTTATCTTAGAAACCAACAAATAAATTTTGAAAAAAACGATTTATTCAGAAAAAACTGTTGTAATTGTAAAAATTAATTTAATTAATTTAATTTTACTAATTTTAGTTATAATCATTGGTTAGCGAAGCAGTATTTTAAATAGCATATATTTATGCTATTGTAATACAATGAAATTAATTAATTTTCTAAAGCAATTAAGTTAATATTTTTTTTAAATTGGTGGATATGTTGTCAATTCAATTTTTAATTTGGTTTTTAATATTTCACCTTTTAGTAAACGACAGTCCACATTTAAAGGCCAATTTTGAGACTCAAACTTAGCTCCATCAATTGTTGAATGTAAGCCAAATCACATTGTAAACGCTATTAAAAAGTAGCTTTATTAATATTTTTAAACCCTATAATTATCCAGATACCATCAGTATATATTAATAAATGCATTATGTATTAAAAACAGTAAAGATGAAAATTGTGTAATAATAGTTGAACATAGTTTTTAAAAATAGCGAATATTTACGTTGGTAAATAGTTACGTTAGAACATAAAAATAACTCGACATATTAAAAATACTTATTTTAATAAAAAAAAATGAATCAATTAGATTTTTGAATAAACGAAAAACATTTAAATAATACTTTAAAAACATCAATAACCAGTGACTAAATTTTCAATAAAATAGCTAGACACGTGTGAAATATGAATTCATTCAAATTTATTTTTGTTAACATAATAAGTAATATAAAAACATTTAGCCATTGACATTAATGCATAAATTTAAAAAACTATGAATAAACATCAAATTTATTTGAAAATGTGCATTTAAATGAATCACACTTGGGCTAGAAATAGAACCTCCCGAATTTCCAAGTGAAATTATTGATTTCTATCAATGCCTGTTTGGCCCATTTTTGTTTTGTCCAATCACATGTTTGTGTGTCTATTTTATTCACAAGAAAAATATGTGCAATAAATACTAGTGTTTATAAATATACTATCACTGGTTAGAAAAGAACAAATACAGTCTTACTGTTTGTGGCACAAACCAAATTGAACCGTATGGTTACTCAAGCAACGTACAACGTTGTATTGACATTGTTTTACTTTTATTTAAGCGTTTATTACACTGATCAAATTACGTCTGACTTTTGCAAATTGGATGTTGATGATTCAATGTATTTTGCACCCTCCATTTACATTGGAGTTTTGGTGCGAAACAAGGCTCATACACTGCCCTACTTTCTGCACGGTTTAGAAAGTCAAATTTACCCCAAACATCGTGTAAAAATCGAATTTCGCCTGGACAACAGCATTGACGACAGTGAATTGCTACTGTCAAAATGGATTGAACTTTTCAAACATGAATATCACAGTGTGATACTTGTCAACTCAACGCACAAGCTGTGTACGGATAGTTCCACATGTTTGTGGAACACGGATCATTACAAGCATGTTATTCATTTGCGTCAGACCTTGTTGAATAATGCACGTAATGCGTGGGCCGACTTTTATCTGTCTATTGATGCCGATGTAATGCTTATAAATCCTTTTACATTTAAGCATTTAATTAGGCAATTCAATAATCCCGTTTCTATGGGACAATCAATATCAAACGGAATTTTAGCTGTTTTGGCGCCTATGCTAAATTGTACTAATTCGGAATATTATTCAAATTTTTGGGGTTCAATGACTGAAGCAGGATATTATAAACGATCGGATAATTACATTGACATAAAACATGGGCATGTAAAAGGTGTTTTTCCCGTAGCCATGGTACATACCATATTTTTAATAAATCTTCGATTGAAAAATATTGCACGCTTGAATTACGATCCACCACCTGAAGGTTATCAAGGACCTATAGATGACATGATTATTTTTGCCCATTCAATGAAGCATACAGGATTGAATTTTTTTATTGACAATTTGGAATTGTTCGGTTTTATTACCAAACCGGTCGAAAACAATGATGTCGAACAAAACGAGCATTTTTGGCAAAATTATTTGACGCACGACCGAGAATTGTCTGTCCATTTGCGCACACAAGCAATTATCGATTTGAATGATACTCAAAGTGTCAAACCTTCACAATGTTTGACAGAATTTGTTCAACGTCACTTGCCAGTTAGGTCCAAATTGGGTTTTGATGAAATTTATTGTATCAATTTGCTACGTCGACCGGATCGATTTCGAAAGATGGATTACATATTCAGCCAATTGGGCATCGATGCCAAATACGTTCCAGCTGTTGATGGCAAACAATTGGACGATGATGTGTTGAAAAAACTCGAAATTAGGCAATTGTCAGGCTATACTGATCCGTATTACAAACGATCGCTAAAATATGGAGAAATTGGGTGTTTCTTGAGTCACTACAATTTGTGGAACGTAAGTCCAATAATTGACAATGTTTATCATCTGGTTTTAATGATTGTCTGTTTAACGAGAACGCAGACGTCGTATGATGATTGAATTCAATGCTTGTTAATGCCCGATATTTTTGGTATTTAGTCATTTCCCCCCACATGAATTATAATAGCAGAAAGCAAGCATATTAAAACCGGCGTTTATTTATTTACGTTAAAACATCATCAATTCAATACAATTATACAATTACAGTATTTAAACCAGCACATGAATGCAATTCACAAATAATAAAAATGTAACGTTTGTGCATTCGGGGAAAAATAGATAATTATAATAATCAATAATACTTAATTAAGTGATCATGACTGGAAGATGTTAAAAAATTGGATTGTTAAGTTAGTTTTAATAAATTTTTATAAATCAAACTGTTTTACAAAAATACTTTTTAGCAAATTGATATTTTTCACATCTAAATAAGGGCGCCTAATTCTGTATCGATAGTGGATCGCACACTTGGCTATTAGAGTGCAAGTTTGGCAACTTACTTTATGCTGAGTGAGACAAACACTCTTTAGTGCTCGATTCTATAGTTTTCGAATGTCGGAGAAAAAGTGATATAGAAGGAGGGAAATTTTTAAAATATAAAAGATTTGTAAATTAAAATAATAAGCAAAGGAATATAGCGAAAAGAGATCAAATTAGTAATTAGAAAGAGTGATTGAGAAAGAAAAGTATAAAAATAAAAATGAATGAAAAAATCGTATTACAAAACTGTAATAATTTTTCAGAAACACGAATTTGAGATAACGCCCTATTTAACGTGCAGTGTAATGAGCGCATTACCTCGAGATTTATATTGTGTCCGTTAGATTTTTATTCAAGTTGAAAACTTGTATGTGTGTAAAATTGTTATAATTATTTATCATAAAACTCATTGATAAATATAACCGAACCGTGAGATATAAGGCTATTAAACCAGCAGTATGCAAGGACCTATATGGTAAAGTTTTAGTGGAAGGGATCACTCACTTGCTAAACCGGTAGTAATGTAGCAGCATTTGAGGACGCTGGGCAATTAGAATTAATCAAATTCACTGTAAATAATAAATTTACAGAGTCGAGTTTAACCATCCATAGTTCAGTGGTTAAAGGCGCAGGTCCAACACCAGATAGAGGTGGGTTCAAGTTCATGTGTGTCTGTAAAACGTGATGATGATTCCAAATAAGGATAAAACAGTTGTACAGTGCGCTTGGTTAACTGAAACGAAATAGATTTATTATTCATGTAAATCTGACAAATATAATAAAAACCCTTAAAAACCCATTAATAACTACTTATTTGTCAAAAAAAATCACATATTAATTTTCTTAAGTAAAATTTATAAAATTAAACTTTTTATACATAAACAACTAGCATGTTACTTTAAGTGCAAAATATTAGAAAATTTTATTAATTTAATTACATCTACATTACACTATTTATAAACTTATTAAATATGGTACAGTTTAGTTAGTTTATTATATTTTAGTAATATATGTACTACTACTACTACTACTACTACTATTATTATTATTATTATTACAAAACCCTTTGCTTTAAAAATAAGCATGGGGCAATAAGATAAAAGTTACAGCAAAAAATTATATATATATATATAATCTTAAACCGTAGTGTTAATAAATAAGGACAAATTTTTGCATTTAAAAGTAATGAATATTGAAGATAATTTTACTACTTACATCATAACTTATATTTAAAACCTATTAATACTGTTATTACAAATTATTGTTAAAGGTTATCACTATTATTATTTTATTTATAAGAATCGCAATATATTACGTTTTTCTAGATAGAGACACTTTGATTAGACTTATAATGCTTTCGGTTTACAGTTACAGATATTTATTGTTAAATGATTTGCATTTAAATTATTGATTTCATAACACTGACATTTAAAATTTCATTTCATTTAATGGAAACTTTTATACAACACATTTTATTGTAGGAAATGATTGAAAAAGATTACAAACGCATAATGATTTTAGAAGACGATTTGCGCTTCAATGCTGAATTTGTGAAACTTTTGAAAAACGTCCTTGATGAAGCCGACACAGTAGTTGGACATTGGGATTTACTATACATTGGTCGTAAACGTATGTCGAAAGATGAAAAACGCGTGCCCCATACTTCGTATTTGGTGTATCCCGATTATACATATTGGACACTTGGATACATTTTAAATCAAAGTGGCGCGCACAAGTTGTTGAACCAAAAGCCTCTGTCCAAAATGGTGGCTATTGACGAATATTTACCCATTATGTTCAATCGACATCCGCGCAAAGAATGGCTCGACAATTTTCATCCAAGAGATTTGATCACTCTATCCGCTGAACCGCTGTTAGTCGAACCGCAGCATTATACGGGCGAAAAGTTTTACGTTTCGGATACGGAAAATTCGGACATTTTTGTTCATTGAATACAATTACTGTTGTCATCCTGCAATCCAATTTTTGTTGTTTATTTTGAATTACATTTTTTTTAATTTTGTGCGAACAAGAGTGCATTTCATTTGCTTGACTTAGATTGTAATATACATTTTGTTAAGCTTTTTAAAAAATGACATATTAAAGTTTTGATAAATCTTTTGTTTTCTAATAATAATAATAATAATAATAATAATTTGTAATTTATCTAAATGATTACAATTTTAGATAGGCATTTCACAATTGTCAAGTCTATCAACAATCTTAATAACTATCTGTATTTTTTAAAACTATTTAAACGGCAAGTAAATTTAAATGTTAATAAATGTTACTTTGTAATAAATGTGTAACATTCAAAGCAAATTAATTACAATTGCAAAATATCTTAAATAAACATTATTAATTTAAGCACAAATATTTATCTAGTTTATAAATGTAGTTTTTTCTGGATTATAAAATAAAAAGTATTTGATTTATTCAGTATTGTTAAGTAGGAAATATGAATTGTTTATTGTTATAACCAGGAGTAAAAGTAAAAAATAAGCTTCAACCGTTTACAAAATGCTTTTTCAATAGTCTCTGACATCCAAGTTCAACTTTTAGCCCACTCAAGCAGTTCAATCATTTGGTTTGGTAAAACTACCCTTTTTAAAATTAAGAGTGAGGGAAGGGTACTTTCACTTAGTATCTTTGAATATATGGGGCCTGTTAGTTATGGAAAGCATCCTACATAAAAATATAGAAACTTTTCTATTTAACCTTTACCGTTTTGTGGTATATTTAGTAAGTTAAAAAAACTATACGTTACTCTAAAAAAAAACTCAACTAAAGTTTTTCCAAGGTGCACAATGACGTTTTGATAATTCTTTCTAAATTGTATCAACCACGTTTTATATTTGGATTTATCATTAATGTAAAAGGCGAGGAACGGTTAAAAGTCTATTATATTCCTTTGCTTTGGTTTCTGGCATTGAGTAAACATTTCAGGTTTGTTTTACGGAGTCAAACAACACAGGAATTAGTAGTTGCCGATTATAAATCACAGTGCTTAATTAACGTAGAGCGTAGTGCAAGTAATTGTTTCCAACTCACAGTCATACAAGTGCTCTCCTGCAGTTTTTTATCTTTCTTATCAAGTGTATGCCGATTAGAATAATACTAACAAACAAACTCTAATTAATGAGTTTATACGTTTTTTAAATTATCAACTTACAAAAGATCAGTTTTCATTTATCATCATGTAAGTAAACCTTGAAATATCACTAGTTTGGAATATTTAAATTATTAATACTATAAGCAATAAATCGATTTAAATACTGCACTAACGGTAGATGATAAAACCATCCAAGGGAAAAAGTTGCAACAGAAGGAGCCAATAAGAGTCAGATAACCTTTTGTGTGAGTGTGTGATTACTCGTAAGTTGAGGATGGAAAAGTTTCAAAAAGTGTAACCAAATTTGCACGATGATGTAATACAAATCGTAAAGTGTTATGTAAATATTGATTTTTCCACCTCATTCGCATTTTATGTATACTGACATATTTGCACACTATTAACCATAGTGTCCCCTAAATAATACCATGCCTCTTTACGCATATCATATTGAACATAACTTTTGAATATACGTTGATTTTAAGTTTTTTCTTTTTTTAGCCTATGTAATTTAACCTTACTTTACTTATTATTTTTTTGGACTGATGTTACACACTGCTAATTGTATTGTATTTTTATAATTGTACATTTTTTTGTGTGCTGAAAACTACTTCTACTGAATTATCTAAGTCAATAAGCATAAATAAATAAATAAAAATAAATAATGCCAAGTGTTTATATAAATTAAGTAGACAAAAATTGCTTTATTGTAGTTTATAATACTAATATAATGTATTATAATATAGGCATTCCTTTTGTTTCAAACAGTTATTATAGGATGATATAATAATTCGTATTTAATACTTAATTTTATTTAAAATGCAAATGTTTTAATAAGTTCAAAAGAATTTTAGTAATTAAGGTTAGCAAGAAAATAATAGTATTATTGTTTTGAAAATCGGTTATCTTCCAGTAAGCAGAATCTGTGTACATCCACACATTAAAACCTATCTTGTGTGCACAAAAACAATTTGTAACTTCATTAAATTTAACGTGGACTTAACATATGCATGTTGCATATGTGTATGTATGTATAGTTATAAATGTTAAGTTAATTACATCATATAATTTTATATATATATATACTGATTCTTTATATGTTTGTGACTGAAGAGAATATACGAAATGAATTCATCTCACAGTTTACGTCTTTTATTATTTTTGTTTGGAATAGTATTATTGTTTTGAAAATCGGTTATCTTCCAGTAAGCAGAAATTATACCTAACATCTGTAGAAACCAACTTACAGTTGATGTTAATGATTGTTCTGATATTATATTTTTAACTTAATTTTTAACTTAGGAAGATAAGTGCATTTACTTTAAATGTTTATAATAAACTTTAAAGTTTTAGTCTGTGCAAATACATAAGACCTTTAACAAGTACTTAGACATTGTACGAAGATTGAATCTAATACTGCTTAATTGAAAATATTTAGTCTTCAGTTGTTTGCCCAAATAGATAATAATAATACAAAGCAAGTAAATTAAAGCCAATGTTTATTCAGTAGCGTTAAAAGCTGTATGAAACAGTGACAATAGTAATTGCGAAATTTTCTATCGTTTCTTATGCTTTAACTATTTACGTTTATAATTGAATAGCAAATATATTATGACTCGAGTAAAGAGAAACCTTTAACTACTATAAAAGAGATTTATAATGTATATGTTATAATAAACACAGTACGATGTTATTCATTGACAAAGGAAGGAGATTAAGCGTTTGTAAAAATTCCACTGTTTGTTAAACATTTGAAATCGGATAATTTGATAAAACAATTTTTTAAAATGAGGTTAACATTATGACCAGTTGATTTTGATTTTCGATTCTGATATCTGCAACAACGAAATTCTACAGATTCATAAGGGAAATTTGGGTCCTCGTGCAATGTTTTAGATTTTATATGATAAAACTCGGTATGGGTAGCAAGTTCTAAAGCTAACAAATCAACAAGGAAAAGGGCCCAATTATCGTAACTCTCCTTGAAAAAGCTCATGATAGCGAATTGAGTAAACAAATGACGCGAGAGACAAAAAATGTACATTAAGTATCACATCAAAAAATAAGATAGCCAATAAAAATGTTTAGCCAATAAAAAGTGTTTTAAAGAATAATCAATAAAAATCATTCACTCAAATTGACAATCAGTTAACAAATAGGCCTTACCATTTTTGTGTGTGCTGAAAGCTACTTCTACTGAAGTATCTAAGCCAATAACCATAAATAATAATAATAAAATAATATATTTTCAGGGTCAAACAATTCCCTTTTGATAGAAGAATGCACCAACGTGACTCACACTCACTCACGGAGGTTGACCAATAGGATTTTTCAAAATTCTTTTTCCTTGATTGGTTTTATCATCAAGAGAAAAATTACTTAAACGTCTTGTGCTACTTGAAACACCCAACCACATTTTAAACTGGAACGAAATTATTTCTCAAAAAGAAAACAATTTACACAAATTGGTCGTAATAAATCAGATTTAATAGAAAATAATAATGGAGTTCCACAAGGTGCAGTACTATCTCCGTTTTTATTTTCACTATACGTAGATCCATTGCTAGTGCCGAAGCTATAACTTTTGTTTAAATTTGCAGATAATATGGTATTGTGCACAAAAATTTCTTCAAACAATTATCTAAACAAATTTGAAAGTTCTATTGATAAAATTGAATAATGGTCTACTGACTTTGATCTCAATTTAAATCCATCAAAATGCAAGTTTGTTAAATTTACAACGGGGTGTCCAAGAGAAACAATGGAATTAGACAGAACATTCAAATTAAATCAAACAAACATATGCACCTGTAACAAAATTAAATATCTTGATGTAAACATAAATAGCATACTTACCTGGTGTGATCATGTAGAGCATATATTTTGAAAAACCAAATCCTTATGCTACTATATAAGAAGATTAAGAAAACTAAATGTTAACAATTATATTACTAAATTGTTCATTACATCATGTTTTTATCCTTTTGATATTATATTGCTCACCTATAATTTTTCCTGGTTTATTAAAACAGGATTACGTTGTTTTAAAAAGATGCATATCATTGGTATCAAAATCTACAGGATTTAAATATTCTATCTTATTGAATGATATTGTTGATAAACATTTTAAATCCTATATACAATTAGCATCAAGGATTGAAAATAATAACAACCACCCACTACATGCAGCTTTTAACAATTCTAAAGCTTCTGGAAAAACTAGAAGAACTTACCTGCACATGAAAGCCAAAACTAATCAATACAAAAATTCATGTTTTAATCATATTTTAACTCTTAAAAATGTCTGCAAAACAATTTGCTTTTTATTTAGAAAAATAGTTTAAAAGTAATTACTAAGAATGTTAATAAATGCTACAAAGTGTTTCGTATTTAATTATATATTTAGTTAGAAATATGTGATTAAAAATATACAAACCATAAAAAAGTTATAATTTTGAAAACAATAATTGATATATAGGTATCAATTATCAAATGCAAATTACATTATTTTTATAATAATTAATTTATGTGCTATTTTTCACTTAAAATTTTTTATATTTATTAAACATAACTGAATACTGAATGTACTTCTATTGAAGTATTTAAGCTGACTGTAATTATAATTGTAATAACTTTAAAGCTGTAATTATCTTTTTTTTATGTTTGCTACTTTGAATGTTTTACAAGGAACATCTTTCAGCAGTGGACATTTAAGCGAAGCCGAACGTGGGCCCGCATTTTAATGTCGTTGGTGGGATTTGAACCCATGCCCACCGAGGTCCAAATCGAGCGCTGTACTGCTAGACCACCCTTACAATATTAATGAGAACTAACACGTAAAAAGGTTTAATTAGTATAAAATAATAACTGAATTATTTAAAAAAATTAATTATGATGTTTAATGTTATTTTAACTGTGTACAGTACGCTTGCATGACCTGTTGTTACCAAATAATTTAATTCCTTTAAAGATTCTTTAGAAGCTCCAACTGCCCCTTCCCCTGCCACAAAGTCAGTTCTACATCTTTTTCACGAGAAACTTTTAGCCGCCGTAAAATAACCTGTTACAGATATTAGAAGATTCGGCAAATCCCTTTCTCTCTACCCCATCAGCTTCCATCTCTCCTTAAAGACTCTAATAATGCATTCTTGAACAACTACATCTTGTCTCTTCCTCTTCTATTAGGCATTCTATTATTCTGTGGAATTTTAACACTCCATCTATAAATTGGAACTCCTTGTCTAACCCCTCTACTTCTTTGATACCCAACTCATATATTTTAGTATTTAACATGCCTAAACTCAGTATGTCAGCTTTCTGACCAGATACAGAGCTGGTTACACATCATCCTATTTAAATATTATCCTTTCTAATACTCCCATTCTAATAAATTGTGTTAAACACCTTCCTTTTTTAGGAAAGAGCGATCACTATCTCTTGTTATTCAAAGTTTACATTTGCCATCATCTATCGACCTAGTGCCCCAGCTTAGAATCGAGTCGGTTCCCGATTTTTGTAAAGCCAATTTTGTTGGATTACGCAATTTCTTTAGGCAGATAGACTGGAACCCCACGGCTTAGAGTAATATTGACCCTCAGTATTTTCGTTTTACTTAGTTACTCAACAAAGGTATTTAAAAAAAATATTCTACTTAGTATCCTTTTCTATACTAAGCCTAAACGACCGCGTTTTATGACCAGCTGTATTCAAAAACTATGCGGTTTTTACAAGTGGAAAGCGGCAAAGCTCCCCTGTTTCCATTTTTTTTATATGTTATTATTAAAATTTAACACTGACAAAAATGTACTTTTTTATTTCATTAAACGTAGGTGATAAAGTGGAATGTCACGGCCATATATAAAACACAATATTCACTCATCGCTTTCTGCTTAACCTTCAGTAATTACTTCAAATCCGTCTTTATTAAAGAAAGCCCCTGCACTTCTCTTCAGGAGCCCTTCCTATCCTCCGGTACCCACATAGTTCTTACTACATTGGTTCTAAATTATTTTTGCAAGTTAAAATCTACTTCTCGAGAATCTAATGGGATTTATCCACAAGTCGTCAAGGAATGTGCCGATTTAATTGCTCTTATTCTCTCAAATATTTTAACCTTTTTAAAAGCAGATACTCTTCCTCATGTATAGAAGCAGGCCTTTATAATGCCTATTTACAAATCTGGGAACCGCTTCTAGAAAAGTCCTGGGAATAATCATTTAAACGTATTGAATTGATTTTACTGGTAATAATAATGTGATAAATCCGGCACAACATAGATTTATGCTGCAGAGATCCTGCCTTACTTAACTTACACCAGTAGCTTTACCTTGTATTTTGGATTAGAGGTATAGATATTAACTAATGTAAAACCCACGTTGCATACATCTTTAGATGCATCAGAAATTGTGTACAGTGCAGAAATATATTTTAGAATTAAGTTAGCTAATAACCAATTTAGTTTGCCATTAGATATAGATAAATCCCGGATAGCTCCAATTAAGGCCATAACCATTCCAGGTTTGGAATTGTCAGCGTGCGTATTAGAAGTTAAACGTAAACTCAAAGTGGAGAATGTCTCTGTAAATTGTTGGATGAATTCGACGGTTATATATAAAGAGACATTAAGTAGTTGTCACTACTCAAGAACATTGATTGAGTTTCTTTGCTTGGCATGCTTGTGGATGTTATGTATGGGTTTGGGGTGTTCATCATCTCATTCAAGTCAAGGTCATAAATTTGGTACGTCATTTGCCCTAAAAATGTCCGTTTTCAAAAAATGCGGTTATTTGGCCATGAATGTTGCTGATGGAAAAAAATATTTAAAATTATTATTATTTATTTTAATTACAATTTTTATATTATTGCATATTTAAACAATTTTGACTTTGTTCAAATTTTGTTTTTTGAACCGTCTTTTGTATTTAAATGTATCACTGTTGTTGTTGTTGTTGACGTGTCTGTGATTTTGTGGGTATTGTCACGACCTGTTTTTCCTACTGGTAAACAGTATTGATATGTAACTTCGAATTATTTTGTAATCATAACTTACAGAACGATATATTAGATCATACAAAAGCTTTTTTAACTGAAATTAGCTAGGGGTGTTCATAAATATCCATATCAAGTTAAATTACAGGAAATCATGGTCAAGATCTCAGTGAAATTCAACATCCTGCTCTATGCTGACGATGTGAATATCTGGGGCTCCAATCCAGAACTACTGCAACATAATATCCAAAATATGTATAATTGATCATTTGTCTAAATGTTGCCATTTACCTACTGGAAAATCGAAGCACCAGGTTTTCCATATTCACCTACCCGAGTCACCGTAAACTTTCCTAGTCCACAGTTTCAGATCTTGGAGTAGTACTCAATTCCAGTTTTTTTGCTTATCACCAGAAAGTTTCTCATACATAATAATAATAATAATAATTTATTTCTTGAAAATTAAAAACATTACATTTTTGAGGTACAAATCAATTTACAGGTCTGATCACAAACCATCAGATTTAAATTGTTTTAAAAAGATGCATATCATTGGTGGTTAATGTTACCCGCCACCTTTTTCGGGAAAATTCTTATTGGTCGAAATTGATAATTGAAGGTATGTGGCACGTTGGTGCATGTGTATGTGGGTAGGAGATGAAAAATGTGGGTTGTATATAAGGTGCAAGTTTGTGTGTGCAGTGCATTTGGAAAAGGAAAATTTTGTGGAGCGGTTGTTACGTTGACTGGGAGCAGGTGGAAATTGCTGTACGGGATTTGAGGGAGCATACACGGTTATTTTTCAACAAAAAGCAGAAAAGAAAATCGCAGATACTAATCGTAAATATTTTTGTGTTCTGTTCGGTTTAAAAGCACATTTTTAGGTGTATTTAAAAAGAAGAATGTATTGTTTGGTTAATCCCATTTGATGAGAGTCATTTTTTCCAAAAGTAATGTGTATTTAAAAAATGTACAGTTTTACATTGGTTTCATTTAGAGTTAAAAACGTATTTCGGCAGTTAATGAGCACGAAAGTAATGCACAAATGACTTTGTATTTTTTATGTTATGCGTAATGTTTATATTTAATATACTTTTTTAAACCAATTTGTTTTTGGGCCATTTATGCGTACGTAAAAGAATTATGATTATAGTGGTTTCTGAATAAGCATAAGATTATTGTACGTGTTGGTTTTTATGTAATTTGGGAATTCAAAATTTCAGCTATCAAGTTTTTATTAGTTAACTAGATAAGGGGTTACCATAAATCTACAGGATTTAAATATTCTATCTTATTGAATGATATTGTTGATAAACATTTTAAATCCTGTATACAATTAGCATCAAGGATTGAAAATAATAACAACCACCCACTACATGTAGCTTTTAACAATTCTAAAGCTTCTGGAAAAACTAGAAGAACTTACCTGTACATGAAAGCCAAAACTAATCAATACAAAAATTAATGTCTACCTTACTTATCCAGAATATTAACCAATCTAGAATCAAACAAAATTGAACGACACCTATTAAAGTACGATTTGTTCCACCCACGCATTTATTTGAACTAATTTGGACATCTCACAGTATAATGTAACAAGTGTGCCTTATAATGACTCATTCTATGTATAGCAATTTTAAATATTTTTAAAAATCACATGCATATATTGATGGTAAAAATGTATTTTACGCTCAATGTATCTCTAGTGCGATATTAAAGCTTAATAATAATAATAATAATAATAATAATAATTAGATAAAAGATAAGTAAGGTATAAAAAACAAAACAAATTTATTTGTAGTTGATTAAAATGCATCTTTTGTATGAGCAATATAATGACACAAATTTTATTGTGGACTCAGAAGAAAGTCGAACGTTGTAGATGCATTCGTCTCATGCATTTTTTCAGATGGAATTTAGATCGCATTCCCCCTACTAATGCTCGTCTGCTGTATGTGCTTTACATTCGACCCCATCTAGGATACTGCATCTAAGGCACATTACCTATGCTAAAAGGTGACTCACAAATACTCCATAAAGTCCATATACGCTTTACAAAACTCTCATAAACACTTAAGTATATTCCCTACATCGATAGATTAACAAGTTTTAGGATTTTCCTCTTGCGCTATAGAAGATTACGTGGCGACCTAATTCTAGCTTATTAACTGGTTAAGTCCAATTGCCCAACTCTTACTTTACCAAATCAGAAAATGGTCTTAGGGAGTATCCCTTTAAACTTTGAAAATTCAGGGCTTTTATTATACAGAGGTAACATTATTTCTCCCATCGGGTTGTCTCAGCCTGAAACAGTCTGTCCTCCAATCAAGCTTTCAGACTTTCAAATCTGCTTACAATAAATATGCTCTCTCTAGAAATACATAAATGATTTCAGTTCTTAACATTCCCAGTTTCCCTGCGAGCATCTCTTTGTTTTTTTATTATGTTTTATGTTACCTTTTGCCCCATTTTTTTCCTAATACATCCGATATTTTTGAACCGAGAAACAAAAGGATAATCCTCTACAAAACTCATGTACCAACTTGCAACCTGTTACTACTATTAACATCTATGAGATCTCACTGAGATATCAGTCCTGATTTCCTCTGATTTAACTTGTTAGGGATATTTATCAACACACCCAGCTTATTTCAATTAAAAGAGCTTTTGTGTGATCTAGAATATCGTTCTGCAATTTATTATTACAAAATAATTCAAATTTACTTACCGATACATTTTACCAACAGGAAAAACAGGATATGACAATACTCACAAGATTACAATCACAACAACATGTAATATATTCAAATACAAAATGAAATGTGCGTTAAAACAAAATTTAAATAATGTTAAAATTGTTTAAATCTATAACTATATAAAAAATTATCATAATAATAAAAACTAATAAAATAATAATTTTTAATGTTTTTTTGTGTACAGTAACAATACCTGTTGCATAAATTAAAATTAACAACTATAGTAAACGATATTTTACTTAAAGAAACATTGCAATTCCAGGATAACCATAATTAGGGCACATAAGCAATAGTCAATTTTGACTGACAAAAACTATAATACATTACAAAATTAATCTTAAAAATTACAAACTTACTAAGAAGTTGGTACATATTTATGCTTTTTAAAAGGTTGTAACAAAAAATATAACTTAAAATGACGTTCGTAGTTTTATTAATTATTAAAATTAAAAGAAATTAAAATGATTATTTATATATTTCATTTCATTTACGTAAAATGTAACATTCAGAATTTTTATTAATTTTTATTCATAAAATATATAGTAAAGAACGGTAGTCTTTAGGTATACTGTTTGTTAAGTATGAAACATTTTACACTATAAATTTGACCAATAGAAATTCTAATTTAAAAATGAGTGTGGATTGGCATGTTTTGTAAAACAGGCAAACATGGTTGTTATTATTTACTAACAGTAGTCAGTTCATTGAAATGCAATTTCTATTTCATCAGAAATTGCCAATTTGTGTAAATAAAGATGATTATTATTATCATAACAATTTGAATAGGAGTTAGTTTTTCTAGATTGACATTTCTCATTACTACTATTGCTACAGTAAATGCTATTATTAATTTTATTTTTATTTTGAATCTGTGCAATACGCTTACGTGACGTCCTGATCAAAAGTTGCTTGCTTTAGTGTTACTAATCGTTACGTACTCGCTTTTTAGTGCTTTTGAGTTTTAATTGTCTATTTAATTATTGGTGTGCTTTTTTAATCTGTAGTGTGGTAATTGTGTTTTTTACGTTACGCTTAAGTATCATGCTGCAACACTAATTTTCTATTGCCTTTAAAAGATTATTACTAGTCTTTTTCCAGTGATAAGTTTTGTTTACTTTTATTTCCACATTTATTAAGTATTATATTTAGAAATGGTTTGCTCAAACTCGTTTATTTGTGACCTTCAATGGTGTAAAAGGTCAGTGAAGGCTGGCCTGCTCTGTGCCCTTTCCAATGATTGGTTTCATGTGAGGCGTGTTCTGGGCTGTCTTTGGTTCACCCCTCATAACTCACAAATAGTCCTTTGGATTACAATTGCATGGATTGCAGATGTGAAATCGATTTGTAGAAATTAGCTTTAGACACCGACCACAAGTTAGACAAATTGTACACTTAGTTAATGCGGGGCATCCTTTATCTACCAAAGTCAATGATTTTGACTCAAAATAGACGAGGTTGCTAACTTAGTATCTGGTTTGACAAACAAAATTTTTGAGTTTTTTTCTAAATCAGCCGTCCCGGTAACTAATCTTTCTAACTCGCTAACGTATAAGATAGACTCCCTTAAAGCTCAAGTGTCAAACCTTGATTCTAGCTTCCTTGCATTCAAAGCAGTTCTCAAGTTATCTCAAGAAGAAATTCTCGAGAGATCTAGGTACTATGCTGAGTGTGTTAAACATAATAGCAACATCGTAGTCAAATGTGTCAGCAACAACCTAATTAACTTTAAGAAACTGGTTACAGATGTTATAGTTAGTTGCTATCCTAATGCTACGAATTTTAAAATGTGTAAACTTATATTCAAACGGCCTCATTTGTCTCCTCCAATTTTTGTTTCTTGCTCCTCTCTTACAGACAGAAAATATACACTTAGGAACTGGACCAACATTTGGTCTCTGTTCAGTGGGATTAAAATTAACAATGACCTACCCCTATTTGAACGACTAGTCAGATATTCTAAGCCTCTAATCCCCCCACAGCATATGGTGCCTATTGTTAAGCTCATTCCTCTCAGACTGGATGTTAACATTGATATTCAGGATTTTTGTCTATCACCCAGGTGCCCACCTTGTCCCCCAGTTCTTTATAGGTTTCGTCAATAAGTGTTTACTTTACAAATGCTTTAAATCTTCAGAATAAACTAATTAAAGCACAAGAAATATTATCCTCATTTTCTACACACTTATTTGGTAGAACGGAGACATGGTTTACAGAAAACGTTTCTGATAATGAGCTTAATATGGTAGGCTATAATATGGTTTGGTTAGATTTTCACAAAGGTAAATGTGGCGGGTGTTTATACTAAGTTAAGAAAGATTTAACATATTCCAGCATCTCAGCGCACCCTTCTAACTATAAACCCGACTATAACTTTTTACACTCAGCTACTAGAACTTCCCCATCTAGGACTTTATGCTCCATGATTTACCGTTTTTCATCTCTTCTCAAATTCTCTAATGTAGCGCTAATTAATGAGCTCCATTACATTTTTCTTTACCTTCCAAACAATTCGTCATTATGGACGATTTCAACTGCCACTCTATTAACTGATTTTCTTTATCTAGCAACTTCAAATTGTTTTACTCTAAACTTTCAGATATCTGCTCCAAACATGCTCTCAAACAGCATGTTCTTTCTCCAACTAGATACAGATCTAGTTCACTTTTCTTCTGCCTTAATTTTGTCCTCACTAATAAAGCCTCTTCTATTACCCGTTAAATAGAAACGATCACTTCTTATTATCTTTTGAAGTCTATCTATCCACTCTTTCCTCTACTACAAATAAACTTAACTTAAAACCCATACCAGATTTTAAAAAAGCTGACTTCACTGGACTAAGACAACTAACGCTAAATGGGAGCATCTAGGTACCCTAGATTTAGAACAAGCTTATACGCTTTTCCTTAACATTGTTAACGATGGGGTCAATCGCTTTATCCCTTTTAAAATCCACTCCCACACTAACCCCAAACTTCCTCAGTCCATAAGTAGACTGATCCAGGAACGGGATAAAGCTTTATATTTGTGGAAATCTACTAAACTACAGTGCTTCCACCACACTTTCATATCAGTCCGTAATAATTGTACTAGGCTTATTAGATAGTATAAAGACAACCTACTCTATAATCTCTTAAACCGGGCTAAGTTTGACAAAAATTTATTAGCATTAAGCGGACTGTGAATCATTTATTTTCTCCTCTCAAGGGTGCTTTCAGGACCTTTAAGCTGCTACTTGTTTAGGAACTATTTTAATATATAATTGTGCATATATTTTGTCATTTTCCGATGTTTTTGAAAATGTGCTGAAAGCTACTTCTACTGAAGTATCTAAGCCAATAACCATAAATAAATAAATAAATAAAATAAATAATATAGTATTTTAGCTTAGTTCTTGTATCCAGCTCCAATTTTTTACCAAAGGTCTACTCATTCAACCACTTACTCCTAATGTACTTGTAGCCATTAAATACCTTAAGAGTCTTAAGTCATTGTCCTGTGGGGCATTTATCTCAGAATTCTTAAAAAATGTGCAAATACCTTTGCCCCTAATCTCACCTATATTTTTAGCCTTTCAGTTACAATTGGCCGAATATCCCTTATAAGGAAAGCTACCTTCATACGACCCATCTATAAATCAGGCTGCGGGTTTAAACCTGAAAGTGTTTAGCCAATCCGTATTTTATCCACTCCTGATAAAATCATGAAAAGGATTATTAAAATTCACTTAGAGGACCATTTAATTAAGTTTAATTTCGTAAATCCTATCCGGCATGGTTTTATGCCTAGGAAATCTTGCCTCATCAACCTAATTACCTACTTCAACAACATTACTGGAAATCTTGACAGCAATAAGTCTGTCAATACTATCTATTTTGACTTCGCCAGAGTATTCGACAAAGTTCTTACAATCTTCTCTTCACTAAACTGAAAGCTGTAGATATTATCGACCCTATCCTAGGATAGCTAGGGGATTTTTTCATTAATCGCACCTTTAAATTTATAGTTGATCGTGATTTTTCCTCCTTTAGTCCTATTTTATCGGGTGTACCCCAAGGATCTGTAATAATTCTCCTTTTGATTATTATTTTTATTAGTGATCTACCCTCAGCTGTTTGCTCTAACATGATGCTATATGCGGACAATGTTAAGATCAGGGGTACCAACCCCAAACTCCTGCAGCAAAATATACCTAGCATTTATAATTAGTCGGTTACTAATTAGTCACCGCTGAATACATCCAAATGTATGCATATAACCTTCGGATGGCCATCAAGCAACCTACCTCTTCCCAGCAGCCTACCTATTAATTCCATAAATTTAACTAGGGATTTAATATTTTATTCAACTTAACCCTTAACTTTATGGGTCATTATGCTAAAGTAACTGAAACTTACTATAGGCTCATTAAGGTTTTCAAAATAAACTTAGGTAATATTTCACTCAAATGACCGCATATAGTTCATATGCTGTACTTGAAACTAGAATATTGTGCTCAAGTTACAGCTTTAATTTAAAATTTTGACATATTAAGATTAGATAAAGGACAGAGAGGAGTGACAACATTCTGACATATTAGTTAATCAACTACGGTTTTACTTCTCCTTTTTTTACTTTTGCCCAGAATTCCCTAAGCAGACATAATTGGAAACTGACAAAACACTGAACTTTTTCTCAATTAAAAGGGCATCATTTTTTCAATAGAACCATTACACCTTGGAATAACTTACCCGCCCGCATAGTCTTTGATCCGTCACTTCCAGCTTTTAAGATGGCTTATGACCAACACAAGCTTTCCAAATTTACATAAGGTTTTTTTTTATTATAACCCGAATCTTATTATTCATTTTATTTTTTATTTCTCTTCCTGATACCACTGATAAACAGAGCTGACGATCAAAAGGAGTTTTGCTTCTATTTAACTCGTGTATCAACATCTAACCTGTAATAGAATTATAAATACTACTATTACTATTATTGTTATTATTATTTATATTATTTTGTATTATTTATATTATTTATATCATTTTTCTATTATTATTATTATTATTAATAATATTATTATTATTATTATTATTATTATTATATTAGTTAAATTTTTATTACTGTTAATTATATTATTAATATTTTTCTTATTGCTACAATAATAATAATAATTATTATTATTGTTGATATTACTACGATTACTATTATTGTAATCATTATTATTGTTATTATTATTATTATTATTATTATTATTATTATTATTATTATTATTATTATTATTATTATTATTATTATTATTATTACTACTATTATTATTATTATTTTATTTTTTTGTATTATTTTTTGTATTTTATTATTGCCTCAATGATAATAATGATAATAATTATTATTTATGATGTTATTATTACTATAGCTATTAATAATTATAATATTAATTTTGTAAATTAAATGTGATCTTAGATTGACCAATCAGATAATTTAGCCCAACTGTATACTCAAATGTTATCATAGTAAACAAACATTTAATTTTGGCTAAATTTTATTATTGAAAACTTTAAAAACATGAAAATTAAACATTATTTTAAAAAAATATTTAAAATGTTTAATTAAACCACTGAGCTAGTGGTGGATGACTTTGGACCTATAAATTTATTAATTATGGTAAATCTGATCAATGCTAATTGCCCAGTGTCGTCAGATGCTGCACGTTACTACCGGTTTAGCAAACGAGAGAACTTTTTCACTAGGATAGGTTCAAAGTCATCCACCTGCAACTCTGACCTGACACCAGATAGGGCGTAGGTTCAAGTTCATGTGTGTGTAAAACTTGAAAGGTATGCACTGCTGATAATTCCAAATAAGGATGAAACAGCTGTACAGTGCTTCTGGCTGACTTAAAAACCTAGTAAATTTATTATTTAAATGAATCTGACAATTCTAACATAACAATTCTAAAATAATTACTTTGTCAATTAAATGTTTGTATATTTTTAAATTGTAATTTTAGCATTTACCGTTGTGGTATTATATAATTTAATTTATTACAATATCAGTTTAAACTTGGATTAATTTTTAAATTAAAATAAACAAGATTTTGTTTCTTGTATTATATTTTAAATTAATAGAAGTGCCCAATATAGTTTAAAAATTAATTGAGCTAAAACATCTCGTAATAGATTTTGAATTGAACATTTATTTTTATATTAGTTATTTTTCTTAAGTTATAATAATTTTGTCAAAATTGTAAGTTTTATTTCTATTTGTTGTATTTAGTAAAATAAATTCATTTGTGATTTTTAAATATAATATTTTAACAGTCAAATAGTCGAATTGCATAGTTTAAAAAAATTTAAATTAACTTTTTAGTAACCTTGATCAAAATTCAATTTGACAAAAGTTTTAATTTTTGTTAGACAGATGTCCAACATAGATAAATTATAATGATGATGTAAAATTTGTTCCATATAACGATTAATTTTAGTAAATTATAATTATAAATTATAATTATCTTAAGGTAAATTATTGTAGATATTATTAAAAGTAATCGCCTATTATATTTATTTGTTATTTTTAACACTTAATTTTTAAATTGTTGTTTATAATTACATTAAAAAAATACAAATTAATTTTCTATTATATTTATTCAGAGAGAAAAGTGATTAAAATGAGCTATTATTTATTGGTAGTTTATCAAAAATATTCTGTAATCATGTTAACTATAACTTTAGAAAGCAGTTAAATTTAGATGCTTGAAAGGAGGAGATTTACAATTAACAAGAATCGATGTTACAATGTGAACAGTAAGTCTATGTGCAAACTGTATCTTAAAGCTTCATTTTATACTGTTAATAATATGTTATTTTTATAAGAAATATTACAAAGATTAAATTATTAATAAACATAATTGATAACACAAAGGGTTCCATTTTTGCTAAACAAAAGTAGTTTTTGTAAAAACGATTATGATTTATTTATAAATTGTTTTATTAACGAGTATATTACATAATGAGATCATCAATAATAATAGTTATTATCGCTATAACATGAGTCATCACAGATAGTTATATATATATATATATATATAGTAAAAAAATACACAAAAATTATTAATTACTATATTAGATTATAGAGAAACAATAAGTGAACCAAGTTAGTAACGTGGTGTTGACATGGTTAATTATCTATTTATGAATTGACGAAAGTGGAAACATAATATATATATACGTCAAGTTAAAAATTCGTGTTTATTTATACAATAAAGAAAATGGAAACAGTAATTTTTTGTCACTCTTTTATACACTATTCATCGTTTTTACAATAAAATTCACACTCTAAATTGTCTATGGGGATCCATCTGACGTGCCAAAACTGACTGGATAAGCCAAGGATTGATAACAGGAGCAAAAGCGTTGGTTCCATTTTCAAACTTTTTCCACAATTTTGAATGCGGTTTCAAAATTTGTTCGCTGCTTGGACGGAATCGATCATTGTTTAAAATCTTGTCAATGCTCAACACATTATCGTCTTTCTGATTGATTGTTGATTCATGTTCACTTTTGATCGGTTTATTTAGATGATAATTTAGTGGTTCACTTTTGATCACTTCTTTGTCTTTTGTCTCGTGTTCGGTGTTCTTCTCATTATTACCATCATCATCATTATCATCATTATCATCATCTACATTGGGGGCTTGTAGATTGACGGTTGAATCACTAAAACAAACGCTACTATTATTACTACTACTTGTATGGTTGTGAGTAGTACCGATTGTCGTAATTATTGAATGAAAGATGGAGGATGTATGATCATTGTTTTTATTAAATTTATGAGAATTTTTAAATTTCAAATCACTACCAACAACATTTATATCTTGATGAGTTGAATTTTTTTCATTTTTCGATACTAAATTCAAAATGTCCGAACTATTATTATTATTACTACTATTATTATTGTTATTATTATTATTATTATTATTGATTTTGGACGCCATCATGGACTGAATGAAATTATTTAAATCTCCCTCGTTTATATTTGACCTTGAGTTAATTAAATCAAGGAAATTGGCAGGCATTTGAATTAAATCATGTTTAGGATATGTTTTGTTTGCAAACAGTCCGTTTAAAGTAGACCATAGCATTGATCCGAACCAAGAATAATTCATTGAATCAGATAAAAACCATGAAGGAGATTGGGCTTGTTTGTTGTTTAAATGGAACATATTTGAACTAGTGACTTTGGGAATCTGATTTGGTCCGGGAAATAATGGATTGTTGGATTGTTGTTTGCCAAACACATTTTCATGACAACTTGTTTTGTTCCATTCGTAATGATTTGGTAAAGAATTGAACCATGATGGATTGAGGAGCGATGATGAAAACAAATTGTTGCTTTTATTTAAATGATCTTCCTTTATAAAAGACATTTTTGAGGATATGTTTGGATTGGAGTTTAAAGGTGGCATTTGGTGTTTGTGAAGGTCACAGTGAGAATGATTTATCCAACTGGTTTGTCCAGCTAACAATTGGGCGTAAGCTTCGTTAATGGATGATAGTAGGTAGGTTGACTCGAATGGAGATAGCAGGCCAATGGAAGGTGTAGTTTCAGTATTTGATCCAATGGAGTGAAGGGAATTGTCGCTGGGTGATGACGAAAATTTGTCGTAGGCAAGTTTATTTAATTTTAATGACTTTCCAGTCAAAGGATTGAATTGATTATTGCTTGAATTGAATGTGATTGGATGGATGGGGTTTGAGTCACGTGGTTCTAATAAAAATATAATTTGATTGTTTGAACTGCTTGTTAATTTATTGATTGTTAATTATTTTTGCATTTACTATAAACTAAATGAATCAAGTCAGTATAAAACCAAAATAGATGCAGTATATTAGTAAAATCCCCCTTTGTCTATGAAACAAGAGATTTGAAGTTCAAATTTAAACTGCTTTAGCAAGAGACGATATTAATAAACAAATATATAGGAACAAGTGTTAACGCAATTAGTTTTTCGTTACTTAACCCTATTAAAAATATTTAGTTGCAAGCTTGTAGACCAAAATTAATTAACTAACTAACTAACTAACCAACTAACTATATATATATATATATATATATATATATATATATATATATATATATATATACTGTTATGATTTTTAGGCCGATACATGAAGTAGTGTTCAGTCAATTTAAAGGTTAGATGTCTTAATTTTAAAACTGTATTTTCTAAAATTAAAAAAAGAAAAGTAAATTATTACTAAATGCAACATTTTGCCATTTTAAACACCTTAAAACATGCATTTACTTTTGCAATTTTCATTGTGAAATTTGACTGATTCCTTAATCGGCGGTCGTTTGAGTCGACTTCGATACAATTCGCTCGCGTTTGAATTGTAAGACGAATTTAGATTTTGATGTCCATTGGTTGAATAATTGTACAGCGCTTGATGCTTAGAACCCATTTGTTTGTGTTCTTTGTGAATCCGATTTGAGCGAATAGGGGCTGTACGAGATTTAAAAAGAAAGTTTTGAAATGCAAAATTAAAAAGTTATTAGTTTACTATATTTACAATGAATTGTACAAAATGTATATATGTGTACTGCAGTTGTTCATTAAAATATTAAAATATGGAGGTAGTATAAACACAGTCAAGTCTCTAAATTTATATTTTAATGAGCACAATTTTAATTCCATTGTTGGCACAACATTTGAGTGCTTAGTAGACTAAGCTATTTTATATGTCTACTTACTGATAAATATTTTTCTTGGAATAATAAATTAATAAATAGGAATAAAAGAGTATTTTATTGAAAGTATAAAGTATGCCGTTTAATAAGAAAAAGTATATAATATAGGTTTTTAAAATGCATTAAGAATAAATGTATACTGTTGTACATTGTTGCTATTTACTGACATGTTTCTTATAAAAAAATTAATGTTAAATAAATTTTGTTTATAACAACTACATTTTACAGAAAAAATAGTACAACATTTATAATAAATTAGACATTGTTAATTAATTTTTTATTTTGTATAAATTTAATTACTTATAAGTAAACGTTTATTTCAAAAATGAGTTTTAATACATTAAAAAATCCACTTACAAAGTATTAATAATATATAATTGTTAATAAATTTATACTACTTAAAAGTAGTATAAAACATTTAATTTTTAATATAGAGAATGTTCTTTTATTTTCAGCTTTTCGCTTTTCTATGAGAGGTTGCTGTTTTTGCTAAGTGTTTTACATTTGGTTTTGTATTAAATCAATTTAAAGCATTATGATTATCAAGTAATTTAAGCGTGATTTTTTTGCCACTATATGCCTTTCCTACGTCAAACGCTCCTCTTTTATCTGGGGTTGGAACTGGCTAAATTAATTTATTTTTAATTTTAACTAGGCGGAGTTTAATCATGTGAAAATAATATTATTATTTAAAGTTTGGATTAAAAAAGTTCACAGTTAAATTGTTTTATTTTAAAAAAATAAGACAACTTTCGTTAGCTTACATTCTTTAAAAACATTTAATTTGTAGTTAAAAATAGATTCTTATTTAATAGCCTAAAATAAATCAATAAAATTATTTATTAAAATAAAAATTAATTTTATACTTTTTTTAAATTTAAAAAGAAAATAACATTTATTTGGTTTTATTATTTTAAATAGAAATATTTATCTTGTTAATTTTACCTTTTTTTGTTAGTAGCATTTACTGCTTTTTTGAATTTTGAACTTTACTTTAATTAACATCCATTAGATTTTGGTCCATAACATATTTTTAAATTATGTTTTATCTCAACTGTTTACTCACTTTATATCAGTAGTATAAATACGCTAACTATAGACAATACAAAATTGAATAATCTAGCTTTGATTATTTATTACGTTTTTAGTTTACGTTATTTAGACCACATATTTATTATCACTTGCAGTTACTTAAATTAATTGTTACATAACATTGTGTTTACACTGACTGTAACCTATTTAAAATTTTTTACAGTATTCCATTTTTTAAATATTTCACTTATATAATCATTAATTGTTTTACATTTTTAATTTATAAAAAACACTCTATTTTTACTTTAAATGTGTTTTATGCAACAGTAAGTAGTTATGCATATCATTTGTTGATTAAAAAATCGAACCATAAACTGCATCATTTATTTGGTTTCTATGCTTTAAAATATAAACAATTTTTCTAAAAATATGATAACGATAAGTTTAATAAATTTGGTTACAAATATGTGCTAATTAATTTATCTAACAGCTGAAAACGTCATAAAGATGCAAAGTTTGTTTATGTAAATTTTAAACAAATAAACCTCATGTAATTATCATTCTTTGGCTAAATGTAAATATATATATACAAAACTTTATCTAATAGTGTTACCAAACAAATCAATATTATTATTATTATTATTATTATTATTGTTATTATTATTATTATTACATGAAACACAATAAGCGTCACCGTTCAGTTTAAAACGTGTTCCGGTAATTCAATAATGTTTATGCAAATTCCAAGAAGGTGGTTATGTTTGTTTTTAATTTGAGACAGCTATCAACATATGCTGATCAAACAAGTTTCAATTACTATTTTATTGTAACTTATTTAGACAACGAATAAAATATATTTGTTGTGAATTGGGTCGTCACTAATGTAAACATGCATCCAAATTTTTAATACTTTCGTTGTGATTAACTAATTTCACTTTACTGCATAATAATAATAATAATAATAATTGTTGTTATTATTATATTGGCATATATAGATAGAATTTTTATGCCAGTAACATTTAACATTATTTTAGTATACCTGTTTTGTGAATTAACAGTAACTAGATTTTTTGAAAATTTTATTATTGTTATACTAATAAAGTCCAATGTATAGTTTTGCGTCTACTCCAGAACCCTAAACCCAAATTTTTGAGCTGTAGGAATATAGAAATAGGCTACTGATGCTACTGATTCTGTAAATTTGAGTATTGTTTAGACAGTCTGAATTTTTGATTATAGAAATTTTTTTAATTCTGCAACTTTATATGGTACATCTTAAATTGAGACTAATATGAACTGGAGACCAAGTGCATACTAGCATAATTGGGCTTCCGTTTTGATGAATAGACACAAGTTTATATACCAAATGTATTTAAAAGGTAATGCAAAATACATATAATTTGCATCTATTTGGATAGGTAAAACGATCTTAACAAATTATCACGTGGCTACATAAATTTTTGCAAACAGTAGCACAACTACACGGATGCCGTTTATTAACCAATTACTTTGTTACTTTTTCAGTATTATTATTATCCATTTTAAGTTAACTCTACGTATAAAACAATGGGATATGACTGTTTAAGATGTTTCACGATTACAAAATTAATAAAAGATTGATTGTGTTGTTAATCAAAATAATATATATATATATATATATATATAAGTATTTAAATTTAACTTTGATTTAATTCAAGACTTTTAAAAAGGAATAAAAATAATTATTATCTATATTTATAATAAGATAATATCTACTTTTCATTAGTTATGTGTACAAAATCATTAAAAATGGAATTACAACTATCTGGGTCTATTATTTGAATATGGAATAAAAAATATTTTGGAGTAACTACTTCCCAATTAGGGCAGATTTAGATTTTATTAGCAGTAATGAGGTCGAACTTCTATGAACTAATGTACGTATGGGTTTAACGTCTTAACTAAAACTTGAAACCTTTTTAACTGGGACAATATATTAAGTATTAATTTTTTAAACTAATACAACTTTATATTTATGGAATTTAAAATAGTGTTTTATGTAAACAAAACATATTTTTTGTTTAAATATTATTTATATCTCTACTTACAAAATAAATCTGAAGTACAAAAATACAGTATGTAACCAACCAGATGATAAAATTGACGCACTATGGTAATTTGGAGCATTTGGCACCGGTTTATTATTAGCAAACACAAAGTTAATATTTATAATGTGTAAAAATGTTTATTTATCTTATATATACAAAATAATGTATTCTAAAGGCAAAAATAAAATTTTTTAATTTATTTATCATTTTTGCATTACTGTATGTTTAGAAATTCAAATAAGTTGATTTATTCACTTTATGCATTTTGCAATCCACTTTGCTCTACTAATTAAACTTTTATTTTAATTATAATCAAAACTTTTTAATTTAATTAATGCTAATATGTTAACTAATATTTCATGTGGTCATTTAATCTTTTGTTACTATTTTTTATAAAATAATAATTTTTAAAAATAATTGGCTTTTATAAGTAGACAATATCAAGTACTTTCATTTTGTTCAATGCTTTTGTGTAAATGGTTTTACTCATTCATCATACATGTGAATGCAAAATTAATTATGTTGGTAAATTAATGTGGTACACAAATGACACATGTAAGTTCAGTAAAAGTTTTTCATGTATGGTTCAATTGTTGTACATTAAATTAAGCATAAATGAATAGTACCCTTATTAAATAAAACATCGCATAAATGAGGTTATTTACAATGAGTTATAAATGAATACTATTTATGGATGTATTAAAGCATGTTTGTAAGTCTGACACCTATACACGCATGACATACATTTTATAAACTGTCCAATTTTAAAGTAGCACTGAGTAGATTGAAAATTTAAAAAAAAACAATAAAATTACAAGGATTGATGTATATATATATAGACATTAAATACTTAATATTAAATAAGAATATTTAAAAATATTAATTTACAATTAGCTAGTTGGGAAATTGAGTAAATATGACTAATATTTTTGTAATTAATGCAAATACCCACTAAGTGTCACATGTTTATAGCTGCAGTAAGTAAACGAAATAAATTTATCCCGCAGTTTACATTAAAAAAAATTATTTCACGTGAAACCCTATTTAACTTAGTTAATGCATTATGTTAGTAAAAATATAAACAAACTATTAATGTTCCGTAATTTATAAAAACTGTTATGCATAAATTATGTCTAAAATATTATTATACCTTAAAGCCCCTACTTTATATATGTACATATAACACTTTAAAATTGTGTGTTACTAAATACTACATATTTACACTTTTAATTTTAAAATTTTTATTAATTTTACCAGTATTGTACAAGTCAATAATTTAATTGTTTATTCTACCCATTGTATTGCAACAAATTATTTTTAGCTATTTACTTTTATTTTTATTTAGTAAATGTCTTATTTTATTCGAGTTGATTTTTGTTAATTTTATAAAACGCTTTACTAAATAAAACAAATAACAAGTTCTTTTTAGTGTGCTCAAATGACGTAAGTTTTATTTTTAAATTTTTTTGTATTATAATAACTATTTTTAAAGTAGTAATAGTAGTAGTAGTAGTAATAATAATAGTTTAAATATTTTGGCAAAAGTATATATAGCTACGCATAGTTTGAATAAACCATTTTTGTTAGCTTTGATAATCTCGTCAATGAATACTCGACATTTTTACTTGCTTTACGCATTGGGTATTTTTAAACTAGAAATGTTGAACAAGTTAAGATTACGAATTTTTTAATAAATACAATTATAGAAAAACAATTAAATAATAAACTACGTGTTAATTTAATTTTTTTAAACATGTGTAATTTGTAATAATAGCTAATGCTTATAGATGCGTATGTGTGCTATATGTAAGCTTTAAAATGTTTACATTTGTTTTTCAATAACATAGTCTAAATATTTTGCGTATAAGCACCACAAATGTTAAGTAATTCAAAACTTTTTATGTTTGCTTCTGTAATGTATAAACAAACAAAAACACTACTATTAATGTTTTTTAAATAAAGTAGATTACATTCAAATTAAGTTATACAAACAAACTGCGCATCGAAAAAATAGTATAAGATAAAAACTTAATTAGAGGATTTAAATTGATATTATTATTTAAAACTCAGTTGTATAGCACATGTATCTTAGGTCACTCATTTGGTACCACCCCCAACGAGTGTAGAGGTTTTGTTAACCTACCTGTCTTTGTTGTATCACAAGTATTAGTATAGACATACATAATTTAAAAAAATAAAAAATATTAAATTACTTGCATTGGTTAAAGAACATTTTTTATTTGTAAAAATAACATAATTATAAAGTAATTTAAAGATTTATGTATTGATTTTAACTCATTTTTATTAAGTAGATCTTTAACGAAATGTAGGTGGTCAATAGTAAGTGTTGATTCTTTAATTAATGAGTACTTATAATGTATGTCGATATATTCTTTTCGTAATAAAAATAAACATTTTAATATGTTCAAATCAATTAAAAATGATAAAAACTGTTGATAAAATGTACTGCGGACTTTGATTGTTTAGATATTGAAACATACATTATTTTTTTAAATATAAATACAAAAAATGAGCCTTTTTAATTAATTTTTGCTTTAATTTTCGTGTTCTATTTGGTTTTTGTGGCTCAAAATAATTAAAGTGCAACATTTTTTTAGTGTAAATGGACATCGAGCCCAGTCAAATAACTGCCCAAAGCATCTGGAGTGCTGTTAGATAAAGCAAACTCTTTCTCAATTTAGCTATTTATGCTACATATATAATTAACATATTAATTTCATTTAATCCATACCCAAACACAATTTTTTAAATAGTTTTTTAATTATTTAAATAAGTATATTTAATTACATATATATATATATATATATATATATATATATAACAGCTGTTTTTCATGCATCAATCTGGAATGGAATTCATTGGTTTTGCATTTTCCTAACCAGGCTTATTTTTTATTTATCACAAACACCTATTTTTCGGGGAGGGGGATAATATATTCCGAAGGGGGAGTTTTATTAATGCAATATTGCTTGGACAACTTAATTTAACTATTTGTTACACATTTGGTTTATTTGTCTATCTCAAGGAAACATTTGGACAAGTATATGTGTGTATGTGTGGATTCGCTAAAGATGCACTCCATCAGTCAGAAATGTACCTTCTTGTGTTTATACTTAGCTATACATGTTATTAAACTGTGTTTATTAAATGTTAAGTTGGTATGTACAAAAGTTGTTAAAAAAATTAATAAAGTTAAGTTTTTGGTAGGTAGATACCGTTTGGTAAGTAGACGCAAATGTGTTATATTTAAAAATATGTTTATACATACACACAATGCTAATTCATGTTTGAATTATAATCTGGCATTAGAATTAATTTATCTACAAGGACTGTTTTTGCATTGTAACCAAATTATTCAAACATCAAACGTCGTACATTCTATTTGATAACTGTGTCTTTTATTAAAAAAACGGTGCGAGTGCACGTATTTATAGACATTTACAATTATTTTCTGGCATTTTTATATTTTAAAATGTTTAGATAATTAATTGTAGGTAAAATAGTAACAGAAAAAATATTATATTAACAATTTAAACTGTTACATTCTCATGTGCTCAGTGGAATAAATTTTAAAACAAAAAAAACAGTTTAATAATGTTTAACGTTTAATTTTTTAATAAATAATATTTAGCATATTAACAACTAATATTTGAGAGAATTAGAATAATTTATTCCCATGTAGTTTAAACTTATACTGAAAAACATAGATTAAAATGCAAAATTGGCGCAACTTTAATTTTTAAAAACAAGATACATGGTTATTTAAACAACAACATAGAAAACAATTTACAACAATGAATTTACATTGAAACGTTAAATAATTATTTTAAATAAAGTTTTTAACAAAATATTGTTCCAAATTACAAAGTGTTGATTGTATTTACTAATAAACATAAGAAGTCGAACAGAATATAAAATGTGAATACTTGCGGACCGCTCGAATAAATTCAGTAAAAGAGTGCAAAAGGTTGTAACGCTGCGAGAAGTAGATGCTAACACAAATGGCTAAATTAATGGGATTGCATTCAATTAATTAGATGTTTCATTTCATTATCGACACTAAATAAGGGCTCTGATTAATGCCCACTTATTAAAACATTTTTGGTTTAACAATCAAGCAAAAAACGTGGATACATCGATACATACATTCTGCGGGATGGCAAAAGTTAACAGAGTGGTTGATTTAAAACTGGATAGAAGTATGTTTGAATCCCACCATTGGAACTAAATGTAAAACCTCATTAAGGACTTCGCTATACTTCTACTTTCTACAAATTGCTTCCATTACATATTTAAGCAATAAACACCTAATAAAATGTAAAATCGTAAAACCATTATGAAAGTATTGTATCCAAAACAAATCTAGCTTATCGAGAAAATATTTAATAGTTTATTTGATAAACAATTTAAAAAATGGAATTGGTTAATTTATTTATATTGAACTTTCTGTTTTTTGTACTGTATAAAACCGTTTTAAAACGAATAATATAAGCATAATACTCATCTCAAATAAAACTTTAATCGAATGGTAGCTGGTTAGTAAGAATATTGATTTTAATTATAAACACAGTACTTCTAAATTGCACATTTTTTCAACAACATCTAATATAGCAAATACTCATTTATTTTTATCAAAACACTTGTACCTTTGCTTGTATGTTTTCTGATTTGTTTACGTATCTATATTTCTACGTGTATGTAGTATGTTTTTGAAAAAACGTACTATAAAATAAATCTGTAGTTATTGAAGAAAGGACTCATTTATTTTAAATTTAAACAAATATTATTTATAATAATTATATAATTTTTTTATTATAATTATTATTAAAAACATTTGAATAACTTACCATATTTACTGCGAGGAACTCGTGGTCCATCTACCGTAACTTTGATTGCCCTGGCGTAGATTGCTGTTATTGGAGGATTGGTGTCAATAGTAATTGTAATATTAAACGATTTTCCTAAAACAATAAAAATATGTGCATATAGCAAGTTAAAAATGTTAAAATATATGTAATTTTAAACAAAATATAGCGGTGTAGTACATAACATAAGTTGCCGGATTCGCATTCAAGTGGATAGAATTTCAATTCTGACGCTTAAAATACAATCCTTTGTTTAAATGCGCCGAATATCTCCTTATTAAATTGGTTGTGGCAAAAAAATATAATAAAACAACAACACCAAAAACAGCGTTTATGTTTTTTTTCCTTATTTTTTATACTGCTTAAATGTTTGGCAAGAAGACATTTTAGTTCTACATTTTAGTTATGTTTATTATTTTGAACGTTTTACGGAAAACATTTTTTTGCACAAGACGTTTTAGCAAAACCGGACGTAGGCCCGCATTTAGTGCCGATGGTAGAATTCGAACCCATACCCACCCAGGTCCAAGTCGAGCGCTATGCCGCTAGACCACCCTGACATTACTAGATGTTGTCATATATGTACGACTAAAAAATTAATATTTTTAAAAGTATTACACTAACAAATTAAAATATAATAAAGATAAATTTTATAGTGTATGTTTAAAGTATTTTTATATGTGGTATTTATAAATATTCGTTAGGTGTTAAACATTTAAGTACACTATTAACTACAAATGTAAAATTGCAATTTAAATTAAAAATATAATTTTTTTTAAATTATAATTTTTAAATATTACAATACAGCAATTAACTTAAAATTTTGTTTTTAAAATTTGACAATATTTTAGAATTGTACCATTACTTTTTAGCTACTATTTAAAGAAGATTTTATAGTAATAAAAATGTTTTTTATGTACATTCAATATTTTATAAAAAAGTGGCATCTCTTGTAAATGAATGTTGTCAGTTACTTATTAGCTACATTATTGTAAATATTTTTTTATTCACCCCTTTATGTTTACGCGTAAATAACTTAATTTTATTAGAAGACTTAAAAAATTATTGCCTTAAGCTGCATCTGTATTGAAAGTTACGTTTACTAAAAAATGCACTTAAAAATAAACGTAATATAATAAAATATTAAGAAATAAATAAACTAGTGTCAGATTATTTAATTATTTAAACATCTAAAGCTATAATGTGGATTTATAATCTTTTTGTTTACAATATTTTTTAGTTTACAGTGTTACAGCAATTAAAAACGCAGAAGCTGAGTGTACAAATTCAAAAAAAGTAATAAGCAATTTGTCAAAATAATGTTTACTTAAATGAACTGTTATTTAAAAAAAACCAATTTATTTTAAAAGCCGGGTAGAAAAAATACTTAATAAGGAAACAAAACAAATTAATTATTCTTTTCAAATGTTTTATATTATTAAATTTTTACAAATTTTATACAGCTATTGAATCAAAGCTTTTTGATTTTAAAAAAGGATCTAGGTACTCGATGACAAATAAAGTGAAGTAGGTTAGTTGATTGACAAACTAATTAGTAGTAACTGGTGCTTAAAAAACAACAAATGTTATCAAGACAACGAAAAAAACAATGCATTTGACAAAAACGTTGTTATCTAAAGCGTTTTTTGGTCCGACACACTGGTCAATTAGCGAGGTCAATTGTATCACACACCTGGATTGTTTGTTATAAACAGATGTACTGGTTATATTGCTGAAAAGATTGACATATACATTGGGATTTGAAAGCTACAGACATGTGTCTAAAATGGAAAAACAAAAAAACAGGGTGCGTGTGTCCAAGACAGTAAAATATCACTTCGATTGAAGTAAAGAAAAAAGGTAAATATACAAAAGGTCAATTAAATTTATACAACTAAAAAAACAATTATTTGACTGTTTTGTTGGGAGAAAATTATAATTAACACGGTACTGTTTGGTTACTGTATCATGTTACATTTGTTTTTTACTCGAATTATTTACAGTTGTGAGTGTATTGTTTATTTAACTAGGCATGTAATAGATATATGTATCAATAAATAATAAACAAATATAAATACACAATGTACGTCTTTTCAAACCAAAGATAAAAATAAAACGAATGCGACAACTTTTTATTAAAAATTTTATTCAGCTGTATTAGTTACTAGATGAAATCGAATTTTACGTTTTCATTTTATCAATTGTTCACAGTGTACCAACTTAGGATTGAAAAATATCTAAATTTAGTTAAAATGTACGAAAGGTGTAATGTAATATTGATTTAAACTTTGAAATAAAATAACAAAAATAATTAAAACAAATTTGAATTTTTTTGACGAAAAATTAAGTATTTGTTTTAAAGTCAGATTAATCATTAAAATTATTAGATTATTGTTTTAAATTTGTATGTAATTACCGTTTATGAGCATAAAATATGTATTTTATTAAAACTGAGGTTTGATTATATATATATATATATATATATATATATATATATATATATATATATATATACTGGTTGGCAATATAATAAGTATTATTTCATAAAACTCGTAGGTTTTTAATTAAATTGTGTAATAATTCGTAATTATTTATTAACACATATTAAACATGCGCTATAGTTAATAATTTCTTAAGTACATTTTATTATTATTTCATTATTTATGCGTGATCATTTATTGTTGTTTTTTGTATAATTAGCTTAGCGGTACAGCGCTCGAATTCGGACCTCGATGGACATGGGTTCAAATCCCATCGCCGGCACTAAAATGCGGGCCCACGTTTGGCTTCACTAAAATGTCCACTGCTGAAAGATGTTTCTCGTAAAACATTCAAAATAGAAAACATTAAAAAAAATATGGGCATCTTTTCTTATAAAAGCTTTACATGTATAGTACTCCACCGCAGTTGGTCTCAAGTCCGGTTGAGAAATAACAAGGTTTTAAGCGCAAGATTAGCAACATGGCTTTTGAAAATGAACGATAGCTAAAGAAACAGGAAGTGGACGCCATTTTATTAAACTACTGCAAAGAGGTAAAAGCATAACTTTAATGACGGGAAAGTCTCAAAAGAATTTCAATTTTCGGTATATACGATCTGTAAAGTCAAAAATTTAATGTACATTTACATGGAACAATCTTGTTGCTCCATGCTTTTCAGAGCAAAAAGGTTTTGAAATAAAATAAATAAAAATATAAGCACTATTAAAATCTTAAAAGGTACATACCTCAGTTTTCTCATTAAACTAAGATCAATTTTTACCAAAGCTTCCAAATTAAAGAAACTTAGAACAAACCGACTAATACAAAATTATTTTTTATACAAACATTAAATTAGAAAATCGATTAAATCTAAACAATTTTAATTAACTTTTCAAGCTTAATATTACATTAATATTATTAAATTAAAAAAACATCATTTTTCCAGTAATTATATTCTGTAAAATAATGAAAACATTTAACTGGATGAAAAGCAATATTTAAAACAAATTGTGTTTTTTAATTAATAAATTATAATTTACACTACGTCCATGTATTTAAATTGAATGATCATATAGATTTTTCAATAAAAAAATCACATGCTGAAATGATACAATTTGCTTTTAAGTCCGTTTAACAACTGCTTTTTACTTTCTACCTTACACAAAAAACGTGTTTTTTATTCAAATTATTTGTTTAAATTACAAATAACTAGTTTTTATTTAAAGAACGATAATTAATATTATTGTTTAGTATTGTCTTTTTCAATTGTTTGATAATATTCCGCAAATAGATTTTTTCTAAATGGTTAGAAAATGAATGTATGTATGTGCATGCTTTGTTTTTAACAAACCTAATACGCATTGGGTCTAAAAATAATATCAAAAATGTGTTACTTTTGTATTCTTTAGACTATCGTTCCATATTGTTCCATCCATACATTGGGAACAAAACAAATAAGTTGTATTTTGATTAAATTGTATTGAAATATAATACATGTGGCAAATTGGATTTGCACACAAGTGTACCAACAGTTGTCCGTGTTTATACCAAATAGGCATTTTGCGTGAGAGAATTAAGTTTAAAATGTTGGTGTAGCTTTAAGTCAAAATGCAGAAGCATGATAAATGTACAACTACACCCCTTTCTGTGTTAATACAAATAGTAAAAACTGTTAGAAACATTTGGTAAATATATTAACAAGACCAACGTAGTATTCTTGTTATTATTGTCGATGTTGTTGTTGTTGTTGTACTTGTTAATGATGATTTGAGGAATTTAACATTATTGTGCAAATCTGAAACATTTGCGTTCAATTTCATATCTTATGACCAATGCCGAGCTAGTCAGTATTAATGCAATTATCCATTTAGGGCCACATGTCTTAAATGGGATAAAAACACCAATAGATCATTTAGCTAGTTAATTTTACATTTTTTACAAATATTTATTATTATTATTATTATTATTATTATTCATACTTGACATGATTTATCAATATTTTATTTACAACTTAATTAGTGAATTAATTAACGTCTAACACAAGTGTTTAAATTTGTACAAAACAAACATAAGACATGCTACAAATAATTTTGACAATAAAGTTACTTAATGCTACTACTACTACTACTACTACTACTACTACTACTACTAATAATACTAATAATAATAATAATAATAATAATAATAATAATAATAATGACAACAACATACGTTTGAAATAAAGGAAAAACAGTCAAATGCATTAAACTAATACTTATTTGCATAAGATTTTTTATACTATTAGCATTACGCTTTTGTTTTTCAAACATTTAAATAGGTGATAAAAGCAACCTTTTAAATTTTTACAATAATATAACTGTGCATTACACTTTTATTGTATTATTATACTGATGTTTAAATAGCTCCCTCCTAAACGGTTTAAAACTCGTATTGAGAAAGGAGAATATTACAACAAAGAATTAAATATCCTTTCTTTTAAAGCAACGAAAATATCTATTTATAAAAATGCACTTTTATGTAACAATCCCGAAAAAACGATGCAATAAAAAATTTATCCGTGATCTAAAACCGCAAGAAATGTAAATGAACTAGTGTTCAAATAACATTTTGTAAAATTATTATGTACTGTGCGTGTGTGTTACCAAGCTACTAATTAGCAATTGCGTTAATATGTACGGTCTGTATGATTTTTGTAACCATTATGCTAACATTAACATTAAAAAACGTTATATTAATTTAAAAACCTTTTTCAAAATTATAATATTTCTATTTTTGTTATCCGTATATAAATCATTTTTCTGACTTCAATTTAATGTAATTAAACATTTTTGCATTATGTTATAAAATAAAATAGTAAAAGCTTTACATTATTTTATTTTGCATTATTACTTTATTACATTTATTAAAACATTTTATCTATTTAACTTTAAATAATAATGTATTTTAAACTTATTATACTGAATTTATTTAAAAATATGTACTATTTAAAATATTACGTTTTGCTCTATTTAAGGAGAAAAAATAGCAATTAAATAAATATTTTTGTGTATGTAATACTTAATTTTAGGAACTGTTAATATAAGATAAAAAATTAAATAATTTATAAAATATTTTTTCTTATATAATGTTTGACTTTTAATTAAAAAATACAACTTTTGCAAAAGTATTCGTAACTTCTTAGTTAAAATATTAATAGAACAAAGGTTTTTAAATACTTAACTGCTAAATAATTGATTGACAAGTTAACAGCACCATATAAAGGCTAAATGTTATAAACAAGTAGTTCCATTAAACATGAAGCAAAATTTGTTGTGTATAAAGTAATTAAAATGATGAAAAAAGCTTAATTTTGAGTTCTAAAAAAGGAAAATACAACTAAATAAAACAATATTGTTGCCCCGCAATTTTCGAAGCGAAAGAGTTTTATATTAAAAATAATATTAGTTATTATTATACGGAAAAAATACAATTTTAGCATTTAAAGTGGTAAATTAGTATTACTTGTCTAGGTTTGAACAACCTAACTGTTCCACAAAAGTAAAAGTTGTAAGTTTGTGATTAATTACTTTACACATGTTTCCATTGTTACATTTACTAAACTATTTAAAACAATAATTAATATATCTAAGTAATGTTGTGCTCTATACCATACTTTAAAGCCAAAATTGTTAACATGTATATAAACGATAAATAAGTCAATCACATTAAATTAACTTTTTTAAACAAACGGTAAACATTATAATTAATAATTGTAAAAATTACTACAATTAATTTACTAGTACGTAAAATTACACGCAAAAACCTTGCAAAACAACATTTATTAGCAATTTTATGCATGAAAAATTTATGCCACAAACCATCATAAATAAAGCATTAATTTATTGATCAATGAAATACGATGGACATTATTTGGGAATAATTGGAATTAGAGAGCTCATTTTTGCTTCAACTTAATGACTTTTATGTAGCTTAGAAAAGCAAACATAAAAAGCGTATTTGGTAAACAATGTCTATAATATTCATTACAAATATCAATAATACATTATTTTTGTGATATGCAACTTAACACATTATTTTTATTAGTTTAATTATTTACATTTTTATGTTTGAAAATTAATTAAAGCATATTGCTTATTTGCAATTAATAATATAAAATAAGGTAGACTATTTTTAAACAAATTTCTAATAATTGTCTGCCATAAAGCTGGTAAATGTTTTTATAATTATTAATAATGCTATTAATCGTGTGTTAAAAAAAGAAGCGTACAGTTAATAGTAACCTTACTTTTACACAAAAAATGTTATCAGAAAATGAGTTTTACACAACAATTCATGTTTAAAAAATCAATCAATTAAAATAAAAATTAAAAATATTATGTAATTATTTATTAAGTAGGGAAAAATTGGTAAATGTAATCAACCAGCAATTATTAGTTAAGAAAATATTTAGAAATAGAATTCAACATTAAAGAAATTTTGGACTTAAAATTTAACAAAAATAAAAGGACAATAAATACGTTAAACATGTGTAATTGATTTAGAATTTAACCATTTTATGTAGTACATTTTCTTTATTCCTACTAAAACATAGGGCAACAGCCAATTTTTTGGCAATTTGCTTTACGTCAGAATGCAGAATGTAAATAGCTGTTTCTATTGTTATTTAAAAAAGCTATTTTTTACAATATAGAAAGGTTTTATTTTGAATGTGTTAATATTTATTAATATTGCCATGCAAGACAGACCTCAAACCGACTAAAATTGAGTATTTAACTTAATTTAATTTAAAATGATCATTTAACTTGATGTCATTATTGACTTAAATACCTTAGTAACAATATATTTGACATAATTAAATGCAATTAGAAATAACAAAAAGTCATGTATAAATTAACAAAAAAATATGAAATAATCGCTTTTCAAGCAAAAATGGTATTTTCAATTTTTATAAACAGGTTTACATATTCCCACAAATTTTAACATTTTATTTCATCTTGTATAAAATGAATATTCACGTAGAAATGGACTCAATATTTAATATTTATACACTTACGTATTCAACATGAAAAAAATGAAAGTAAATGACAATTTTTCAATTAGTATCGAAATTGTATTAAATATATATTATTTTAAATCTATACATTTTATTTCGATAAATTTAAAACTTTATACTCCATGTAGTACAAATAGTACAAACTTACCCCGTCCACTACGACCCAAAAACCGCATATCGCTAAATCTAGCCTCTTGATTGTGCATAATTGTGATGGGATTTTTCAATTCGGCACAAGGTCTCTCTTCGTTGCCTGCACTTACTGTGACGCACGTTCCGTCTGGAATGGCAATTAGCGTGACAACACGAAATTGGTTGGGCAACGACTTGTTTGAGCGCCAATGTTTGGGCAGCGGAGTACACAAAACATGCGGATGACTTGTCGGTACCAAGTCAGTTGTATGTTCGCGCAGAGCTCTTTTGAGAGTATATTCGGCCAACAAAATATCCGACGACATGATTTGAATCTGACATATTGGAAAAATACATGCACATTTTTAATTGAGATTTTTAAATAAAGCTGAATTTTTATACATGTAATGTCCAACTTAAAAAGTCAACTTACTTGAAACTTTTTGAAAAGATGAAATTAGTTCATGTAAAGGTTGAATAACTGTCAGTCGATACTTAATCCAAATCGTTTTGCGTTGCGTCTAATTTTGGATAATGAACACGTAAAAGAAGTAATAAAACTAGTGACAGTAAGTAGTTCAATTTATTCGGTTTTGTTTTAAATGGTTAATTAACACTGGAGTTGTTATTATTATATGTGTGCTTCGTTCTTTATATATTTAACACCATCTACACAATGGTATACGTTGTGATATATATATATATATAGTTTTGTGTGTTTTTTACGTGTTCAACAAAATGTGTGGGTTAGTATTAGTATAATTATACATAAATTTATATTTTAAATATCTATTAGTCACTTGCATATCATATCAGTGGTGGGTAATTGTAAAAACCAATGCGCGACAGGGTAACAATAATCCTTCCTAATAGGAGACATGAAAATAATTATGTGTATGTAAATCAAAATGAGAAAGTTTGAAAGAGATGTGGAACACATGCTGGAAGCAGGGAACGATAAACAACATTATTATGATCATTATTAATATTATTATTATTGTTACTATTAATAATAATAATAATAAAAACAATATATTATTATTATTAGGGAATAAATGGATTATTATGTTTGTGTGGATGACCACTATCCAAGTGGTGGAAAGAGACGGAAAAAGGAAGAAAAATTAAAGTTTTTTATCTTTTGCATACATACATACGTTGATATTTTATTCCCTTCTTTCTTTCATTATTGGACTAACCATATCCGTATATGTGTGTAGTAGCTGTTTATGCTTCTCTCTCTCACTCCACACACATATATATATATATATATGTGTGTGTGTGTGAGTGTATGTATGTATGTATAGATTTCAAACCACCCTGTGATCATTTTGTTTTTTCTTTCATGTAGACAACTGTTTATTGCCTAATTTTATTATTTTTAAAAATAAAGTAATACATTGATATTTGGTACAAATTATGGAATGAAAATGCAATTTTGAAAAGTAAAAAATTACGATTTTGTGTTTTTTTACTTTAATTTTAAAAGGTAAACAAAAATTTAATTAATTGGTTACAAATAGTCAGTTTTGCAAGTTAATTAAAATATTATAAATCTTATTAATTATTTAGAAACGTCGATTTTTTACAAAAGTATAATTTTGATTGTTTAATTAATTGAAGTTGTTGCAGTTTATTTCTGATTAATAAATGTCAATATTTTAAATGATCGGGCTGAAAGATTGAGTTTAAGCGAATCGTAGAAAATTTAGACCTTATAGTATTTAATTTATTGTTAATGGCTGGTTATTCGAGGAAATGCATCTAATTAAAACAATCAAAGTCATTTTGTTGATTTGTGTATTAAAACTATTTTAATTAGTGCATCTTCAAGTGTACGTTTCTAAAATCGCATTTAACTTAATATTCAAGTAAACAGAAATAAGTTATAGTGCAAATGAATGTTTAAAATATTTTACAAATTGGAAAACTGACTTTTCATTTTTGTTTAAATTAAGCACTTTTATTTAAACGTATTGTAACTTTTATTTAAACTCAAGTTTAAAGTAATAAAAATATTTTGTAAATTTTAATTCCAAGGATATTAATCTGTAATTTTTAAACATAAATATGTTTTACTTAAATATACCTGTAACAAATAATTGTGCCAACGCATAAAAAAGGTTGAATTGTAATAATTATAAAAATCCAGTATGCATATGCTAGTTTAAAACTGTTGTTATATATATATATATATATATATATATAATCATAAATTACCAAATATATGTTGATAAAGTATCTACCCATATTCATTATATATTTTTAAAATTAGCATTTTAAAGGAATGACACAAAAACAATAAAATAGATTTAGATTTATTAAATAATTTTAATGCAAATCTGTCCACCATTTAATTCTAATTATTTAACGTTTTCCCACGTTAGTTAATTTAGAAAAAATAGTACATGTTGATTCTTGTTCACTATGATCTATAAAAATATTATTTATTTAAATTTACGTTTTGCATATGTTACCCAAATCGTAATAGCAATTTATTGTCTCTTTCTTTCAACATACATTTTAATAGCGACTGGACATGTGGCTATTTCGTTCAAGTTAATGTTCACATTGGTGAACATTTTACAGTCCCACTATATTGAATTGCTGTGTTTGACACTTGACATGAATGAGTATAGTAATTAGGACAAAAAACCATGAGTACTCTGGTCAAATGTTAATAAACCGAAATGGGTTTGTTTTTGTAATAAATATCTAATTAACAAGCCATCTGTTTAAATGTTTGTATTTTTTATAATTATTATTACCTGGTGCGTGTGATTGACCTTTCTTGTGTCTACAAACATTTTGTGAAAATAACTGCAATTTTTTCTTGCCTTTTCTTGCTTTTTCTTTGCCAAAAAGCACACATTTATGTGTTATGGCGTGTTTAATGTGTTTAATATTATTGGACTTTTGATAAAAAACAGTTAGTGTACATGTTTGATCATGCTTGGATAAATCAGTCAACTGAAGTAAAATAAAATATACGATTTAATCTTTTTTCAAATGCAACTATTTGTTTGCAGTTAGTTTGTGGTTGTTAAATTTTGAATAAAATAGGCAAAATTGATTCAAGTATAAAGTTTGTGCTTAGCTTGCAAGAAAAGTAAACCACACAAAAGAAAATTTATACAAAACATTGAACAACTTTTTGTATGACGTTTGAAGTTGTACTCAAGGTAATTTATAATTGAAAATGAAAACGATAAATTGTGGTTAATACGTTCGGGTCAATGTTGTACAAGGTGCAACAGTTGAATAAGTAAAAAAATTACAACTTGAAAACATAGAACTTTGTGTGAACAGAGTTGTTTTATTTTTATAGTCAGTTTTCATTTCAACTAGTGCTTCTTATATTTTACTAAAAGTAAAAAATTTTTCTTTTTCTTCTTCTCATTATTATTATTAAAAAACCCTTTTTGATTTAAAAATAAGTATGGAGCAATAAAATAACAGTTACAGTGAAAAATAACAACAAAGTTTCATAATTCAAAACAAGCATGGGACAACAAAATGATTCTATATATTCGAACATTTTGCCAAACGTTTTATTTGATCCCATGAAACATTTAGTTCAATCATACCTTCCCGAATGCTTTATAGCTAAGTTTTCTGTTGTCTATCAACGTAAATGTAAAATTTAATTAAGTAATTTTCTTTGTCTAATTGTAATAATGTTATGCAGTAAACGAGAGTCAGTTCTTCTCATAATCTCATCATTTGAAATGTGATCACTCTAGGTAATCTTTAAATTACTTCTAAGATACCGGTAATAAAAACATCCACTATGTTATCAATCTTCTCTGTTAGCTTCCACGTTTTGCTCTCATATATTGCCGTAGGAATGACTAATGATGCGTACAAACGAAGTTTTGTCTTCAGGCGGATGAAAAAACATGACCATATTGATTTGAGTCTATGAAAGACAGACATTATCTTTTAAAGTTAAAATGGTAAAGCAAAATTGTTAAACAGGTTTGCGATTAATGTATTCGTTTACCAAATATAATTTTTGGTATTATTACTTAAATGTTTTGTTGGATACTTTGTTTACCAAGTAGACATTAAGCGTGATTAAACAATAACCATTATTTATTGCCCGTAGTAAAATTTAAACTTTTATTTATAACGTCATTCGTCTAAAAAACTTGTGCACTGTATTAGTGTGCAACAGTATACACATATACTACACCATATCAATTGTTTTAGAATAATATAATTTACAGTTTGTTATTACAACCTAAGAAAAGATTAAATGCATGTATAGTTAAGATTACTTTAAGTTAAAACTAGGATGTATAAATTAATATTAATATATATATGTATGTGTCGCTAAAGTTTATTTGTTTCTTAATTAATATTTTTAAAAAACATTGTGATTAATCAAACATTTATAAAATGTTAAGTTGGCATTAATGAAATTTTTTTGTCTTGCATTGAGATAGTGTCTTAATTACCAAACTAGTGCCCCAGTGGTTATAGGTTTTGAATCTTAACGTCGACATTGAATGCGTACATTCATTTAACTATTGTCAAGCCATAAAATTATATATATGAAAAAACAGGAAACAAACGATACATTGACGCATAACATGTAATTTTAAATACGTGTTGCCAAGTGATTTAATAGTACAGCTCTGGTTTTGAACTTGGGTTAAAAATTCAAACGTTGCTATCGGAACTTGATGCAAACTATCGTTTGGATTTGCTAAATTTTCATTTGCTAAAATGATTTTGTGCAAAACATTTGACCAGCAGCAACCAATTCAATAAAAATAAAATAAATAAATGATAAAAATAATATTGTACTATCATGCAGATTAAGACATATATTTTTGTAATAAAAATTGACAACTATACTAAATCTTTAAATTTAACCTCAAAAATGCTACAAAAAATATTATTTAAAAAATGTAAAGTTTGCAGTTATTTTTAATTTTTAATTAAGTAAACACTGCTTTAAGATTATAAACACGAGATAAATAAATAACAACTATAATAATTTTAAGACTAAATATAGAGCTATCGCTTATAAAATACCGTTTTAACCAGTTTTATGTGTTTTTAAAAAAAGAAAGATAGTTAAAGTGTAAAACTGGCATCTAAATTATATATATATATATATATATATATATATATATATATATATATATATATATATATATATATATATATATATATATATATATATATATATATATATATATATATATATATATATAATACTCAGAAAATATTTTAAAAAATGGTTTACAAAAATGCACTCCAGTATTTTAAAAAACTGTTTATACTTTTTCTCTTCTTAATTCATGTCTCCTTCAATACAAAAAAAATAAAAAAATTCTTTGTATTAATTGATTCAAAATTATGCATAAATGAATATCTACAATATTCTGTTTATTTTGGATTTTGGCACATCCACATGTAAGATGAAAATTATGTGCTAATTAAAAAGTAGAAAGTTTAAAATATACTTTAACGTTAGCGGTTGTTTTACATTACACACAATTTCAAATCTGCACCGTTATTAATTAGTTTATAGATATATATAACATTCGTTGTTTATATTAATTGTGACATACATGTAGTAAACATATTATTGATTTTCTAAATAAAACAACTTGTAACAAAGTTGGAATAGGAACTCTAATGATAAGAATTAAACTATAGGATTTGAAACTACAAAAATTTGAATTATATATATATATATATATATCTGTTAAAAATGCATTGAATAGTAATTTTTATTATACAAATGAAATGTTATTCTATTAATAATACATTTTAGCAATTGAAATTTGAAAAATAATTGTTTTTAAAAATATTTATGTCATTGCAACTGCAGTACTAATAATATAAGTTTTGTATTTACTGTTTTATTATTATTGTAATTTTGATGGCTATTAAGTATATATATATATATAATAGTTGTCAGATTGAAGGCGTCAGTTTTCCAAAACTAAATAGATTGAAATAATTAACTTTGGATTGTTTCTTTAATTAATTTTAAACTCACGTACAGACAAATGGTAAACTCAAACGTCTGGTCTTTTGTTGTCTTTTTTAATATAATGATTAATTTGCAATTGTGTTTGATATATATATATATATATATATATATATATATATATATATATATATATATATATATATATATATATATATATATATATATATATATATATATATATATATAAGTGTGGTCATTTCAAGTTTGCTCGATATTTGTATTCGTATTTTAAACGTTTTTACTGTTTTTAAAAGAAAAACAAAATACAATTTTAATAAACACATTGTGTTTTGTAAATTAATTTTCGAAATGAGTCTAATATTATTTTTAAATTAGGTATTCGAGGTGCACTACGAATCGTAAAATTCATTTTTCCATGTGCATTGGGACACGTGCGTGTAATAAAATACTTATTTACGGCTCCGAGTACGCATACACACACACGAGCGCGCATAAAAGTAAGCATGCTTATTAAAAAATAGAACAGAATGCACTGTGTCACTGTTCAACTATCTGCTCGATTTTTAATGTCAATTTTTTAAATATATATCAAAAATTAATTTTGTTTATTAAATTAACCCAATGCTTAGATTTTATTTAGTGTATACACAGTTATTAAAATGCTATTTTTTTATGTAAACTGACCGGTAGTATTAATTTTTTTTTAATTGTATTGTTTTAGAATGTATTACTTAATAATTTTAGTTAACGGATATTTGGCGCAGTCAAAAAATACCCATTTTTTAAAATTTGGGTTGTGCAATGATACACTTGTTAATGAAAGTACAAGTGGCATTTTTATACAAAATTTTCTATTATTATTATTATTATTATTACTATTACTATGATGATTGGGATTATGATAATAATAATAATAATAATAATAATAATAATAATAATAATAATAATAATAATAATAATAATTATTATTATTAAAACGTTTTTGTCGTAAAATACATAAACAATAATATTTTTTAATGTTAATGTGTATTACTTCAAAATCCTTTCATTTTGAAAAGGTTTGAGCAACAATATTGTTCCATATAATTGCACATTAAAGATTCAAATTCTATTCGGATTTTACCAAACCCTGTCATTGTAATTGTGCTTTAACTCTCTTTCTGTAGTTTATTGAAACAGTGTCTTCTTGTTGTGCATTTAGTTATAACTTTTTACAACGACCAAATTGATAATTTTGCACTTAAACCCTCATTCCTACTCAACCGCATTTAAGACTGGCTACGGTGGAGTTTGTTTAATGTAATTATATTTTGATTTTCATATCATTATAATTAAGTTTGTTTTCTGCTTTTATCTAACCCTGTTACTAAAGTCATATTTCTACTTCTTGGTTGTAGTTTGCTAAAACAGCGTCCTTATATTGTTTTTTATCCTTACTTATTTAAAAAATACCAGGATTCTAACCCTAGTTTCTAGTACTCGTTTCTTAACCGTACTTAGAACCGGCTATAATGGGTTTGAGCACACAATATTTAGGAAATTTAAATAATTACATTAATTACATTAAAAAAATATTTTATTAAAATTAAAGTTTCAAGCATTTTATATAAATGTATTAAATTGTAAAATTTTAAACATTAAATCATTTACAATTATTTTTAATGAAAAAAAACAGAACTTAAATTTGTAAAAAAGTATATGACGTTAAGTCCAAAGTGGTAAAAGTTGTTTGTACTTGAAATGGTTTGTGTCCCACTATTGGTGTTAAGGATAAACCTTTATTTGTTTATTTATTTTTACTACTTTGAATGTTTTATAGGAAACATCTTTCAGCAGTGGACATTGTAGCAAAGTCGAACGTGGGCCTTCATTTAGTGCCGGTAGTGGGATTTATTCATATTTTTACATGTCAAAAAACAACTAATAAATCTTCCCAAAAATTGTAATCCAGATAAAAACCTATTTAAGTATTTTTTGTAACTTATTATATTTATTATTTATCTGTACTCTTAGTTAATTAAACACTTTAATACAAAGTACGTAATGTATACTACATTTACATACAAACATATATTTAGTCCTATGTCATCTAATTTTAACTTTAATAATTTTTACATTTACAAGTAGCTCTTTTATTTAGTTTGTATAAGTTAAACCACATTAATTTAATATTTTTAGTGCTATTTTAATAAATAGTTCATAATCTATTTTTGGAATGTATTAATTAACATTTTTGTTTTTGGCAATAAAGAAAATGCAACTTATTAACATGAAAAAGGAATTAAAGTGTTGCATTTTCAGCATTTTTTTATTGAAAATATTTTACAAAAACACTTTGTTTAACTAAATAAGGCTTTGCTATCAAGGAGAATATGCAATTAATAGTTTATTAGTTAGATTTATTTAATTAATCATTATTTAATATTATTTACAATAATTGAATAAATAGCTTTCCTTATGCCGTTATTATCAACAAATAATTAAAGGTTTATTGTAATGTACATTTTAATTGTAAATATTATTGATGTTAGTTTAAAAACAAATTTCTTTTTTTGCATTATTTATAAAGAATATCTACATGTGTGATTTGCATACATATTTTTATACACTAAATGAAATAAATCACAATGCCAATTTTTGGTCAATAAAAAAATTAACCAACAATTAAAAACACAATAAAACTTTTTAACTTATTGTTAGCAAAAAATATTGAGCCTTGTCTAAAAAGCTTTAATTAATAATTAGTCAGTTAGTAATTGTTAACAATACAATAAATTTACTTTATTTGTGTGTTTTGAAACATTTTCAAGTAGACTACCAAATTTTCAACAAAGTAGTTACTTTGTTTTGTCAAACTGGCACAAAACATGCAATTGTAATTGTATGGAAAACCTTTTTTGTTTTCTGTTATTTTATTTTCTCTAAAATTGCATAACGTAATTGTTGGTAACATCTTCAAAAAAAAAATTTCTAACAAAATTAGTTCTGTTTTAAATAACAAAATATTTAAAATAATTGTAAAATGTATTGTACAGATAGGGCGGTCAACTTATTGTTAATTCTACCCTAATATTCTTCAGGGTAAACGCCTGTTTGAGTCTCGCTATATCTACTAAGTGTGGCTTGCAACTAACTTTGTAGAAATGTCTACATGCTAAAAATGTTTCTGTTGGAGTGGTGAAGGCGTCTAGAGTAACGGACTTCAAACTGGGTAGGAATAGGCCTGAGTCTCACTATAAGTCTATATTTCGTTTTACTAAATTATTATTTGTTGACAAAAACAGGTTTTTTGTAAGGTGCCTAAGCAATAAAAATGAAAATAATAACAATAAAATTTTAAAATGTAGTTTAAAAATAAAATAAATGGTTAAATAGCCATTATTTAAGGTTAAAAATGAATTAATATAAAAGTTGCATATGGTTGATAATTTCACTACCATTTTTACAGTTTATACATTTAAAAGTACAATGTTTAGTACAGCTCTATATATTTTTTAAAGCAAATTAAAATTTATTTATTGGAAAGTGATTTATGTATTTTCTTGTTTTATTTGTGGCTTAAAACTGCAAGATTACAATACATGTTTGTTTTTGTCATTTAGTTAATTTTTGTGACATGGCTTTTAAATAATAAAGCTTTTCTTTTCTTAGAAAAGGAAAAAGCAAATTAACACATTTTGCAGCGTTTACAAATATTTTTTTATAAAATTTTTTAACATAATTTGCAAAATATTATTTACTAACTGCAAAAAAGTTTGCCTTTGGTACATTAATAAAACGTTTGCTAATAATTTCTTTTTTAAACAATCAATAATATTAGTCAATTTTTTAAACTTTTGTTTATACGCTGGTAAAAGCTGCTTTAACCAAAAATGCGCAATAAAAATGAAATTGAAAAACAACTCAAGATGTTGGTTGTGTTTATTGACAAAGTTTTTATCAAAAAGTAATTAATTTTGACTTGTTTAATATACTATATTTACCAATTTTCTTGCGTGTTACGTTTTGGTCGGAATCTACTCTTAGTTTATGACTAAAAGTTTTGCAATAATTTGTTTTTTTCCTACAAAAAGTAATTAATTTAAATTGAAGTTTGTGGTAATTAATAAGTAAGCTTTATTATTTTGTTTAAATAAGTGTTCAATGTCACACTTTAATGTCCAATAAATTGTAAAAATTTGTGGAAATATTCAATATTACAATAATCAGCTTTTTATTTATATTTTTTACTAATTTAAATTTTGGTTAAATTATAAAATTAATTCGCAGAAACCTATTTTAAGCCTAAAATCTAATATAATTTTTAAAAGTATTTTGTTTCACATCATGAAAGAGACTGTCTCAAAAATATTATTATTAACATTAAAAGAATATTTTTAAGAAAATATATATGATAATGTTAAACGCCATTAAAACCTGTATATATTAAAAAAAATTACTGATCATTCATTTTTTCGCTAAAAATAAGTAAATTGTAATAATCGATTAGATTTTGTCTTAGATCTTCAATTTGTCAACATTTTAAAAATTTGTTTCATAAAATATTTAAAATATTTAAAAATACTAACAAGATGAACTGTCAAATCTAATGTCAGGATGGTTTAGCGGCACAACTCGCGACTTGGATTGGTGGATATGAATTCGAATCCCACTACTGGCACTAAATGCGAGCCTGCATTTGACTTCGCTAAAATGTCCACTACTGAAAGATGCTTCCTGTAGAATATTCAAAGTAGTAAAAACACAATAAATATAATAAAAATAGCTAAAATTAAATAAAAAAATACTTATAAAAACAAAAACAATTTGGTAAAAAATAAATTTAAACAAACTTGCTTTTAAAAACGTAGAGAACTTAAGCCTAACACCAATGATAGATAACTATGTAAATTAGAAACATTTATTCCTCAAAAGCATCAAGTTTCCTTTATATTACTAAATTAAAAAATTACTTATCCAATCTCCCTCTGCAAATAAAATGATTTAAACTAAAATAATTATTTTTAAAAACGATTCTAAAATCGAAAATCAAAAATCGAAGATTCAATGAAAAAAGCAATCGAAAACATGGTTGTATACAAACGGTATGTTGATGACATATTTATTGTTGCTCACAATAAACAAGACATTCATCAATTACTGCAAATTTTCAACAACATTCATCCCAATATCAAAATCAAATGGGAGTTTGAAGAAAATGATACAATCAATTTTTTGGACGTAAAACTGACACGAAGAAATGACGGGTCGATCCAACGTAAAATTTATCGCAAGCCTACCTGGACAGGTCAATATCTTCACTTCAAAAGTTTTCAACCAATTCAACAAAAACGTGCACTAGTTAAAACATTATTTAACCGTGTACATAGAATTTGTTCAAGTGACACTATTGATAAAGAATTAGAAGCCACGAAACAAACTCTAACCACTAATGGATATTCTGAAGAATTTATCAATTTCTATTCAAAGTCACTTACGACTAAAGAAAAAGTTGTTAACGAAAACAAGTTGTGTTTTATAAAACTACCGTTTAAAGGAGATGACGTCATGAACCTCCTAAAAATTAGGCTCAAAAGTGCGATTAAAAGGACATATTCGTTGACCCAATTGAGAATGTTATGTACCACAACAGGTCTACCCTTGCCCAACGTAAAAACAGCTAAAGCAATGTTCTCCACCTCCCACTGTATCTACCAGTTCACTTGCAGTTGCGGTGACAAATATATTGGTCGGACAACTCGTCGCTTATCTGAACGGGCCAAAGAACACATTCCCAAGTGGATCGATAAAGAGTCCAATTCAAATGAACGTTGGTGCACTTCGTCAATATTACGTCACTTGGTTCAAACAAAACATCGAGTGAACTTTAATGATTGCTTTAAAGTGTTGATAACTACTCAAACTGTTAATATGTTAAAAACACTTGAATCTGTGTACATCCGCACACTAAAACCTATCTTGTGTGCACAAAAACAATTTGTAACTTCATTAAATTTAACGTGGACTTAACATATGCATGTTGCATATGTGTATGTATGTATAGTTATAAATGTTAAGTTAATTACATCATATAATTTTATATATATATATATATATACTGATTCTTTATATGTTTGTGACTGAAGAGAATATACGAAATGAATTCATCTCACAGTTTACGTCTTTTGTTATTTTTGTTTGGGATTCTAAAATATTTGTTAATTTAAAATTTTTTATTACTTCAATTCTATGTTCTTCCCAACAATTACTCAAAACAATTAGCTTCTAAATAATTATGTAATTTAAGAATTATTATATAAGCAATTATATTCAAAATAATCTTTTTTAAAATATAAATACCCTTTTATTTTTTTAATTCATAAAAAATAAAATTTTATACTGTTTTTTAAAAGGCATTTTCTATTTTCATTAAATCAATGTTATAAAGAAATATATATTTAATTTATTCAGGTCACCTGTTTTTCAAATACCGTGTGTGTACTATTTCTTTTCTGAAATCTACTGTACACACATATCATTATGCACAAATTATAAACTGAAAACAGTTGAAAACAATTATTTTACATTTGCCTTTTGGTATTAGTATATGTAAGTGTGTGTGTGTGTGATGGTTTGAAATTAACAGTATCAAATATACTTAGTTGGATATTGGGGAAACCACAGTGACATACGCACATATTCGTAATGTCACACAACTTTAAATGACAAATAGCTACTACATAAATGCTAATGACAAGACTAACCACTGTTTTATTTATAAATGTTATCTTTAAAATTATTTTTGTTAATTGAAAAAAGAAAATGCCACATTGCATTTTTTTATTTTTAGCAATACCACCTGACTATGTGCATATATATGTTTAAAAAGGTTAAAACTGCACGCGCACCAAGGAATTAAAATTTTAAACACTTGCTGTGGTATAAAATTAAGGAATTTTTTAACAATAAAAACAAAATTTATGTGCACATGTATATAAACTAAAATGTTCATAATGTTGGTCAAGCATCATTTTTTATTTTGGGGTACATTAAAAAAAATTAATTATTTTAACTAACAACAAAAAATTAGTTGTTAATGTGAAAAAGAACAATTTTGGACAAACTAATGTGTTGCAATTTTATTCGATTAAAAAATGTTTCATAATGTTGATACACATATGTTTCCAACTAATTTAATCTTTACAAATTACGCTCATAAATTCATTTATTATTATTGTTACAAAATTTACTTTCAATTATTTAATAACAAAGATAAATATTTTTATAAGCCATATATTAATTAATTTAATCAGTTTGTGTTGAAATATTTTATTTAACAAAAAATTAAAAAAACAAGATTTTATTACAAAACAAAATACAAATTGATTAACACTTAAAATAGTTTTGTTACTTATTATATATATATATATATATATATATATATATATTGATTAACAAAGCGTACATATTTTTGGTAGCATTTTTTAATGATTATTAAATATTTATTAACATTTACACAAATGCCCACTTAACAGATGTATGTAACACTCGTATATATATATAAAGTATATTAATATTTTGTCTTTAAGTAAGGCAAAATAAATTTATTTTACATTTTATGTCTTTTAATATTTTTTATTTAAAACATCTTAAAACATTTACTAAAACGTATAATGTAGTTGCATGAATGTTTTATTCAAATTGAGTAATAACTTGAATATGCTTTTACTTTGGAATAAGTAGTTGACTTGAATTAACTCAAAAGTTAAACGATTACTAACACTGTTAGTTAAATTTAACGTTGCAATTTTTGGGTGTTCATTTTTTTTATTTTAGCGTACATGTGTTTATTATTATTATTATTATTATTATTACTGTTATTATTATTTTTACAAACCTTTTTGCTTTAAAGCAAGCATGGAACATTAAGATAACAGTAACGAAAAAAACAGTCTTATAATTTAAAAAAAAACAGAACAACAAAATGATTTTATGTGTTTGGCTATTTTGGCAAAATTTTTGTTTTATCCCCCATAAAATACTTCAATTCGATTTTCCTAAATGGTTTTCTGTGATTAAACAAACCTTTCTTTCGCCATTATTAATTGTCTATTCCAAAACCGTTTTTAATGATTTTTTGAACGGTTAATGTGGAATTTAACTAAACAATTTTCTTTGTTTAATTAAAAATTGGGCTTTTTTTAAGTTTGTACTCAAACCTGTCACTTGGGTCGTGCTAAAACTTCTTTGCCATTGTTTGCCGGAATGGCATCCTTTTATTGTTTCTGTAGCAACATATATTTTTACAGAGATCAAGTTTCTTACCAGATTATTTACAAAAGGGAACAAAAGGGAGGCCTCATCAATCTTTGCAAACAATGACGACGTCACAAGTATACCGTTTATCAGCCAAGATACTTCGTTATATTCCTACGTTTGCTACGCTTATCAAACCATCAAACTCGATCGTTTATATGCCGTATAAATAATAAAGAAGTGACCACGTCATCAATCAAAATTAATTAATTAATTAAATTAAATAATTTAAATCTATATTTTAAACCGCTAATTCAAAATTGCATCAAACAATTAAGTTAATTAAACATTTTTGTTATTAAAATATAAATTATTTCTTCTAATAATTTAAACGTAACTTTATAAATATCAAAAAATTAAAACTTTCAAACATTAAAAATTCATCATGTTAACTCACTTTTCTAATTTGCATTTTTATTTACATAATTTGTTAATATTAAAAAAGATTAACTGTAGTAAATGTTTTTAAATATCTATTTAAAAAAATTATAGATTCTTAAACATTCTTGTAAGTTTTAATAAAAAACATTATTAAATGCCATAATTAATTAAGTACTATAAATTTTTGTTAAATATCCATGTTTTGTTCATTGTAGTAAAAATCTTTTTATTTATTACCAATAACATTTTGGTAAGTATTTAAAAATGTGTATTTATAAATTAAAATTATCAAAAAACTACTTTGCTTTATTACAATAGTTTTTACAATTTAGCGCAAATTTTACCCTTTTAGAATATTTAATTTAATTACAGTTAATGTGTAAATTATGAAAACATTTGTTATTAGGCGTCCATAGTATTTTGTTTAATTTAAAACTATAATTATGTTTTTATTATTTGGGTATAATAATAATTATTATAATATAAAGTTTTCGGCCGATGACATTATCATTAATTACATTTTAAATCGGCAATGTACAATACAAAAATTAAAATACAAAATATGTATTTTATATATTTTAATTTGAATGGTTACGTTAATTTTTTTTCAAATATATTATTTGCATAAAAAACACCATTCATTTTGTGCAAAATACTTTTGTAAACATAATAAAATAATTTTAAATAGCTAAATTCTATATTATAAATTGCAAAAATATACTTTTCGTTTTTAATTAGAGGATATACATTTGTGCATAATTTAATACTCATTTTAGTTTGGTTATTATTATTATTATTATTATTATTATTAATATTAATATTATTATTATTGCAACAATAATTTAAATTCAACTAAACAGTGTTTTCAAAAAGAAAAACACAAAAGCTCAAAAACGGTAATTTGATTTATGACCTTTTTCCTGTGTTGGATAGAATGGTGTTTTGAGGCTAAATTATATGCACAGGTATATATAAGTGTATATATAGGCATTTATGTATGTATATGCGTATTGTAAATAAAAATGGATACATTTATATATATATATATATATATATATATATATATATATATATATGTACATATATATAGGCATTTAATTAAATGCTTTTTAAGTATCGAGGTTGAGGGCATTTATTTACTTTCCAAACCATGCACACGTACCAGTGCGTGTTTGTATGTATATATTTGCACATAGTGTTTTGCAAATGAGTCGATCAGTGCTAACCTAAAACGTTTTGTCAAATTTATAAATAATTAGCTGTATATAAAGATTGTGGGGGAGGGTAGGACAGGGAAATTGACGTATCATTTTTACTCATTAATTCTAACTTCCTTTTAAAATGTTAAACTGGAAATTTTTGATTTTTAATTAAAACATTTAAAAAACTGAATACTTTTCCTTTTTTCCAATTTGGCAACTACGTACGTTTTTGTATAAAATACGCAAACCAAAATACAATTTGATTAATTAATTTGTTTTGTTTTTGCAAACTAGCTCATTTGTTTTTGCAATTGCGCTGCCCCGTTTGTTTCATAAAACAAATAAATGATTTTGGAATGACATTATAAATATATTTAGTTTTAGTTTTATCAGTATTAGAGAAACATTGGGTAGTACAACTTTTGTTAATCTTTTCTAAAACAATATTTATTATTATCATCATAATCTTGGTTTTCATTTTTAACTGTTTTACAAAAAATGTTATTCAGTTAGAGGACATTTGGAAAAGTGAACCAAGTGCCAATAGTAATGTTCGAACCCAGTTTCTAGTTTAGTGCCCAGACCATTTCTACCACATAGACCTAAATTTTTAAAAAATGTTTAAGGCTTGACCTATGTATTTTTGAAACGATTTTTGTTTACTCTGCTCCATTATTTAATACACAGTTTTAAATATAATTCTTTTGTATAATCTTATTTGCCGCCAAATGCAGTTTATTCATATTTGTATAAATTATTATTTCTTGTATTAGTAATGACGTCCTACCATGTAATACCCCAAAATGGTATGTAGTGTAAATTTATGCTTTTTTGTCCTTGATGTATATTAATATCTAAACAAATTTTTGCACTAACTAATCGTAAATTTTACTATTTTTTATTTTCAATTTTGAAAGTCACCACAATAACACATTAACTAAATTGTTAGGTTTTCAAGAGAAAAGATAAAATTTCGTGTGCTACAACCGGTACTAAATGTCAGTCTTTGTCCAAAACTTTATATTTTGAGTTAAAAAATATTTAACCAATAAAATAAAAAAATTCTAAGTAAATTAATAAATATATATATATATATATATATATATATATATATATATATATATATATATAGTGACACATTTTTTTCCAAAAAGATGATACAATTTTTAATATTGTCATTTATCAACATTATTTGACATAAAGAAGTGGACATGTAATAAATTCAAACAAAGACGTGTAATTAGTGCTAAGCGTAAAATCAAATCCAATTTTAATCAGTTTTACGCTTAGCGCTCTGTAAACACTGCCATTGCGACACTACTTGTAATAGAACTATAAAACAATTACATTTTCTAAGTTCTATACTGCGAGATTATGTTTGGGATTAAATTATATATTATATGGTACAAGTCTAATTTATTAAATTATTTTTTATTTGTGTTCAAAATACAATTATTTGGTAAAGCTGGTTTTTTTCATTAAAACATTGCTTTTATATTGTTAAACATCACACATATTATTAAGAAATTGTTTTATTAAATACTGAAAGTTAAGTTTAGTTACAATGATTATCGGTTAATATATATTTATACAAATGTGTAATTGATTTATTTTAATAAACAATAAAGTATTTATAATAAATAGTTATTAACACATAAATAGAATATATATATATATATATATATATATATATATATATATATATATATATATATATATATATATATATATATATATATATATATATATATATATATATATATATATATATATATATAAACTTATGACCTAAATACATTGCGTACAGGTTGAAATAATAAGGAACACCAACCATTATTTTGTTTATACATGTATATAAAATGGCATATAACGCTAGTTGAAATTCTTGTGGATTTACGATATTTAGTAATTATTTTACATGCGCATATGTACATATTGTTCTTACTTAAATAATAATTATTGCCATATAAGTATATACCACTTGTAAAATTATAATACAGGTTACTATATACTAATGCACACATTTTAAAATGTTTCTAAACGTAATACATTTGTGTAAACTTTACCATAATTATTACCTCTATTAATACCATCGTTGTCATCAGTATAATGCGTTTTATATTTTAAATTTTGGACAAAATGTTTATTAAAATTTTAATTTATTTAAATAAATAAACATTAGCAATCATAAATAAGAAAAATTGGTTTACATTTGAGTTTTATAATAATAATAATAATAATAATAATAATAATAATAATAATAATAATAATAATAATAATAATAATAATAATAATAATAATAATAATAATAATGATAATAATAACAATAATAATAATAATAACAATGATAATAATAATCTATTTTGTAAAAATTTATTGTGATTTTTATGTATTAATTATTTTTAAGTTTAATAAAAACAGCAAAAGGTTTTTATATTATATTTGAAAATCTATTATTATTGTTACTGTTCTAATTTTTTCAAAGTTTAATTAAATTTCTCTCAATTATTTCAGAATTATTATTAGAAAAAATAAAACCTATGGATAAACTTTTTAATATACTTCCTTTTTTATTTTAAAATGTTTATCTTATGCTTGGTATCTAGATATGTATACTGTTTTTGTAAATCAATCTATTTTTTTAGTTTAGATTAAGTAGTGTTGTAAGTTTTATAAACTTTAACTTTGGAGCAAATTTTATTATGTTCTATCTAAACTGCTGAAAAAATATTGTGTAACCTTGTTTAAATTTATTAAATTTGTTTAAATTACTTTAAAAAAAATTGTATTATTTAATTTTCTAATGTTAATTTGAAATTAATCTTATACATACATATAGGATTTAGTTATAGGATCCAGGTACTTTATGTTTATCATAGATGTTAGGACTATTACATATAATTCAACGTTCTAATTTTAGTAAATGAATTATATGTTTATAAACAACGTACTGTGAGGCGTTAGTAAAAATGCAATTTGACTAAAATTCATTTTTGTTGCAAAGTTTTCAATATAAGTTAAAACATATTAAATAGAATATGATTACATTAATACGATTAAAAGGAACAGCTAATCATACTACATTTTTCTAATTAAACGTCTCAATTTTAAAAACTGCATATATATAAGGCCTGTCATCAAATAAGGCGTGGGTTTAAGTTTGTGTGTTAGACTTGAAAGGCATGTACTGCTGATAATTACAAACAAAGATGAAACAGCTGTACAGTGCTTCTAGTTGGCTGAAACCAAGTAGATTTATTATTTAAGTAAATTTGGCAATTCTGATAATTTACCCTTGAACTATTTTCTATATGTAAAGACATTATATTTTAAAAAATAAATTAAAGTTATGAATGAGTATCCAACATTTGAATTTAAACAAATATTATACATTTTTGCCACTAGCAACATGACTTTTTAACATTAAAAAAATTGATTATTAATTCCAAAATACATTTTATATCGATTTTATTAAATTTCCAAATTTTCATATTGAAAAAACGCAAAACGTTAAAAACATAATCGAAAAATTTTGTTTTTAAAATAAATTAAACATTCGATGCCCGCAGTTTGGTTTTTTCTGTTTTAAATTTAATTTAAATTTTTAATTAATGTGGGTTTGTATTAATATGAAGAACAACTCAACTCATGCTTATAGTTACCATAGTGTATCATCGTTCAAACCGATTTGACTTTATAAAAAATATTACAACTTCAAAATATTCCACTTGCGGGATTAAAAACTGTCAAATCCTCTTGATTTAAAACTCAACTTGTTGTTTTGTATTTGAAAATGTTAAAATTAAAGCAGAAACGATGGAATAAAGGGACACAATAATAATAATTTAAAATATGCAAATGTAGATTAAATAGTAAAAAGCAAGGAAAAAGCTCACTAAATGGATATTGAAGAAAACAATTTTTTAAGCTGAATAATAATATTGGTGCACATTTGTTTCAATACAATTATTTGAAAAATGTTTATGTAGTCATTTATAGAAATACAAATTTTTGTAAAATTTATTCGATTATTTTAAATTTTAAAGTATTTTATTTTCTAAATGTAATACTTTATCTTTTAGATATTTTATCAAAAACTTACTTAAATTTGCTGCATAGTTAAATGTTTTATAAATTTAAAAGTCATTTCTTTTTGTTTTAATTTTTTTATTAATTTCATTCAACTTAAATGTTTTAATCATAATGGATTCCCACTTACTTTTTATTATTAAGCATTTCCTATGATGTCAATAGATTTTATTAAATAAACGTTTGATTATATTAATCATTATTAATTAAATGTAAGATGTTTGAAAATATTACATGATAATATTAAAATAACAACGTTTTTGTATAATCTGTTTTCTTAAAAACAGTTGTCATTATTACTAAAGAACCGTAGTTATTTTACAAAACAAGGTTAAAAAACTTACGTTTAATCTTTTATATAACTTACAAATTACTGAAAAACTTGCAGAATTAATAATTTTTGGTTGACAAGTTTATACCTCCTTAGGAAACAGTTAGATTTCAAATTAGATTACTAATTTGGATAAGTTTTAAATGAGTAGCACAACAACTACATTGTTGGACTTGTACTCTAGGTAGTTAAATAGAGTTTAATATCATTTAGAGGCACTAAATACAGATTTTTATTTGCTAAAACTGTTTAATAACGAAAAAATTATATTATCTTTCCAAACAAAACAATATAAAAACAATAAAAAAGAAGCCTAACTGTATATCAAACCTTCTGTTAAAAGTTACTCTTCTAAAATATCCAAATTGAAATCAATAATAATAATAACGGTATTTAAACATGATTGTTTTACCAAAATTGGTTATTTTTAAACTTATGTTTATCTACTCTGTTTAAATTTAGAAACGTATTTTCTTATTTTAAAAATTTTAAAACAATGTAGTAAAGATACAAGTAACGTTGTTTATTAAATATGCTGACCAACATAGGCTAGTTCAAACTAATAAACATTTAAAAAAATACTTATACAAATAACATAATTCAAACTCAATACGTATTTCAATTTGCGTTAATCAAAATTTTAATTATTAAACTTTAATTTTACCAGTACTTTTGCTCAATTTGAATAAAATTATTTGCTCAAATTTGAATGTCAAAATTTTATTGCGACATTGAAAAAATAAGTTTTATTTTTTAAAAATCAAATGAAATCATAATGTTATGACATTAAAAAAGTGTTTTTTATATTCATTTTGTAATTATTTATGTTATAGAATAATGATAATAATAATAATAATAATAATAATAATAATAATAATAATAATAATAATAATAATAATAATAATAATAATAATAATAATAATAGTAATAATAATAATAATAGTGATAATAATAATACACTATGGGGAATAAAAAATGAATTGTACACAAGTGTGAGTACACACTGATTTTAAAATAAATTCTAAATAACGTTTTTACAAAATTTTAGATTTTATTTACATATATGGTCATTTAAAAAAATATTTAAATACTCATTTTTATTAGACAAATTATTGTATTTATTTTAATAATTTGACAGAAAATTTTGACAATGGCGTCCTTGGCTATTTTTAAATGTTTAATTTAGGCACTATATATATATATATATATATATATATATATATATATATATATATATATATATATATATATATATATATAGTATTGTCAGTTAAATAATAAAAAGTAGTTGTCACAATAAATTTTTAAAACAGTATACTGCTTAAAAATGTGTAAAATTTAATATTTATAATAAACATTTTAATTTATGTTTAAATTATTGCTTTGAAGTATATTTTAAGAATAAAATGTAAATTATTGAAACAAAACAGTAGCTTCTTGATTGTATAAGCTGAAATTAGATGCAATGTCGGTTATTTGTATAGCATTTTTTGCAACAATCTCTAAATTAAGACCAACCTGTGCCGAGGGGACAAAACAAGCTGAAAACGCTGGACTTGTAAATAGATTTAAATTACAACACTGCTATAAATGTAAAGCCTCGTTCAGAGCTTTGTACATGTACACTTTATAAAAAAGGCTTTTTTTATACAATTAAAATATACGTCCTAGATATTTTATCTTACATTCTAGCCCTTAACTAGTAAGCTATTTGTTTCGTACACTGAACGTATGTTACGTCGGAGGGTAGCAATAGTGGCTAGAACGCATGACTTAAATTTGGGTAAAAAAATTTGAGTCTTATCACTGGTACTAAATCTTCGCTTGCTAATAAAATGTTTTTCGTAGTATATTATGCAAGCCTTAAAAACCAAATGAATAGATAAGGTATATAGAAAAATAATATCTAAATTTTGTTATTCTTTTCGAACTTTTTATAATATATATGTTTCAATATTAAATCTAAAAATTATTTTTAAAATATTGAATTTTTCACACAACACAACTATTCTTTTTCGTTCCAGCATTCAATTTCCCTAATCGTTAAAAATACTTAACTAAATTTTAGTAAATTGTATTTTAGCATTTGATATTTGTACAATTTAATTGAAATTATTAATTTTAAAGTATTTATCAGTACAGAATGTTTGAAGTCAAGCTTAAAGTACGTACACACAGTTACATTATTGTGTTATTTTTTCTCTTAAAACACACCTGTTCAAAAATCTTATACCATAATGAATTAAACAAACAAGTGGACAAAAACTTTGTTGGTTTCAACCGTTTCATTTTACACCCCACAAAAGGCATTTTGGTCAGCATTTTGGTTGTTGCATGTACTTTGTTATTTTTTGTATTCCACACTTTTTTAACTCAAGTACTGGATGTCACTGGCACATACTATAACACGCAGAGGTACATTTATTTGTACGTGTCTAAACGTAACACATGGCCTGCTACATAAGATCTGGTTGGAGTTTTGCAAAATACAACACAACATCGGTGTGTGTGTTTGTTTTGCATAACATTAACAGGTAACCTTTTTCCTTATACGAAATTCTCATTAAAACCAAGCAAGCTAGAAACGACCGTGTAAAGATGCTATTAGAAATTGGATTCGACAAATATAAGAAAAGTATAAAATTCCACATGGTGCAAAGTTTTCATTTGTTTATTCAATGACACATAAATTGCTTTTATTGACTAATCGTGATTTTCAACCTGTCATACATGTACACACACATATATATTCGGTATATATGTGCATTAGCGCAGACGTAACCATGTTTGTCATCAATCTAAATGATTAATGTGCTTAAATGTTTATTTATTTATAGATGAATGTCAACAAGAAATTTTGAAATAGTGTAGGAAAAAAACATTGAACGAACTAATCTCAAATGTGGACAACAAATTTGAATGATAATAGAAAGAAATAAAATGTACTTTCTGAAATTTGGTGCATTTGAACGTAAAATTACAATAACTGATAAGACAATATTAACTAACTTGTCTTGCTGTTGTTATTGAAATGTTATTTAGCAATTGGACACAACATTTAACAGGCTTTTATTCTGAGTTCGTCGCTTCACTATTATACTTCAAACGACTAATAGATATTAAGTAATTCTAAACGATAGTTTGTATTTAGTGCCAGTGGTAAAACTCGCATCCATGTCCACTCAAGCACCAATTTAATGTTTTGGTCAGCTCTAGGTTAGAAAACGATTTATAAATAATTGGTTATATATATATATATATAATTGTAGTGCCGAGATGGTTTAATTGTCTTAACTCAAAGCTGGTTAGACATGAGTTCGATTGCCACTACCGGTACCAAATGCACGAGTCCACGTTCGGCTTCGCTAAAATGTCTGAAAGATGTTTCTTGTAAAACATTCAAAGTAGTACAAATAAAGATAAAAAATTATATATATATATATATATATATATATATATATATATATATATATATATATTTAGCTTTTCTCTCCTTTATGAATGATCGCTGCTCCTGGTTAGTTTCTGCTATTTGGTTTTTTATCGAACCAATTTAAAGCATGACGGTCAAAAGACTAGTATTTTACATTATTATTAATTGAAATTCTAGTTAGATTTTGCCCAACCCAGTCATTAGAATCTTGCTTTCACTTTTTTTCCGTAGTTTAATGAAATTTTATCCTCTTGTCATTTCTTTAGCAACATTTTTTTACAAAGACTGGGTCGATATTCTTGCGCTCAAACATTCCTCCTTTCTCAACTGAATATAAGACCGGCTACAGTATAGTTGTTTTGCATTTATTTTGTATATTTCCATTAATACGTAAAATTACCTTTTTTCTAAATCAACATACAATGTTTGCTGCAAATCCAAGTTTGACAAAGTAGGTTTAAACATGTTAAAATGTTTTATAATATAATAAAAATTTCCTTTATAAATTAATATCCGTATAAAAAAATATTAAATCATATAATTCAATAACCTCATAGCCTAACAATTTCATCAATGTGTAGACGGTCATAATTTAAATATTTGAAACAAAAACAGTAATAATAATTATTAATTCTAGCTTACAAATATTCTTAAACTTAGTGTTATGCTTACTAGAAACATATAAATGCATGAACTTTGGCATATTCAATTTTTCGAAAAAAACTGAAGTATTGGTAGGTTATCACATGTTTACTGTATTGACTATATTTATATTTATTAACATATGACATTTTATTTTATTTTGCTCACATTATTTGTACTATTACTTTTTTAAAATTGTTGTTGTTATTGATGGTAAAAACGTATTTTGCGCTGAATGTATATCTAGTGAGATATTAACAATAATAATGATAACGCCGGGGTGGTCTAACGGTACAGCGCTCGAATTTGAACTTCGGTGGGCATGGGTTCGAATCTCACCACCGGCACTAAAATACGGGCCCACGTTGGGCTCCGCTAAAATGTCCACTGCTAAAACATATTTCTTGTAAAACATTCAAAGTAATAAACATTTTAAAAAATAAAAAAATAAAAAAATAAATCTGCATACCATTTAAAGCCATGCTATAAATTTTACTCAAGTTACAACTTTTTGTAAGGTCTAGTAATACAGCGCTGGACTCAAGATTGAGTGAGCATGAGTTCGAGTGACATTATCTGCACTAAATGCAAGCCCCCGTTTGACTTTGCTAAAAAACATTTCATTTATTGAAAAGCGTTTATCGTAAAACATTGAAGCAGTAACATTGAATAAATCAATGAATTAATTAAATAAGAATGTACATTTAATTCTTTAATTGTAAAAAATAATTATTTTTTTAATAATAAAAACTGTTATTATTTCAAACATATATACATATTAAAATAGTAAAAATTAATTATATAATCCACATTTAGTTAACTTTCAATTTATAATTGTTAAAACTTGTTTTAACACCTTTTATTTTGCATTTACTGTTTGGTTTTAAGCATTTTAATAAGTTCTAATTTAAAAAATATAAATAAAGAACTAATCGTATATATATATATAAAGCAAAATTTACAACACAATTTGCTGTATTTTTAAAACTTTAATTATAGTAATCTGATCTGTCTTGTATAAATGTTTACCTTATGTGCAAAACCACTAACTTTATTTTTGCATGTATTGAATTACTTTGAATGAAATCCAAATTGTGATTAAACGTACTTTTATTATTCAAACAATTACAACTTTTTAAAATAAACATTAAACATCAATCTGAATAAAGTGACTCTAATTTTGTAAATAATTATGTTTTCGAAAAATACAGCAATGTTTTCAAAATGTGCACAAATAATGAATAATTTTGTGCAAATTAAATAATTGGTACTAATTATTATTTACTTCAATTCATTTAACAATAATCAATTTAGTATGTTAGACAATTACTTAAATCAACACATTGTCAGTTTGGTTTAATCTAAATTTGAGCAAAACATCGGATAACAAGTAGCCACTTTCAATTTGTACAATTTCTTTACAACAAAATGCATTTTTCTAAATGTTTTTTGTTGTTTTTATATTGTTTACATGTTTTTTTTATTTTTCAAAAGTAAGATCACTTGTATCATGTTTTAAGGTAACTTGCAGAAAGTAAACATTGCTGTTACTATTTTCAAACCTTTTTCTTAAGTTGCTTAAACCTAGAGAGAGAGAGAGAGAGAGAGGGAGAGCGGTTATTAAATTGAAATCTTAGGCTAACAATATAGAAGACAAAAAATGTATTAATACATTATTGTTGCCCTTACAAATAGGTTTGTTTCTATCTTTTTATTGTTAATAGTTCTTATATTATTGCATTTTGTTACAATTGCTACAAGAACACTACCATAGTCGGTCGAGAAAAAAGGGTATGAGCACGAGACTAACATTCTGGCTTCTGTAAAAAATGAATAATGCTAAAGAATTGACAAACGGATACCATTCCAATGAACTACGGCAAAAAATTGTAACCATTTCAATTTTGATGACAGAGTTCAGTGAAATCCGAATAAAAGTTTGATATTTATTGTGCACAATTTTTAAAGCCAAAAAATTCGATGAAACAAATTTGTTGCCCCATGTTCTTTAAAGCAAAAGGCTTTTAGAAAAAAAACTTTTTATTCTGTTTTCACTGTTTGAATGTTTTGCAAAAACACATTTTTCAACAAGTACAAATTTGGCGAACCTAAACGGTAGCACGGTGAGACTCAAACGCATGCTTAACCATTTGTTAGTCCAGCGCTCTAGGCACACTTTTTTCTGCTTTGGAAACAAAAATCATACTTGGTATAATATGGAACCTCGATCAGTTTAAATTAACTATAATTGACGCGTTCTAAATATCTTTATGCTCAAGCTGTGACTTATAATCGAGCAAAACAGTGTCGGTTGTAACCAGTACATTCAATTTTAAAATAACAGACTTTTTAACATTTGTTAAATTGTTCCTATTAGTTACCAATTTTTAAAAATTTACAACCGAGGCTTCTAACTCACATTTAACATCCTTCCCTCTCTACAAAGGACTATTGTTAAACAATTAACAAGAGGATACTGTTCAATTAAACCACAGCAAATAAGTAAAAGCATAGTTTTAATAAGAGAGTTCGGCAAAATTTGAATAGAAATTCAATTTTTAATGTGCACAATCTTCAAAGTCAAAAATTTAATGTACGATTCTATGGAACAATCTTGTTGATTTATGCTCTTCAGAGCGAAGATGTTTTGAAATAAATAATAAATAATAAACTTACATTTATAAATGTCTTTATAACAAAGTCGGGAACAGATGACAGACATTTTGCATATTTTGTAGCTGTTGATACAGCTAAATTATTGGTATTATTTCAGTTTGTTTGACTTTGAACAAGAATGGAACCATAGATTAAATAAAAAGTATTGAATTGTTTAATTGACAAACTTTTAATTTTTCTGAGTGTGTTGTTGTTAAATACTAACTCAACTAAAGAGTTATTTATCTATGCTTAAAATTAAATATTTTTGGTAAACTAAAGTTAAGATATAAATAATTTTACAATAATTAAGAAAATGTAACTTTGAAAAATAATAATTTTACAATGTAAGTAAAGTAAATTCTATAATATTAATACATAATAGTACATATTTTGTTATTAATTGTAAATAATAAAGCAGATTTATTTTTATCCTTTTATTATTAAACCAACATTCCAATATTCCCGTAGGCCGTCTAAACCAATATCAAGTTTGTCTATTGACAAGGGTGCAAAGTTAAAAGTTAGGACTAGAAATTCTTTGTTTGCAAAAACCATATTATTAACTAATAATTATCAGGAAAAAGTTATTTACAACATTCGCTTTAGTGTAAGAGAAAATATTAAAAATTGTACAATTTGCAAAAGTTTATGTGTTTTCCCAACATCCACCTAGTAATAGAAAAACATAAACTGAAATAACTAACTATTTGTTTTGTTTAAAAAACTGCAATTCTTAAAGTTTTTAAATAAAAACAATTAAAAAAATAAATATGCGAAAATAATAACTTTTATGTTATTCAAACAAAACAAATGGTTACGTATATTCCAAACCAAACAAAAGGAAAAATGAAAGTAAAAACAAAAAATATGAAAAATGCAACACAACTGTAAACAACAATTAACTTTTGTTTTGGGCAAGCCTTTTTTCACACCTAACAAATAAATAACTGATTTTAACTGATTTTTAAAATTAAGTACCACAAAATTTTAATTTTTAGTAAAAATTTGTTTTGAAAAATGCGCATTTTACAATAAAATATTTAGGTGTATTAACTATAATAATAAATGCATTGCTAAGTCTGAGTAGATAATTTTTTTCTATTTTATTATTTTTAAACCAATAATAATAAATAATAAAATTATTATTATTATTATTAATTCACAGTTAATATTAAGGCGTTTGTTTTATTTTACTGTCAATCACTGTGCGTATATAATATGCAAAATACCCAATATAACACTTTAATAATTTAGATAAATTTAAAAATAATTACTCAAAAATTAGCCAAGTCTACTTTTATTTATTTAATCTTATTGTTTGTTTTTTATAAATAAAATGCAAAATAAAAACCACTACTTTTACCAAATGTATGTATGTATGTACGTGGACCAGAATATAAATGCCATTATAAACTCATCTCATAATGACTTTCTTAATTAAATATTGTTAAACAAATAGTTTTTTATCAATGACGCCTAACTATAACCTGTGTTTAAAAATAATTTTTAAATTTAATAAATTTCGTGAATAAATGTATAACAATTGAAGTTTACTTATTTATTCACACCTATAAACCTTTATGTTTGTTTAAAAAATACTTTAGTTTATAAGTAAAATTTTTAAAATCAATTAATTAAAATAGACAATAATGTTATATTCTTTTATGAATTTAGTATTTTTAAAATTGCTAAATATTATTTGAAAATATTTTTTATTAACAAGTTTTTAACTAACCCAGAAAGTATCAAAAATGAACTATTTATGTGCTCTTTAAATATGGATTAGTTTTTCTTCGGTGTCTGCACTATCGATATTACTTTATGTGATCCAATATTTTTCTGTTTTGTTTTTAAGTTAATTAATAGTTTATATTATTACTATAACTAGTTCCAAAATTTAGTATAATGCTTCTTGGTTTGAGAAATTTATAAGACATTTTACATAACCGTGTTACTAAAACGTTATCCTCTAAATTTTTATTTTGTTTTTGCAACTATTATATAACTTTATGTTTGCTTAATCTCTAATTTCTTGGCCTATGCCAATAGTGTATAATATGTTATGTATCCCATAATGCTGAATGTACTTCTATAAAGTATATAATCTGATATTAATATCAACAATAATAATAATAGTAATGTAAAGCTTGTATATATATATAAGTTTTTTTGCTTAATTTAAACATACTTCGGGCATTTAGTAAATCTAAACTAGGGCTCAATTTTTGCTTTTAATAGGACTTAAACCTATGCCTACCTAGTTTTAAGTCTAACGCTTTAATTACTGCTGCCATTCCGGTATAATCATTATTTTCTGAATTAGTTTGAAAATTTTATATTAAACGTACGTTTGTATTACTTATATAGATGTAGATACATTGTATCAGCAAGATGTTATTAATTTAAATCTTTAGCATGTAAAAACTTTTTTTTTCCAAAATAATCGCAAATTAATTCAATTAACACGCTTTCTTTGATTGTTAATTATTTTTTATACCAAAAGTAACCCTTTTATTTTGTTGATACACCACATATTGTTCAAAATCATGATTAATCAAAAGTACTAACGGAACAAATTATTAATTATTACGTTATTTTTCAATTATAGTGTCAAATTTTATGGGATATTTAAATTATAACTAAACAAATGTAACAAAGTGACTGACCTTATTTTGAATCAAATGCTTCAATTATAAGCCAATTACAGATTTAATAATAACAATAATAATAATGTTGTATTTGACCTAATTTTAAATAAGCAAAATAAGAGTCAAATTTAATACGTGTGTTTAAATATCAATCAGTTACAGTGAACTTATTGTAATTGTTGTTTTTCTATGTAAAATATATATATGGTCATTTATATAAGTGATAAGATATTTCACAAATATGCAGAATTGTAAACGATACAAATGTATTGTTTTATATTTCATTAAATACGGTTACCACATTTCCAGGTGTAAAATACTCATTTACGCCCACTTTTATAACTTGATATTTTAAAATTATTTTCTGTTATTGGAATAGTAAACAATTATTTAACTTTTAAGATTTTTGTTATTATGATGACTATTATTATTGGTAATAGAAATTGTTTAAATATCTAGGTAAAAGTACATTCAGTATATTACTTAATTGTATACAAGTTTAGTTCTGTTTGGTTTATACTTCCTAAATGATTTATAGCAAACATTATTTAGTAAGTAAAACTGGACGAAGTCTTGAACAACAGCATTTAATGTCGGCATTAGAATTGAAACATCTATTTACAATTTTAGCGCTTTTAAGCAGCTGTTACATTTTTCTAAACTTTTTAAAGCCAGAATTCCTCAGTTACGCCTGTTTTACATAACAGTCTAATGTAGTTTATTTCTTTAATTTTCTACGCTTCAACATATATACATGCATAAACGTTATCAACATAAAAAGTACAATTTTTTTTGTTATTGGTGCGTTACAAATTTGTTTTTATTTATTTCTTTACACATTAAAAAACATTTGATTTAATTAATGTTTATTTTTTTATAAATTTAATGTTTAAAACGGTATTAAATTTTTTATTTTAATTTATTTTCATTCTTTACCTTTTTTGTTAATTCAATCTTAATATTTTTTGCTTAAATAAAACACTACAAATATTTAAAACATTGGTTCTAAAATATAGGTCCCTTTATTTTACATAAATTTATTACATTGAAAAACGTTTCTACTAGATATTTTAATAAGATATGCTTTATTTTATCAAATAAGTTGCATTTAATTAATTTATTTACACTGTCTATTATGCAAAACAAAATGTAATTTTGATATTTGATTATATTCATACAAAAATAATGATAACAAAAAGAATTAATAAAAAAGCATAAAATGGTATTGTTTGTATTATCCACTTAATCTTGAATATGTCTTTATATATTATTTAATGACAAACATTTAAAATAAAAATTGCATGTAGGTGAATTTGTGTATCACAATGCATTGTGTCATAATATCCTAAATAATCCTCTTTTATCTATATAATACCATTAACAAAAGCGGTCTCTCGCATACAATGTATTCAATAGAAAAAATGCTTATTGTAATGTCTACCAGTAATTAGAATGATAATAGTGATAATAATCATCTCTAATTGAAACATGACTAAATATCGAAAGTTAACAGTACATAGTAAACACAAGTTATTTTGATAGTACAATTTTATATTTTCATTGTTTTTATTCTAATATATTTGTTTGTCTGCTATTAACAAACCGTTTTAGATTCCAGAATACAACAATTGGAACTACTTCGAACTTTGAATAAATGTAAAAATTTACTAATGAATATATTTTGTATTTATAACAATAATTTTGTATTTTGTTATTAGTTTATTTTGAAATAAATTTAATACAGCAAATTATTAATTGTAATACAAATACTGACCAAATGTTACTAATGGTTTGCTCTACTTATTTAATTCCATTCTACTGGACAAGGTGTTAATTTCACCAGCATCTCTTGATACGGTCCTTTGTCTGGAGCTGCACTTACTATTCTGTCAAGTAGATTAAACTGGAATTTATTTTATTGTAACAAAAAGTTAAATACATTAATGCATAATTAATTAATATTGAAAGAGAAATTAATTTAATTTAAAACTTTCTACAAACTGCAAAAAACAATCCAAATTTTGTTATCATTTTTTGAATAATTTTTAAACAACGATACTCATATAGCTTTTTATTCTTCTAAGGTAAATTACCATTTAATAACAAGATTAAAATAGATACTTAAAATTTTTAAACAAATACAAGCTACGTTCAATAGACTGTAAATTATTGACCATTTATTAAGAAAATATATCAAACAGTAATAGTAACGACTGTTTAAAATATACACTTGTCACACTAATCAGAACATCTGGACTGTATATCATATGGCATTTTATCTTGTTTACATACATGCCCACTCTTTTATATTTCTTTTTGTTATAAATAAAATAAATTGTCAAAAGAGTGGTTTTCATGTATGTGTAAATAGTATGTTATTAATGCGTATATCAAGCATGTGTTCGCTAGATTCCTGGGGTTCTCATATTTGTAGAAATTTATTTGCATATATACATTACTCGGTATATATATATATATATATATATATATGACAGCAAAAATTCGATAATTAACCACTGAATCTGTTTATGCTTGATAGTTGCTTTAAAATTAATCCAAATATTTCCAATTGTATACATATCGTTATGATTGCAGATGACATTAAGATTTTAAAATAAACTTTATTCACTAAAAATTATCAAAATATTATTTACTCAAAATATTAATTAAAAACAAAACATATCAGACACTTTGTGCATAAAAACTGTTTCTTGGCTGAAATCTACGTTTTACATTTCATTTTTGACATTCAATATTCAATCATTTTTATTCATATTAAAATGAGTTTGTTCTTATAATCTAAACAAAACAATTAAAAATCTTAACGGATTCAAAACCAGGTTAATTACTTTTGCTTATTAATAGGTGTATCACACATTCAGCTAAAAATAATATCTATTTCTAGCCATAAATTTAGATAACCTGGACACTTAAAATTATAAATTTCTTGTTAACCTTTTTGTCCTACTTGTTATCCTGAATTACCCCCATTTTTAATACTTTATTGTTTCAATAAATGTAACACACATAAAGGTTCTGTTAGATTTATGATAAAAACGTGTATTAAGCTTGAAAATTATGGATACATGAGTGGGCCATACTTTTAAATTATAATAGATCATAACACAAAGCAAGTAAATTTTTAATCTTTTTCAATAACTCCTTTTCAAATTTTTTAAGGTAAAGTTAGATTTATAACAAACCAATGCAAAAGTTAAAAACAAAACTAAATTCAGTAAATTTTTCAATCTATTAAACAGCGTTTAAAAAACAATAGTTAAATCAGTTTAGATAAAAAGTTACGACATTGACGTTGCTTCAGACTGACTCTATATCAATTGAAAAAAGTATATCATTTATTAAAGCAATTAATTGTCTAAAACATTGAAGATATTTTGTTGAAAAATGCTTTTACTAAATTAAAAGCTTTGTTTTGTGATAATACGTTAAATACTGGAAAAATAGTTGGCAACAAAGTAACCTCACTGTTGTTTCCACGTTTGTAAAACATTTCAAGCAATATATCGGTGTTTTCTATTTAGAAAAAATATCCCATTCCGTAAGAAAACCAAAAGTTTCTCAGCTGAGAAATGACATTTTCTGTGACAAAGTCACTGTTTACAAAAATTGTCGAAATTACCTTTGTGTCAAAAATATCTTCCTCAGCTAGTTGGTCACACTTTATTATTATAATGTCTTCGCTGTGAAGAGTATAAGGCAACAATATTGTCCCGTGTAATTGTTCTTTAAAATGTTGTATATCAAAAATCTTAATCTTTCACAACCAAACACAGCGCCGAAATCGTGCTGCTTTCACAGGATTATTTAAAAAAAAATAAGATCGCTAACCTTGATCCCTGACTCTCTTCTCAATTGGACTTGGAAAATGTTCATAAAAGTTAATTTAGTATAAGCACACCTAAATATAACTTTACATATTCAACCATAACTTCGGCATAAATCTGGAATATACTAAACTGAAATGCAAATTCGGGAGCAGTAGAAATGACTAAGAAGCTAAATGCACAACTCGATGGGCACTGAATACGGGCTACTATCGTGTAGAACCTTGCCAAATATCTATTTGCATGACGAATGTTTTTGTCAGACATTCTGGCAACAAAAACCAAATAGTAATACAATAATCACTTATTAAATCCTCAGGATTAATAACATTCTAATTTATTCATTTAAGTACATTTGTCTGACGAAATGACTTCCAAATCTCAATCTGTTTTAGTAAAGTTAACATCCTAACAATCCTACTGCTTACAAACCTTACTAATCAAAGTACTTAAGTATGTATGAAGATAAACGTCAAGCCTATTTTCATAAAATCAAAGTAATCGGAAATTTGTACTTATTTAAAAAAAAAACAATACCTTACAGTTGCGCCTAACTAGCTCAGTATTTAATTTTTTGAATCTATCAATAAAAAAGGTATATACTCTAAAAATATTTTTTCCAAACACTAAACACGCAATCTTTCCAATTTCAAACAAATAAATTTTCAATGTAAAAGGGCGTCGCCATTAGGGGAAAGTAAATTACCAAAGTTTCTATAATTACAAAAAATACAAATTTTGTCATTTAATTTCAATTACAAAAGGCACTATTATTTTATATGCAAAGCTGCTTTGTTTTAAATAAAGAAAAATATTTTTTATTCAATAAACATGACTACCAAAATACCACCATGGTTGTTACTAGCGTTCATTCGGTCTTTTATTCTTATAGTGCTGCAGAAGCTATATATATATATATATATATATATGCAGTTTAAATTTGTCAAGCTCCGTACTTGATAAATGACTTCTGTCTGTGCTGTAATAACTTCACCTATTCGTTACAAGAACAATAAGGTTCCGATTATTTTACGTTAATAAATAATAACATATACAAAACGATTAAACTTGCTTTTTTTGTAAAATAAATTACAAATCCTTCTTCCGCTGTCACGCTACACAGATACCTGTATCCATATACTATGGTCAATATATGGATGCACAGTAAGATTCATCTTACCTTGAACTATTAACTATTAGGTGTACATCCCAAAGGGTCATTATTAAAGTATGTACTGATAGACTTGGATAAAAACGCACAAATAATTGGCTGTCATTTAGTCTTAATGTAAAATACTGACAAGTTTATAATGCCTATTACTACTAATTCAGCAGGTTCAAAAGTGATCAATAGTCAATTTTTCTATACGGATACAGCTTGTCCGTACAAAACGTATGTGTAAATCAACCTGATAAAATGTACCTAATAAATGGTGCAATCAGCTTTTCACTAACTTTTATTACAAGTGTATCGTGGGTAAAAATTAATAGGTGAACAAAATTTCCAAAACTCAGTACCTAAGGTACAGTAGTATCGAAAAACAAACCAATATTCAACGCTCATCATTATTAGCTTAGATTTTTCAAAGAAATATTCATAGATTTCCGAAAAATATTACTCATTCAATAGAATAAGAAACTAATTTGACATACTTACACACAATAGGTTTTTTTCCACTTCAAATAAAACTGTACTGAATTTTAAAACCCACAAGGTATACATTGTAAATTTAATGTAAGTGAAAAAATTACGCTCTCCGCTAATCTTAATAACAAGCAAGAAAATTGTATTAATAAACTTTCACATATCTAAATTGAATACTATCCTTAATAAAAACGAAATTTTACAGTAGCAAATTTATTTCAAACCATTCGACTACTTATTCAGATATAAGTAGTCACACCTAAGCAGTTTGAACAAAAAAATGAAAGTAGATACACAAAAGTTATCTCACAAATCAACTAGACATTTTGGAAAACCATTTCGCCATATAAACAACAATAATTTCGATTAAAAAATAAATTAGGTCTGCACAGAAAATGCACAAGTACACACAAAACTTCTTTAACTGGGTTGAATTGTCACACCACGTCTTATGTCACCCCAACCAATTAACCTAAAAAAGAAATCAAATAAATATAAAAGTATAAAGAAATCATCATAACTAAGTCAAATAAAAATATAATAGTACAAAACAAATAACCTTCGATAAAATAATTACATTTGAACTCCGTTACAGCTAATCCCGACCTGTGTTGATAAAAGTGGAAAGTTAAGGTATAAAAATTAAGTATCCTACCCCTACCCTACAAGACAAACAAAAAATATAGACTATGACGTGAAAATGATAATACAAATATTAAATTAGAAACGTTTACTTATTAGTCATCTTGCTCTAAAAATAAAATAACTGTTTAGATTACTTTACTAACTTTGATAATAATAATATACCAAACAAAAATAATAGAAGACGTAAACTGTGAGATGAATTCATTTCGTATATTCTCTTCAGTCACAAACATATAAAGAATCAGTATATATATATAATTATATGATGTAATTAACTTAACATTTATAACTATGCATACATAATATAGCCTTATGAACAGCATTGCAGAATCTATCTGAGTATTAAACACAATTAAGACTTATGTAGATTTAAGCAATCAAAGTTGATTTATTTAAATAAAAAAATTTAAAAAGAAATTACATACATTAATCAAAGCTAATCTATAATCTAAATAAAGTATCAACAGCTTGAAGTAACCTAAACTTAAAAAATATTCTTATAAATGAAATTAACCCATACAAGTGTCCGCAAGATAATCACCTGTTCAGTGTTTCTGTATTTACAGAATATCGAACAAATATCTACTTTTTTAAATGCAAGAAACTTCGCATATGCAAGTGTATAAAAATAACAAAGTTTTCTGATTAATAAGCGGCCTCCTTTAACGACGGCACTGTTCACAAAAATTAACGATATCCCCTGAAAAGTTGTCAAAGTTGTGTCCCTTTAGCACCACTGTTACATACAGTATATATTTTCTATTCTTATTAATTGGAGGTTTGACGGAAGCATTTTCAGTAACTAGACATTTAGCGAAGACGAATAAAGAGTTATGCCAGTAGTGAAACTGGAATATATGCTGAGGTAGCTGCGCTTCTAGCGGCTTGGCCACACTTGCTACCCCAGATTAAAGTTAGATAGAACCAGCCGTGCCACAAATCGATTCTATATATGTTTATATATTATGCCAATACCGTTATCTGAAATTAGACAGGAAGCAGTAATCACCGTTAAAACTATAAACATCCTAGTCGAAAGACTTAGGAATGTCATTCTAGCTCAACTCTTATAAAACCGTTCAAAAAATAAACATACCGCCAATGTCTTTCAACTCGTCTACTCAAAGCAATCTTTTCGCCTACTTGAGTACACACAGGACTGTTCAAACGAATTTTTGCTAGATCACCCTTGACAGCTATCACACCTCCGCCACTCGATAGAGACCCAATATTCACCATCAACATTTCGCCCTTGGTCAATTTTTGCACCTAAATTGGAAAGTTCATAAACATTTACTAATAATTAAAACATCTGACAGTAAATACTAAATACTAACTGAACTTGTCATTAACGAAAAAAATAATTCTTTTACCAACTCAACTAAAAAATTTCTTTCTTTCTCGACAAATGCCTAATGTATTTCATAAATATATATAATGCAGTAATGTCTCGAATAAGTTACCTGTGAAAATTTTTGCTTGTTACTGCTGATGCGCAAACCGAGATCCAATCCTGCGCCTCAGTTAAATGTGGACATTTATAAAAAAAACTAACAACTAAACATTTTTATATATGCGATGCCGATAATCCTAAGGAATTTTAATGATGAGATATTTCTTACTGTTTGTCCTCCACGTTGTACACCCTGGACTAGATGCCAACAGGCATCTAGACTAATAACAGTAGGATTCGAGTGGACAGCGGTATAACTGGACTTCCCCTACAGTAAGTGGGTGCGAGCATACACCCAGGATCCTTAAAAGGTACTTTAAGGTATAAATATACCATATGTGGTCGTTGGGCTAAGGGAGATAAAACTAACAAAAAATCAGGCGGTCTCGTCAATCTCTGTGAACAACCAAGAAACTTTGTTATTCTTCTGCTTTGTTAAGCTTATTAAGCAATTGAAGTCGACCATAAATAATAAAAAGATGACGTCACTAACCAAAATGAATGAATATTTCACTGATATCTTTATGTTCTTTTCCATCTTCCCAATAAATGGACCTTAAGTAAAATTTTTGTTAGACGGATGAGTCGTAATATATTTCCCATACATTTAAATATGTGCCCTTCAACTCAAATCAAAAATATCATATAGACAACCAAAAATTAACAATAAACCAATTACCTTTGCACCCTTCTGATCACCCTCTGTCCGTACTCCAAGCAAACGTCTAAGTAAAAAGAATGATATTTCCAATTCAACGTGTATTTCGGGAAGTGTACCAACTTCCCCCAACACGTGACCCACAAGCCGATCGGCTCGACACAACTGAGGATCAATCTTAGTTCCGACACCTATTAGGCCACCAGGAACTGCATAAGCTAAGTCATTTTGTTCAGCAAAAAGTGAAACAATTGACGATATAATGGCTTTACAAGTCACACCTCCGGTTTCGGAATCCTTTGATACAAGCCCCGGACGAATTTCAATTTTTTGACCAACCTAAACAAATAACAAAACCTTTTAACTACATTGCAATTTTAAAATAAATTAACAAAACGAGTTAAACGTAAGTGTGATGTAGCACAACAATTTAGCTTTGTCTTTAAAAAACAAAGTCAGTGAATGTTTGCATTTTGTATTCGAGGAATTAACATTAAAAATTCCTCGGTAAAGTATCAATCATAATAAAGTTATCAACGATTAAGTACTATTTAAATTACGCTTGTTGTAAGTAAACTACATAAAACGGATAACTGCTTATAATTTAATTCAAAAAATCAATAAACCACCATTTAAAGCCACGCAAAGTAAACTAATTCCTCTATAATTAGCAGGGTGAGTTGTCATCTTTCTTATGGATTGGGATTATAATAGCTTGTGACCATGCTTCTGGCATTTTTTCTTCTGTCCAAATGGAGTTTATCAAGAAGTGTAAATCTTGTATAATATTTATCCCACCATATTTAAAAACATCTATTGGTATGCCATCTACACCTGTCACCTTCTCATCTTTCAAATGATGACATGCTAAAATGATTTCTTCATGCAAGGGGGAATATGTAAAAAAAAATGATACAATTCGTTCGGTTCCCTACCATTTAGCAGCTCGCTTTGCATAACTACTTAAAACCGCAATCAGTTATACTTGAATATAATTGATTGGAAAATAGAGAAACGTTATAATCAAACCTCTTTTCAATCAGATGTAATTGACCATATTTTGCGGCTTCTAATGCTTGAATTTGAACCAAAAAGCATTTTCATCTCGTGTAAATTTAACAAAGCTGAACAAGGGCCTGCATTTAGTTTCAATGCTTCAATGCATCCTAGGATTTTGAGTAAATCAACTTTAAAAACGAAAAAGTCTCAATCCAAAAACAAAGATAAAACTTTATTCTGATGGCTTCCGTATGTAACCAAAACTTAGACCCTTACTGATTCATAAATCGTAAAACTTCATAAATCTGAAAAAAATATCTTTAATACGTACGGCACAATGCGCACTTTGCATCCTCCTTTCTAGACGACTGAAAAACAAATACCAAATTCTAATCTCACGTTATATTTCACTGTGACAACGAAGATTGTTTTTGTAAGTTTTAATGTAATCTCACATAACCCCAGATACCAACTAGAAAATAAGTGGTCAAAAACATGCTTGAATAAATATTATACGCAATGCTATTCATACTATTTAGATCGAAACATTATCATAAAAATAATGATAAAGTAGTTACAATAGAGGGGAATTGTTCGAAATGAAATTCAAACGTCAAATAATGAAGAGGTAGTCTTGTCCCCAACTATTACATTAAATATTATAATTTGTGAAAGTAAAAAATAACCTGACTTCATCAATAAATATGTACATACCTTCAAAACACCACGCAATATACTTCCACCCGCAACTCCACCACGCAAGTCATCAACCTCACAACCGGGTTTATTGACGTCAAATGATCGGATTACTAAAGAATTGAAACATTAAATGATGTTATACCAAAAACAAACCAAATCAAAAAAAATCATTAGATTATCGAAAGGAAAAAGTTTAACAAGTCTTGTGCTAGAATTTAAAAATTTAGTAGTAACAAATTTTATCACAATCACCCATAGTTTTAAGCAACATACCTATCAAACGTGGTGCCGAAGTAAAATCACGAATGGGAATAGGTATATGGTTAACAATATAATCGCAAACAACATCAATGTTATATTTTAACTGAGCTGAAATTGGGACAACTGGAGCACCTTGGGCTACTGTACCTTGGATAAAACGTAAAATCTAAAATAACAAATCCATGAAAACAATACAATTTGTGCTTCGGAGTTGATCTAAATAGGTCATACACATCTATTTAAAAATTATTTATAATTAAACTGTTAAAAATATCTTTTACATTTACATGATAGGTAATTATTCCTGCTAAAAACTAATAAAATGTACCTGAGAATATTGTTCCTTGGCTTGGTTCTCTTTAATGAGATCTATCTTATTTTGAAGTATTATTATGTATTTTAATTGCATAATTTCTACAGCAGCTAAATGCTCACTAGTTTGAGGTTGAGGACAAGCTTCATTGCTAGCAATTAGTAATAGTGCAGCATCCATAACTGCTGCACCGTTTAGCATCGTAGCCATGAGAATGTCATGTCCAGGACAATCTACAAATGACACATGTCTAAAAAAGAATAAAATAATAACAAAACCAACCTCTGTAAAATTAAATTACCATCACAATTTGGTCTCGGGCATGGTAAACTATCAGGAGTGGCACTGCCATATGAACGATAACATGAAGGACGAACACAAGCCTCATTATCGCACTTGTAAATCTTAGCGTTTGCATAACCCAACTTTATTGTAATGTTCCTAATCAGTTCGTTTTTATGTCTGATTGTATGCACAGTTGAAATGGCACGAACAACAGTAGTTTTACCATGTGCGACGTGACCAATAGTTCCTATGTTTATTGTAGCTTGTCGGCTTATAACTTCTGGCGTTAAAGCATTAAGTTTGGAAGGATCCTAGAATTAAATAAATAAAAATAATGATGCTTAAACACACCAAATTATTAGCATCTTGAAAAGCAAGTCCACGTTTCTCAGGCATCACTTACAAGGTTAACTCAAACAACAATTAAAACAAATATTTATATTTTTTATTTATTATTAAGTATGTGCAACATAATTTATACAATTTTTTAAATTTTAATAAATTTTGCAAATTGCAGGAAATAAAAGGTAATGTAAATGGGGGGAAACAGAAAAACTTAAAAATTAAAATAAAAATTAGAAAAATATAGTAAAGCGGATTAAATTAAGAATTACAAAAAGTGGGTAAAAAAAATAATAAAAATTATATTGAGACAAATCTCATATTACAATGCAAAATCAGAATCAAAAAGGTGTGAATTTATCCTCTTAATTCTAGATTTTTAATGTATTTAAAACTTAAAAATCGGAAAAAAATAAATAAAGGACAAAGAATCTGAAATAAAATAATAATAAAATAGAAAAGAAAAAATGTTGAAAAGATAGGTTAAATAAAGGAAGCGAGTGAGTACTCACAATTATTTTTTATTTATTTTTACTACTTTAAATGTTTTATGGGAAACATTATTACCAGTAAACATTTTAACAAAACTGAATGTAGGCTTATTTTTAGTTCCGGTAGTGGGATTCAAACTCATGTCCACCAGGTCTAAGTCAAACGCTGTACTATGTGACTAGGAAGCTGATTCATGCATTCTATGCATAGAACGGAATTATTAGTTTGGACCAGAAATGATTCACTATAAGCAATCCAAAACCTAGATAAAAGAAGAGGGTTTAAGTGCAAAGTTAGCAATCTGTCCCCTGTAAAATATTTATACTTCTACAGAAACAATAAGAGGACGCCATTCCAGCAAACAACGATAAAAAAGTAATCGCACGCAATCGGATGACAGGTTTACACAGATGAGATGGTTGAGTAAAAGCCAAAAAACAACTTAATCTTTGATTTGCGGAATCTTCAATGCCAAAAACTTAACCAATGTTAAAACATGGAATGTGCACACACTTTTTTGTAGTGGATAGAAAAAGTACAACTTAGATATTTTGGGTATTAGCGAATTGCGATGAAATGGTCAAGGGCGGTTAAGAGTAAAAATGCATCAATTTTTTATTCTGGACATAAAGATCATTATATTCATGGAGTTGTTATTATGTTGAGTAAAAGTGCTACTAAAGCTATGATTGGATGGAAGCCCGTGAGCGACTGTATCATTTTAGTCAAATTCAACACCAGATTTACAAAAGTAACATTTGTACAAGTCTATGCCCCTACTGACATTGTTAAGGAAAACCAAAAAGTTAATTAAAAAGTTTGTTAGATGATGTTTCAAAAAAAGACATTAAAATGTTGATCGGTAATTTCAATACAAAATGTTCAACTATATGGCTATGCTCATAACATAATAATGGTTATAGGTTGGTGACGCTCAATAGTCATTGTGAAATGAGTGTTGGCAACAGGTTTTTCGCTTACAAAGATATACACAAAGTACAGTGCGTTTCTCCCAACGGAAAACAGCAAACGAGATTGACTATATTTGTATTAACACAAAATAGTGATATTCTTTGCAAGATGTACGCGCATATCGCGGTGCAGATGTTGGTTCTCATCACAATCTTGTTGTTAGAAAATTTTGTCTAAAATTAAAAAAAAGAAACCACAAAAAATACTTTTATTTTTGTGAGAAAAGCTTAAGCAGCTAAATATTTTAAACCAATTTTACGATTTCTTAAAAAAATACATTTTAAAATCTGCAAAGGGTAGAAAAGTCTGATAATTAATAGAAATTGTTTCAAAGAACAATAACAGTTAATGTACCAAAAAAGATGTAGAAGATGTAGCTCTACAAAGAAACAATGGATTTTATCAATCTCTAATCTAATTGATTTTAGGAAGAAAGCAAAATTAGAATCGATTTGTGGATTTCAAAGGTTGAAAAACAATGTAGCAGGATGGCTTGATAAGATAACTGCAGAGATGCTCAAACATGGAGGTTACGTTGTAACGTGTGAGTTTGCTCATTTATTTAATGTTATATGGCATAATAAACAGGTTCCAAATAATTGACTGCAAAAAGTAATTGTTACTCTTCCCTAACATGAAGCCTAAACGATTTTAATAATTGGCACAGAATAACCTTATTGTCTGCTCCTAGTAAGGTGTTTTGCAAAGTAATTTTAAACCATTTAAGTAATGTTAGAGATAAACATTTTCAAGAACAACAAGCAGGTTTTTGGAAAAGAAGAAGTTGTATTGAATAAATACCAACCTTCCGCAAAATTATTAAACAACGTCAAAAATTTCAGCAATTACTTATAATCAGTTTTGTTGATTTTATGAAAGTTTTGGTAGTGTTTATTAAGAATCTTTGTAGGAAATCGTAAAGTATGTGAATATTATGCGTTCGTTAAACCAAAAATCAAGTTGTTGTATTCGAACAAAAAGTGGTCATACTGCTATGTTCGAAATTGTCAAGGAAGTATGTCAAGTATGTATTTTGTCATTATTTTTGTTTCTTCTGGTAATTAATTTTATTATAACTTGGTTTATGAATAATTTATCATATGGTATCAAATGGAATCATGGCAGATTAACAGATTTGGATTTAGCAGATAATATTGGTCTACTCAGTAAAACTCCAGAAATTATGCAAAATATGACAACACGTCTCAGTGATATCAGTTCTCGTATTGGTTTACGGATTAATTGTTCAAAAACAAGTGTTGTGCACTAAGTCAAACAATGATTTACCCATCAAAATTAGTAGACAAAATATTGATACTGTTGATTCCATTACATATATGGAAAGCATCATTGGTAAAGATGGAAAAACCGAAATTGATGTTAAAGCCAGATTTAGAAAAGTAATGTCAGTCTTCCATAGACTCAAATCAATATGGTCATGTTCTTCCATTCGCCTAAAAACAAAACTGTGTTTGTACGCATCAATAATCATTCCTATGGCAATATATGGGAGTGAAACGTCAAAGTGAACGGACAAAATTGATAAGATGGTAGACGTTTTTTTATCGCTGATGTATTTTAAAGATTACCTGGTGCGATTACATTTCAAATAATAATATAATGACAAACTCTGACTCACATTTACTACATGATATCACTACAGTTAAATGAAAAATATTACTTGGTCAAATTCTACTTATATCGCCTGAAAAACCAGCAAAAACGGTTTTGGAATAGAAGATTGAAAATGGTTAATGAAAGGTAGGTAGCCCACAGAAAACTTGGCTAAGACTTATTTAAGAAAATCTAATTAAAATGAATGTTTCATAGGATCAAGCAAAACGTTTGAAAATATGTTCAAATACATAGGACTTTAATGTTGTTTTTTGCTGTAATTGTTCTCTTGTTCTCCCATGCTTATTTTTAAAGCAAAAGTGTTTTGTAATAATAGTAAAATATAGATTATAGTCTGGTTCACAAGTTAAATAAGAGTCAAACTCCTTTTGACTTTCGGTTTAAATGTTGTCAGTATTATCATAATAAGAGAAAAGGAAAAATGTTACAAATAAAAATTAAAGTTAGAGAATTAACATAAAATAATAGTAAACAATACAGATACATGGATCAGATGGCATAATGTTTAAGAGAAATTGGAAAAAAAATATTAATCATATGAACGCTTAAAAGTTTGACTGGATTGAGCATTGACAAACTTAGATGGAAGTCTATTCCGGGAATTAATGACTCTATAAATAAAATGATGTAATCTTGACCTAATGTTAGCTCTGGGTTTAACCAGATTAAGATTATGTCCCATCAGAGAGTTATGGGCTAAGGTGAAGAAAGGATTAAGTAATCTTGAAAAGATAAATTGATGCACCAAAATGAGGTTACCCTGGAGCCGTCCATTGCTTAGTGGGAACAGTTTAAGAGAAAGCAATCTTTGATGATACTGCATGTTCTTAAAGGATCTGGGTAATTTAAACACAGCTCTTTGCATCTTTTGCAAACTATTTATATCAGATTTAAGGAAGGAAACAGTAACCTGCGTACAATATTCCAGGTGCGGTCCTATATAAAGCAGATAAACTAAGCAAACGCAGCAAGGAGATATATCGCCCAAATTCCTTCCAAATAACTTAGTTAAACGATACCATACGTAGATGTGGTACCCTGTAAAGTTAAGTGAGGAATCAACTGAAACTCCTAAATCTCTTATTGGCTTGACATTTTCTATGGGTAGATTGCCATTGGGAAACATTGTAAAAGCATTACCAGATGGTTTTCCAATGGTGATCGCTCATCGGTCCTGACACGGAGCCTCAAGGGACTCTAGACGCTATGTGGCAGGGAAGGGACAGATCGGCACCCAATCTGACCTTAAAGGAACGATTTGAGAGAAAGTCGGTAATCCAAGATAAAATAGGACCAGAGATGCCAATATATTTTAGCTTAACTAAAAGTAGATAGTGAGGTACTTTGTCAAAGGCTTTTGCAAAGTTGAAGTAAATGGTGTCAACTGATGGGCTAGATTCAAGAGTGCAAGAAATACTGTTGGTGTAAGTTATTACATTAGTAAGACAAAATCTACGGGGCATGAATCCGCGTTGGGCGGGGTTAATAATGCTAAATTTGGTGATAAAGTCGAGAATATGGGTCCTAACTAACTTCTCCATTAATTTTCTAGGAATGGATAATATACTGGTCGGTCTGAAGCTTTCAGCCTTTAATATGCTTCACTATTTGCATATAAACCTTATAAATGCCGTTTTCCAGATGCTAGGGATACAGCCAGAGGTGAAGAAGGTAAAGATTTGTTAAATAGGAGGAGGGGTAGAATTTTGGCACATTCCTTAAGAAATCCGTGAGGTTCACACAAGGAAGACCGGATTAAAGTTTAAGAACTTCCTTACCATCAGGGTTGAAATGCCTTGTGTTGGTTGTAGAGTCAAGGTAATCAGGGTTGTGAAAAGCAGATACTTAAAAAAGTGAAAATAATCACGAAAGCTATTGTACGGTAAATACCTAGGTAGAAAATTTCCATTATCTTTTTTAAGATAAAGAGAATTCAGATGTTCGTTTATCTTTGATAAACTTAAAAAGAAGTGCTTGATCTTCTTCACTAAAGTAACAATATACTTGTTACAAGTATTAGACGTCCTACCCAATAGTTATGTGCTTACACTTATCTAGATTTAAAGGAAGTATATTCTTAAATAACTATTGGTAAATGCTATTAATATCCTGTTGTAGTTCAGAGTCGGTACTCCCCAAATGTTTACATAATTGGCGTAGTGCAAAATGATGGATTGAACGACCGATGGCAGATTATTAACAAACATTAGTAAAACTGATCCTTATGGCACCCCGGAAATCTCACAGCAAAGACTAGATGGTACCAAGCATAACGCTAAAATATTGGTTACGCAAAAAATCAATAAGAAAAAGTTTGGCTATTAAGAGAGTGAGGTACTTTATCAAATGACAAAAAACAATATCCTGGTGTTTTTTTATTATTTTCTGATTTTAATTTAGCTTTACTAAAATGTTTTTCAGTAAGTGGAATTTTATTAAGCTAAGCATAATTCTACATCTAGTACTAGTAATAATACTAAAAATATTTAATTTAGAGTTTTGATCACCTGATTTTGCCAGTTTAAAACTGGCAATTTAAAATCCATCTCGAAATCATTAATTAGTAATAAAATATTATGTAACAAATCAGTACATCCTACTAAGACTTAGCGATCAATGTAAGTGACAACTATTTAATGAAAAAGCAATATCATCGCAACAAAAAAGTCGAAAAATGAAAATCACAAATATATTATTTTGTCATAAACTAAAATAAACTAAATATTGACTCTGATCATATCTCTCAGTGCCCTAAAATATACAAGAATAGAGAATTGCAAAAATTAAAATCACGTCTAAATACACTAAAGATTAAATAACAAACTTTACTGTACAACGGGTCAAACAAATACATTAGCATGTGTTCGTATTACACTCTCTCAAACGATTCAGTCTTATGCTTGACCATCGGAATTGCCAAACCCTGATCATCAGACACGATCACTTCGTGGGCTGCATTTCGAAAAGTATAAGACACACGAAGTTGATTTGATTTCTGAGTTAATCCAATAGAAGGATCGTAAAAACCTTGCAAATCGGACCAACGACCAGGCGGCAACTTCAGCTCACTGTTTTCAACCATAATTTGCAGGGGAATGGTAACATCGACTGTCAATGGACCGACTACCTCACGCGCAGTGGAGTCGTTCAAAACCCCATAGACGGCATGATTGATGATCAATCCGGAAATAGACGATTCCATTGTTTTAATCCTTGCTGCTGCTCGTTGCATCAAATTTTGCGTCGAAAGCGCTTCGCGATGTTTCTGATCCAATTCCGATTTAAACTTGGCACGACGTGACTTTTCTGCTCGTTTCAATTGCTTTTGCAAATAGGGCTCGTAAACCAACGTGCGAATTGCAGCAAACGCTACAAAAGGCACTAAACAACCGTAGCCCAGTGCAATAGGATCGGGGTATTCAGATAACTTGAATGGGAACGAATACGTCTGCGATCCGCGGAGTAAACTGAGTTTCAGCGAAACGCCTTGTTCGAGACTCAAACGAATTTGACCGGAAAATCGCGAATGTGCAGATACGTTGCACTGAGCACCCAAAGATACTTCGAGTAAGTCCATTGAATTGACTCCAATCGAGAATGAAATAACTCCCTTTTTAGACCTCGTAGTAAAGTCGTCATCATCCACATCAGCCCAGTTGGTACTCGGATCGGGTGAATCTTCATTAGATGCATGGACAGACTCTAGAGGAGGATTAAGCCAAGACCAAGAGACGGGACGTTCAATGCGGAAGAATAGACCAAAGTTTCCTGAATAATCCAATTTGGTAGAAATGCGAGTCGCGAACGCTTCGCTTTCCGGCGACCAAAATAATTCGGAAAAAATGCCCGCATCACGCAAACAACGCAATTCGAGACGAGCATGGATACGAGATGAAAGTTGAATGTTAAGAGCGGTTGAAAGTCCGGGCGCAATGATGATGCTGGAATTGCGCGACCAAGATCCCAAAGTCAAACCCATCGTTCCAACATACCGCTGACCAAACGCACGGCGGACGCGAAAACCAGTGCTCAGGCCACGACCACCGCGTCCATATGAAATCTGTAAATAAATAAAATAAATGGTACATTTGTATTCATCATTATCAACGGTGAATGTTTCTAAAGAATAACAGGTCATAAAATTATCATTTTACTTACTAACTCATAATAAATTATTATGTCAAATGTTAAAGTTGGTATATTAACAGAAGTTTGTAAACAAAATATAACGACAATAGAAACCTAATTAGAAAAAAATTCAGCAGTAATTTTTGTAGTTAAAAAAATAACTGTATGCAACTCAATCAATTAAAAAACTTTACATTGAGCGACAATCTTCAGAAAATATATTAAAACTTGTAATTAATTAACTGCTTGTGTCTTGATTAAAAAACAAAAATTCTCCTTCATCCAATCAATCTTTTAAAACTTCGCCGGAAATAAATTAGTCTATTGTGGAGACAGATAAAAATGAAAAAAATTAAAATACATCATTTGATTAGAAATGTGTATGTACCTACCTCTGTGTCAAATGTAGTAGGTCCAAGAAAAAAGCTTTTTCCACACGTGTGTCGCCATAGGAGGAGGCCTGTTCCAACTCCTAGACCATTTTGTGCGGTCACTTGTCCTGCCAAACTGACAGAATTTTTGAAGTTGAGACCAGCCGTGACGGACTGAGCCAAAGTTAATTGGTACACGTTCGGCAGTGGAAATGTAGAACGATCGTCAGGATGCTCCTATTTATTGATTTCAATAAAACGTAAAATTTTATAGAACAAATACTATATGCTTTTTAAATTGCAAACAAAAGTTTCGATTAAGTATTAGCTATTATTAACGTTCAAGTGAGCTGCTTATTATCTGAATACTTTGAATTGCTAACCCACTAGTCTCAGGGTTCAAAACAAGGACACAACACAAGGTTTAAACCAGAATCAAATATTCCAAATTACACATAACATATATATAGGAATGGGCTTATTATCTACTCCACTGGCTGTCTTTCACACAATCGAACTTCATTATGATTCGTCAGATGAATCACTTACCGATCGTAATTCGGTGTCGTCCTAACATTAGCTATAAATAATGCATGCTTCATGCTGTCGAAAATAACCATTAGAGTTTTAGTTACTCTAAACCAACGCTTTCAAACGTTTCATATGGTATATACATAGCTTAAGATATCATTTAAGTGCCTTTTGTATATACTTGCACACATCCACCAAAACGGAAGTTTTAGTGTATCCAGTTTATAATGCACTACATGGAAGTGACAGTTATTACTTAAATCCTCAAGATCATTAGTATATTCAAACTCACTACTGGAGAAGCACTTGGCTATACAAAAATGCATATTTGTCCTTACTTGCAAATAACGATCGAAAATATCCGTAAAGTCAAAGCCCAGTGAAAATTCGGAACTGGGTTGAGTCAACTGGAGTTCTCGCGATTCTTTGGCTTTTTGTTTCAACAGAATATATTCCAAACGAAGCTCGGCATCGGATTTGGCACACGTCGCCAACTGCATTCCGTGTTCTTTGACGGCTAAAAGGGGAAATAATAGTGTATAGTAACCAATAAGAACACATTGGGTATAAAAATGCACCTACAACCACTTAAGTATATTTAAAATAATTACAAAACAAACGACAAGTCGGTAGAGGTTGATAAATCGCTAGACACAAAACTGGGTAAGCATCGTTTTGAGTCCCATTTAAGTCCATTTACTATAAATGCAAATTCCTATCAAACAACAACAAAGTTAATGGCAAAGCCACATCTTCATTAGTTCCAGGTTCGCATAGCATCATTAATAATCACCTTCAATTAATCACGGTTTTTGGAGGCGTGTAGGGATGTCAGTCCATTGATTTAGCCATCGTTTCCAAAACAAGGTCCCGACCAAGATAGTGTAAAGATCATCCCGAACAGTATCCGTCCGAGTATATTTCTGACCTCCTTTCCTCTTCTTCCACTCGGCATTTGGACAAGTCAAGGTTACGATACGTACGATTGCATCACGATTTCTACGAAGAACCAGCGCAATCTTCGATGTCGCGATACCAATGAAGGAAAATAATGAAATTAAAGGCCATTTCGAATTTGGCAGTTACTGATCATCTTCGTCCAATCCCTTGATACGGAGGATGCATCAATTGCATAGTTGAATAAAAGTGGAGCAACCACACAGCCTTAACGGACACAACTGTAAATTTCGAATGGCTTTGTAGTAGATCTGTTGCAATTATTGACTATAGCAGTTGAGTTCTTGTAAAAAGCACGTGGAAGACTCACAAGTTTCAGGAGTACCATCACGTAACATAGCGATCGAAAGTTCTTTTGTTCAGCGAATCAAATGCCGAAGAGTAGTCTACAAAGACTATATACGCTATAACTTTGCCCGACATTCCAGAATGCGTCGAAGTGTGTAAATTTGATCAACACATCTTATACCAGAACGAAAACCAGTTTGATTAAAACGTGTGGTCTTCTCCCTCTCCTGGCGAATCCGTTCAACTATACCTAAAGTGGCAATTTTTGCAGCTATATAAAGTAAACTGATGCCCCTGTAATTAGCAGGTATTTACTGATCGCCTTTTTTGTGAACAGGTACAATGGTAACACGATGGTCCATAAACCAAAAATCGTTTGTTTGGCATACAACACGGGAGGCAATCGATTAAAAAGTCAACTGCGTGACCAATTAAAAGCTTTACCACGCTATGACCTCCAAACTTGGGAACCAAGGGTTTAATCCTTATATATATAGAATATAAAGAAAAGACTTAAACCTTTGTATCCGAATTGATCGTAAACAGCGCGTTGCTTGGGATTGCTCAAAATGGCATATGCCGAAGCTACACGCCCAAAAGCCGATTCGGCGTCATCTCCATTTATCGTTGAATGTTTGTCTGGATGCAACAGTAACGACAAATATCTATAAGCCGATCGTAATTCTTGGTCAGTGGCTGTTCGCGCAACACCCAAAATCGCATACAGATCCACTGCATCCCGATCGATTCCGTCCATTTCATTAAGAAGGGCGATGTAGTCGGGATCGGCCAGACTGTCCGAGTCTTCATCAACAGTGAACGATGCTTCCCATGTATCATTCGGATGCGAACTGGTGGCACTATCGGCGTACATCAAGTAATGCCGAATGTATCAATCTAAATAAATGGGTAATAAACGAATTTATTCTGATATTTTGGGATAGTAATCAAGATAACAGTGGCTATATATCTATTGATTGAATAAAAATGAAGCTAAAAATAGAAATAGGGTATACTGGATGAGTGTCTTGTGAAACTAAAAAATCACCAGATAATCAAATGAATACGCAATATAACCAGAACGTTAACATCTAGACAAGAAGCGATCCATAAAAAAGGCGTTTGAATCACCAAACCGAAGGTCTTACAAATGAACTTCACTACAATCAGCATGTAGAAACCAATCAATCGCACGAGGGTAACACTTTTCGTACTTTCATAATCTGAATAATTTAAACTTTTACAGTAAAATTGGCAGTTTAATGTATTTAGAAACATGATTGAAGCTTTTTAAACCGCATAAAGATCAAACATGTTTAAAATCAAGTCCATATCACAATAAAATATTGTGAATAAACTGACCAAGAGACATTTACCAACATACTAGTTAAAAATATAACAATAAAAACAGCTTGAACCCAACATGCATCTGATGAATAATTTATGTAACAGTGCAAGTGTGTAAAAAAATGTAAAACAATTTCCTAACATCTTTTAGTCACCCTAATAAAACTTTAAAAATAACAAAATTATCAATTTTCTAAGAAACTATCAACCAGCTTGGAGTTAGGTGGTGCCAATTACATTACTACTTATTCACATGCATTTGGGCTAAAGTTCTTTTCAAAACCTATACAAATTAAAACCACTTGCATCTGGAGACGAAATTCTTATCAATAAACTATGCCCACATATCTTACCCCAAGAACTGTTATATCAACTACAAGCCAGCGTAACTTTAAAAAGTGTATTATCCGTACAAACATTGCAAAACTAGTAAACAACATAGATTACAACAAATAGTATTAAATTTATTTTTTGATTCAACCACTATCCAATACACATCACTTTCATTGTTCAACAAAGCCACTCATCCACTTCATAAAGACAACAACATATTGACAAACAAATAGAAAAAGTAAAAATAGAATCAAAACGATTTATTCAAACAGTATAATGTTTAGTACAAATCCCATTAGTGAATTTCCAGTAATTCTTTGACTAATCGTCATCGGGATCAGCTGCACCAGGCTGTCGGGGTTTCGGACCACCTGCTGGTCGAGCCATTATGATCTATCCAAGCAAACATAATAGAAAATCAGCAAAGTAATGATAAACAAGATTTTAATGTTATTTAATAATTCTTAGAAATTGAAGTATTATTGCCATAAGACAATCAAGTTCTCATACCATAATTGTACGACCCATTCCAAAATATCGGGATGCTAATGTCCCTGAAGTGGTAACCATGTGGTGCATCTTCAACTTAAACTAGCACTGACCAGCAGTACAACTGAACTTTCACCTTAGTAGATAAATGTAGGCATACAACCAAGGCACTTAAAAGGCATATGCATACTATATGAAATCGTTGACTTAAAGGAAACAAACCCGACAAAAAACAAATGACTCTAATCTTTGTTGTTTCTAAATCAAAAAATTTTATTACCTTCCTTCACTTGTTTCGCATATCAACTTTCCTTTTTCTAAGCAACTATGAAAGATGATTGTTCGTCCATGTCACCAACCATTTCAAACTGAACGGTGTTTAGTGTGTTACGTTTTCTAACTAAATATAAATATTCCCAATTGACATTTTGATATTATAATTTGAATAATCTAACAAAATAAACCATCTACTAACAATTACTATGTATTCCACTTAAAAAGGGATTAATGGATTCATTATCTAACACAAAAATTAATAAAAAATACGATGTAAATAGGCTTGAAAACCAAATATTAATTTCAAATAATAAAACGAACTTACAGAAATTGAAATCAACAAAAAAATTTAATACCTATTAACAAACACAGCTTTTATATTGCCATTAAAACAAAGTTTTATAATAATGTTACATACTACATTCGTGGGATGCCAATGATCCTGAAAATTTGAGTAATGCTAATGAAGTCTCAATTCCTAATGATGGTGATATCCCTGACTGTTCGTCCTTCACGTGGTGCATAAAGGCATCTAGACCAATAACAGCAGGGACCAAGTGCACAGCGGTGTAACTGGGCTACCGCTTCGGCTAGTTGGTGCAAGCATACACCCAGGGTACTTAAAAGGTATCTTAAGGTATACGTATATCATATATTGTCCTTGGGTTAAGGAAGATAACCTTGAGAAAAAATCAGGTGACCTCGTTTTGTTACGCTTATCAAGTTATCGAAGTCGATCGTTCATATGCCGTATAAATATGGAAAATAATGAAGAGGTGATTACGTCACCAACAAAAATGAATGAAACAAAAAACAACAAAGGGCCTCCTTGAAAAATTCGAAAATAACTTGAAATTACTATCCTTTTTCTGTTTTGATATTATTAACAAAAGTTCTCAATTGTGATCTATTTCAAATAAATGTGGCTAAAACCGCAAACGTTTTTACTAATTTCCACTTGGGAATGAGCAACCAGTATAAGCTCACTATCCTTTTTCATTATGCCAGGTCATCATTGTTTTACCACTGAAGTTTCGATAAACCAACTCCCAACCAACTGCAAAAACAACTAATTTAAAATTCCAACAAAATAATAATTATCAAAGCACTCACTTGATCTACACGCAAAACGGTCGTTGCAGCATTTGTTGCAAACCGAATAGCCCAGTGCTTGAGCAGAAGCAAATCGTAAATGCTGTGGGAAACAGCATCCGTCACAGACACGTTGCCATTGGCTTGTGTAACCAAACCTGTATGTATTTTTTTATCTTCATGATGCGCATAAAGCATAGCAATTACTTCGGTAGACTGAAACAAACAAAAACAGATTAACATTACATATTCAGCACTCCATCACAGGACAGTCAAACAATAAATGCCCTTCCTTAAAATATTATTGCAAAATAAGTCTTTATAATAGAATAATTCAAATTATTAATTGCCGGTAACCTTACTGAATTTGTGTCAAGGATGAGATTTGAATCAACGTGAATCTGCCTGCTGCCTTAACTAACTCGGTCACCTTGACTTGAATTACGAACTACAACATAGGTCACTGTTCAACTTATTCAGATTAGTTACTTAAAAATGTGAAAAATTAAATGCAAACAACTATTTTAATTTACCAAACTGTAAAATAAACAAACAAACCTTCTGACCAGCATTATCAGCCAATGCTTTTACAATGGCTTCAAAAGCAAGAGCAAATTCACGAATTGAATACTGTTCGAGACCAGGAACGGTATTAGAAAAAGCAAGTAAACGACGAGCTAACTCGATTTCAGTAGCTCCTGCACCAGCGATAATTTTTGGATTACGAGTCAGACATTTAAATGTGTTAACACCATCATCAATAGCACGCTCAATGTCATCCATAATGTTTTCAGTACTTCCACGTATAACCAAAGTAACAATAGAGCCCTCGTGAATGTCTACAAATTAATTGTTAATAAAATACAAAATATAATACAAATCAATAAATAAAAAAAAAGCTTATAGCGGATTTCACAAACCTTGTTCAAAAACAACCAGATGAGCATCAGCTATTTCGTCGGTGCGAGCGTGTTTCACGTGACCCAATTCTTCAGCTGTTGGTGTGGTCAACTGTGGAAGAGCAGTGGCACCAGTTGCCTGACACAAACGACGTACTTCAAATTTACTGTTTAGTCTCACAATCATTAAGCCTAATCTGTTTGCATAATGCAACGCAAGTTCACCAACTTTTCCACCGCTAACAACAATCTTGACTCCAGCATCAGCGAGTGAACGCATATGCTTTAAAAGATAAAAACAATAGTATTTATATAATCATTAAACAATGAATATTAAATTGTGAGAAACGAACATTTTTAAAATAACCAAACGCACCTTTTCCATCAATTCTTCTTCACCTTGACTAAACTTTGTCAGTTCATCGGCAGAAGTGAGAAGAACCGTACCTTTAGTTTCAGTTTGCAAAGCATCAACAGGACACGAAAAAATTGCAATTTTGGCATCAACGGCTTCTTTGATTTCGCCTTTTAGTTCGTGCCGAAAAACCATACCCCTAATCATTCGAGAACTAGCAACACCAGATCCCTGTCACAATCAGTATCATACATTAAATAAAACATTAAACTTTAAAAAATTAATATAAATTTTAAATATAATGCTACAATTGTTAACAATAGAATCCTACGTAGTTCTGACCCTGAGGATTTGAGTAATGCTTACAAAGTCTCAATTTCCAATGATGGTGATATTCCTGACTGTTAGTCCTCCACGTGGTGCATCCTGGACTAGGTGCCCCTAGGGATCTAGACTAATAACAGCAGGGTCCGAGTGCACAGCGGTATAACTCGGGCTTCCGCTACGGCGGGTGGGTGCGAACATACACCCAGGATACTTAAAAGGTATCTAAAGGTATACGTATATCATATGTAGCCCTTGGGCTAAGGGAGATAACCCTGACGAAAAATCAGGCGGCCTCGTCAATCTTTGCAAACAGTGGCGACGTTACAAGGATGCCGTCTACCAGCCAAGAAACTTTGTTATTCTTCAACGTTTGTCTACGCTTATCAAGCCATCGAAATCGATCGTTTGCTATGTCGTATAAATATGGGGAATAATGAAGAGGTGACGCCACGTCATCAACCAAAATGAATGACCCAGTAACCCGAAAAAAAAATCATTAAAAATTTCGAAGATTCAGAAAACTAAAATTTGCATAGAGCTAATTGGTTTAAGCGTCAATACACCTATTTTAAGCATACCATGATCATAATTAAACTAAATTGCTACTAAAAGCATTTAATATTTCTCATGTTTTGTGATAACTACAACTTAAAATTTTGAATTATTTACACAAGCTACATTGAAAATTAGTCGCCCAGACTTACCAAGATTTTCAAAATGCGCACATTGTCCACATTAAAATGCGATTTCTGAGGCAAAGTTTGAACTAAAAACAACTAATAAGTGCAAAAATAATGCTTACTGCAAGCATTTGTAATAAGATCCGCTAAAAAGTCAGCAAGATCAATCTGTTTGCTCATTATTGCGGTTTTAATAACTGGTCTAACTTGGTCAAATGAACGCAAATCTGAAACAGAATTCACTACCATTTCTAAAAAATATATTTAATTACAAAACATTACCATCCAAAATTTCTAAAGCTTTTTTAGCAGCAATGTCATAACCTTCCGTAACTTGCGTGACAGAAAGACCCTAAAACAATAAAAACAAAAAGCACTACCATTCTTAAAAGATCACGAGCATTTTCAAGAAGAGCTCCTGCTAATTGGAATACTACATTTGTTCCATCACCAGACTCTTGTTCTTGTTGTTGAGATGCCATAACAATTATCTTAGCAGCAGGATGTGCAACTTCAAGTTCTTTCAATATTGTAGCACAATCATTTGTTACAAATTGTTTCCCAATGTGATTAATTACAATCTTGTTTTGACCGCCAGGACCAAATGTTGAACGTGTAGTTTTCGAAAGTGCTAAGCATGCATCAATATTACGATATACGGCTTCATCTAAACCTTCAAAATACTTTAAAAATAATTATTAAATAAAAATTACTCTAGCACCATCTTTAAGCATTGACATAAAACCTGGAGCTTTAGGAACATGGAGAGCCATTATTAATACGTACGACTGATTATACAAACAAATCGCATGCAAGGACAAAATGTGCGCCGAAAAATATTATCCAGAACAATTGGAGTAATCATTAATTTTTTAAAATATTAAATTTATAAAAAATATTAAAATTAAAATTAAATATTTTTATTTTATAAAAACATTAATAATAAAAATTTTAGTTTACATAATAATCAATTATACATCTATTAAGATTCGCGAGGTAAGGCGCGCTACACGTCCATTGAAGCGTTATTCATCCTTTTCTCTTTTCTTCTTTTTTGATGACTATTGCAGTGTTTTTGCATTGTAATACGTAGCTTGTTTTATTATTATTTTTGATATTTATAATTTTTGCTCGTTTTCTATAATTGTTAACTTCCACTATGTACCTTGATTTTATCTTGATTTCAAATATTTTTTTCTGTCATTAATCCCCCTTTACCTCACTATCCATTTTATTTTCCCCCTAAAAATTTGAGACAATTTGAGAATCGAATACTAAAAGGCGTTTTGGCCTACTCAACTCGTGAAAAGTCCTGAATCCTGAATTTCAGGGTTTCAGGATTGTTTACAAGTTGAGTAGGCTAAAACGCCTTTTAGTACTCGGTTTTTAAGTTGTCTTAAATTTTCAGGGAAAAATATAAAATAATGGTAATGTAAAGAGCGATTTCTCATAAAAAATTTGAAATTAATATAAAATTATGGTAGATAGTGGAACAGTTATCAATTATGGAAAAGGAGCAAAAATAATAAATATACAAAAGCAACAATAAAACAAGTTTTGTGTTACAGTCCAAAAACATTGCAGTAATTTTTAAAAAAAAGAAAAAAGAAAAAAAAACGCTCCACTTGACGTATCGCATGACGCGCGCCTTATTCCGCAAGCCTAACTTATGTAAACATAAAAAAAATTTACGAAGTAATTCATTTGATGTATCCTTTTACCTCTGACCAACTTCTGGTATCCTAATATTCAACCATGTTAATTTTATTTTTTTTTATTGTTATTAATCTTCTGATAAACTTGATAAACAGAACCGAGGATCAAAAGGAGTTTACTCCTACTTAACTCGTGTATTCAACCTGAACCTGAACCTGAATTAAAAATGGGACAATTAATGTGTAACAAAATAAATATCTCAGAAAAAAGGGCAATTGTTGTACGTCATATAATTTGAGTAAATTTTATTGGATGTGGGTTCTGTTCTCTGATTGGTTATTGTCTAGTTAAGCTGTAATTGGATATTTTAAGCATTATTTAATGTAAATTTTTTGCTCTCGTCTCATTTTGCAATGGCGTTAGTTGGTGCACCGGACTGGACTGGACGTAGTTATTCCAATTAGAAGGAGGTAAAAATGCTATTCACGCTTTTAAAACAAATACCAATAGTGAGTTTTATCACTGTGTATCTGAACTAAACCATGGAGGAGTTAAAGGATTTCCATACAAGAAAGTTTTTTACATATGCACTTTTTACCAAAAGCGAGAATCTCAAAGTACCGGACTTTCGTAAAACCAAGTAGCTTCATTTTTATGTAATTTTGTGTAGAATTAAAAAATTTAAATTGTCCAGCACGGTTAAACTGAGGAACAATAAATATGTTATAGCCGCACCGAATTCGAAGCACGAAAACACATGCTCAAGTGAAGAAATTGCAATTGATCCTAACAGGAGAAGGCTATTCAAGAAGGAGGAATTTGAAAAGAAGTCATAACGAGGGATTTGTATAATTTTCGGTAGAAATTGGGTCACAGTACGATGAGATTTAACCTAATTTTTAGAAATTGTAAACCTTGAAAAAACGCTGACCTGTTTAAAGGAAGAAGAATTAGCGGCACTGTACTTTGTATAAGTGGGCTTACGTTTTGGTGAATAAGTATGCAGACAAGAAATTATTTTGTATTTTTTGTAGTGTAATCTAAATAAATTTTATTATATTATGTTTATTTTTTGTTTATTACAAAAATTGAGGAACATTTGCGATTGTTAGAATAACAGTAAAATGGGAAATTGTTTGATTGTCTAATTGATGTCCTAAGTTAATGCGTGATAAAACTTGGGTAAACAGACTCAAATAAGTAACCAAAATCGGATATTTTATGCAGCCATTACTTTAGAACCCTGAACTCACTACTGTTGCCTCAAAATAACACTAGTATTATACTTCTATCCATTTTAGTTTCTATAAAGATCGACCTCGTTTGTAAAAAAGCATTATTTGACCTGATGTATGTAAAGTATAAGCAACCCTTTCCATTCATTCTACCCAATTGCATTACTTTTATTAACAGTTAAATATTTATCTTTGTCCGGTTTAGTGCATTTAATGCAATCCAACCTAATAAGAAGAATATGTGTCACCTGATACGGTCATGTCATTTTGATTACTGTTGTAGTAATCGTAGGTCATTCATTTCTAGCAATGAAATGCAGGAAATTGATTTGAAACTATTTACTAAGATCGCACTTAACATGAGTCACTTTTAATATAATACATTGACGATATATAGGTGATTGAATCAAGATGCACATAATCATTTTTTCAAGTTTGACATTGCTAAATTTAATTCTGTTTACTTAACCGATCTCAATTGGGTATTTATTTTAGACATAGCACAATGAATAACTTCTTCCGACTCCCTGTCTTAGTTTTTAATCAAGCATATACAGTTATGTTCATGGCCATGCATCATGTGATAGTGTTTATTATTTGTAAAAACAACCTTCTCATTCACCTTGTCCTATTAGTTAATGAGCGCATATACATTATGCACATGATACACAAAAATAACCTCCAGATTTAAGACCTGCAATACTGATACGACAATAAAATATCTCCTGTCCATTTATTGGTAAATCAAAAAGCTTGTGTAAGATTATTGACGGCTAAGCACATAACGGGTATTTTATGTAATTCTTACATTATGTGATATTGTAAAAATAACATTATAATCTGGTTTAATAATACTGTTGTTACATTCTACCGTAAAATAAGTATTAAATAAAATAACTATCTCTTATTTTAGAAAACATCTTAATATGACTCTCAGTAAAATGCAGCTTTAGTTAAATGATACTTATTACATTGTAACAAAAACCCAACATTATCATAAAATATAATAATAATAATTATTATATTATTATATTATTATCATCTAGAAACTTTATTTTATTGATTATAAACATCATTTTAAGTTTTTAATTCTTATTGTGCTATCCCAATGTAGTCATTCCAGGGTAGTATGTATTGTAGGTTCAGACAAACGACCTTCATTTTCAAATGGAATGAAATTACTGTAGTTAAAATATCATGCTGTTTGTATTAAACCGTACAACATTAGTAATACACTTATCGATCGTAATCATGTGACATCAACTTACTGTGTTAACAAAACATTACTTGATGCAATATATGTAAAGTATAAGCTATTCTCTTCATTTATTTATCGATTTGCATTCCATTTTATTGTAGTGCTATTGAATGCATACACAATAAGTCAAAGAAGTTTTGATAACAGAGTTGTTTTATTTAACCATAAAACAAGGGTTTATTTTATGAGTTTATAGTACAAAATAACAACGATTATGAAGTTCTGGTTAAGATTTAATAATGAATTACGATTAATACTAAATAAAGATTTACAAGTATTATTAACAAAAACCAAATAAAAACCTTTTTTACAATATAAATTATAAAAATATGTTAAAAATAGTAAAGTTATACTATACAAATTGCACTGAATTAAAAAACAATACAATATATAAAACCAACCCCTCAGTTAATAATTAGCATAGGTAAAAAAAAAATTTTAATAACCTTTGTATTGCTTATAAAGATTAAATTGTAGAATTTAGCTATTTGTAATAATGTAGTACATTATTAAAAAAATACGATTTTACGTTATTCTGTGTTCCTTACGTAAAAACATGTAATTAAGAATTGTGTATGTGCCGTTTTTTTAACAAATTCAAATAAATTATTGATTTTACGACACATTATGTCAGGTTATAAGGAGCCTTCTATACTGTATCTATTATTATCTACAAAAGACTTATATAATTACGATGAACTGCATTAATTTTATTACAGCGAAACGTTAGTCAATAGTAAAAATTATTACAGTAGTGAACCCTTATCGATTTTAGTTTACGTACTTATTGTTCATTCATGCAATAGTTATAATGTAATTTCTTTCTTTTGTTAATATGACACATTAATAATTGGAATATTGTTAACTATTTCTATAAATTAAGTAAATAAAATGTGTAAAAACAGATTAGAACCAAAAATTATACACAATGCTTTAAATTAACTAATAATAGTACGGTCCAATACTAATAGTGTTTCTACAAAATAGAAAATTAACATTTCATGAAACATTTTAGTGTTACTGCAATAATTTTTAGAATTAATAATTTAACAACTTTAATAAATACATAAAACTGCATTTTTTCCCCAAATTAACAATTTTATCCCATTATACTGACTACTTTTTTACCAACAGTAGATAATAAAAAGCTTATTTTCTATTGGCTTTTGTGATTTTATTGACATGTCTACTGAAAATGGACATATTCACACTGAAACCATTTTCATTGGTCCAAATTATGATCATAAAATTTTATAATTTTTTTTTATATGACGGTTAACAATTGCCGAAAAAAGTACTTAAAACAAACAAAAAATTAAAGATGCAAAAGTACCAGAAAAGATTTTATTTCGCATTTATTGAATTGGAAAAGTTATTATTATTACACATACATTAGTCATTCACATTTCATGTAAACAGTTATATTTGCACACTATTAACTATAGTACGTTTCCTAAGTAATATCATGCATTTTCACGCATATCTTATTGCACATAACTTTTAAATATACATTAATTTTTAGTTTTATTTGCTTTTTTTAGTTTATGTAATTTAATCTTATTTTATTTTTATCTATATATTTACTTTTGGACTGATGCTACATATTGCTAATTGTATTGTATTTTTATAATTGTATATATTTTGTGTGTGTTAAAAGCTACTTCTACTAAAGTATCTAAGCCAATACCATAATAATAATAATAATAATAATAATAATAATAATAATAATAATAATAATAATAATAATAATAATAATAATAATAATAATAATAATAATAATAATAATAATTCCAAAACAGGTATAAGAGGTGTAGGCACAATAATGCGTTATAATAATTATAAAAAACATAATAATAATAATAATAATAATAATAATAATAATAATAATAATAATAATAATAATAATAATAATAATAATATAATTGGGTTCCAAAACAGGTGTAAAGAGGTGTAGAAAATACTTTAAAAATGCGTTAAATTTTATAAAAAACATATGATGGTCATAAAACATTAAAAAGGGTCAGTATGGGAAAGATTGATAACTTCTTACTATAGGACGGTCCACATTAGGGGTCAACTTTATGTCTGTATTTGTTTCAACTAGTTGTTGACACGATTACATACATATATATAACGTTTTATTTGTTAATCTAATTGTCTTATGCAGCAGAAAATGAAGAATGTACAGAAAAAATTAAAATAAAGAAAAAGAAATTCAGGATTCAGGATTTTTTACGAGTTGAATAGGCCAAAACACCTTTTAGTACTCGGTTCTCCAATTGTCACAAATTTTCAGGAGGAAAAATCAAATGGATGGTGAGGTAAATGGGGAATGGTCACAAAAAAAAATTTGAAATCAAGATAAAATCAAGGTAGATAAAGGAAGTTAACAATTATAGAAAACGAGCAAAAATTATAAATATACAAAAAAAAAACAAGTACCTATTACAATGCAAAAAACACTGCAATAATCTTCAAAAAAGAAGAAAAGAGAAAAATATGAATAACGCTTCAATGGACGTGTAGCGTAACGCGCGCCTCACCTCGCGAATAACCAAAGTTTGAAAATCAGCAAAAACTACAGTATATTTGCGTACGGCATAAAAGATATTGACAAAAAAAAATCAGGAATTTATAAAAATAAAAAAAGTTTAAATATCTGGGTTTACCACTAACAAAAAATAAATATTTGAAAGAGAAACGACTCAAAGAACATAAGAGCAAGTGTAGAAATCTTATAGAACTTTTGTGTAACAGTTTGAAAACAGGGATAAAGAATTAAAACCTTGGTAAAACTAGCAGTGATTTACAGATTGACAGATAGATTAACAGACCTAATTAAAGAAAGCTGACCAAAAAACAAAATTTTACTTTAGAAGAAGGAAAATATACAAAAGAAAAAAAGAAGAATTACTTAAATTATAGTTGTACTTTATTTATAATATATTTTATTGTATATTATACAATATGGGCGCATGTACAGTTTTGTTTTAAATAATACATACGTGACTGCATTACTCTGTGTTCTTCTATCTCCCAACTCACTGAAAGTTTGTATAATTACTGATTAATTAATATTTTTTTTTATTTAGATTAATCAAATTTCGATATCTTTAAAACAAAGAATCACTAGACATTGGAAGATATATTTACAATTCTACTAATTTCTAGACAAAACATTGATCAACTACTACTAACAACTACTCTCTAAATTCACAAATAACATTTAATCTGAAGGAGCATTAGAGAGTTGGTGCCGAAACCCGGGAATTAAAATAAAATTTTCTTTAATTTATATTATTGTTATACAATAGTCAAACAGAACGAAGGTGAGTCATTTATTTTTAGTCAAATCATAAACCGAGTGATAGGGATTTTAGAATCCATAATTTACAAAGGTGCATTAAGGATTTTACCAATACCTACAGCCACGTCACCGAAAAAATTAATTATAAGTAATAAATTTAAACGGTGAGAGAAAAAATAAAAACTTATTTACTTCAACTTCCTAAAAATTTACAAATGCAAACTTTGGCTTGCATGTTTGAAGGAAAAGCAGAAGAAATGGTTTTTGATGGTGGGATATTAGAAAAGGAAACGGATGTCGTAGCAGCTTTAGAAATGTTACGATTATTATTTGTACAAACTCGTAGCACAGATATGTATATGGAGAGATTCTATAATCGTAGACAACTGTCAACAGAATCTACCATTTAATATATATTCGATGTGAGAAGATTGGCGAAAGAAACATTTAAATCTGATTCTGAACAAAATAAAAAATATTTACAGATAATTTAGATTTCTAGAAGAGTTCGATGTTCAGCGGTAAAAAAACGTTTTTGCGAAATTAACCGGTGGATTTGATAAAAGCGATCACTAGAGCAAAGCAAATTAAAGAGGAGGAGGCTCTAGAAAGAGACAATACCAAAAATCACATACGTCACCAAGTTCGATTTCCTCAATATACATTGCCTGATAATAGCAATTGATATTGTTGTAAAAAATTTGGTAAATGGATAAAGAAATGCGGACATAATGGTAAACCAAAAAAAATTATTGTAAGTCTGTGGCTAATGTAACAAAGGTAGTTAATAACAATTTGTTTATAAAAAAAAGTAAAATAAACGAGCACGCAATAGATATGCTAATAAATACAGGTGCAGTATGTTCACTTGTCAATAAGAATATTCCAGGACTAATTGTTAATAAAAAATTGGTTGGAAATAAATTAACCAGCGCTAATGGCACTAAAAACTCTGTCTAGTTTAGATAAAAAATGATTCAATTTAGCCAGTTCCAAGCCTAGATAAAGGAGGAGGGTTTGAGCGCAAGGTTAGCAACCTGGCCTTTGTAAAAAAATTATACTGCTACAGAAACAATAAGAGGACGCCATTCCAACAAACAACGGCATAGAAGTAATTGCATGTATTTAGATAACAGAGTTACATAGATGACAGGGTTGAGTGAAAGCCAAAAGGAAACTCAATTTTTGATTTGCAGAATCTTTAATGCCAAAACCTTAACCAGTGTTGGAACATGGAATGTGCGCATACTTTTTCGCACTGGACAGTTAGAACAAGTCCTTCAAGAATTAAAAAAGTATAACTTAAATATTTTGGGTATTAGCAAAATGCGATGGAAAGGCCAAGGTCATTTTAAGAGTAGAGATACATTAATTTTATATTCTGGACATAAAAAAAATCATATTTATGGAGTTGAGTAAAAATGCTGCTAAAGCTATAATTGAATGGAAACCCGTAAACGACCGGTATCATTTTAGTCAACTTTAACATTAAGTTTGCAAAAGTAACAATTGTGTAAGTTTATGCCCCTACTGAAACTACTGAAGAGAACCAAAAAGATATATTCTATAATTAATTACAAAGTTTGTTCAATGATGTGCCAGGAAGAGACATTAGAATATTGATTAGTGATTTCAATGCGAAATTAAGCAAAGATAGATCTGGATACTTTTCAAATGTTGGACCACGTAGTTATGGCTATAGATTGTTAAGGCTTAACAGTTATTATGGAATGTGTTAGTAACACATTTTTTACTTACAAAAATATACGCTAAGTACAGTACGTTTCTCCCGACGGAAAAACAGCAAACGAGATTGACTACATTTGTATTAACACAAAATGGCAATCTTTATTGCAAGATGTACGTGCATATCGCGGTGCAAATGTTGGTTCTGATTATTATCTTGTTAGAAAATTTTGTTTAAAATTAAAGACAATAAAAATCACAAAAAAATTATATCCATTTTTGAGCAAAAAACATAAGCAGCCAAAAATACAGCCAAAAAATACATTTCGAAATCTAAAAGGGTAAAAAAGTCTGATGCTTAATAGAAATTGTTTTATAAATTAATTACAAACTGTGCAGCAAATGTGCTGGGTAGAATATGTCGCTCTACAAAGAAACAATGGATTTCATCAGTCTCCTGGAATTTAATTAATCTCAGAAAAAAAATTTAGAGAGAGATCAATCTAACAATCCTGTTATCTGGAAAATATTTAAAGATAAGTATAGAACTTTGAATAAACAGGTTATAAAAAGCTGCCGCAAAAATAAAAATGATTGGTTAGAAAGCAGATGCAAAGAAGCAGATAAAGCAAAAAATAATTTTAAGACTGTCTATAAAATTGTATAACAACTATCGATAGTTAGAAAGAATACCGATATTTTAATCACAGGAATAGATGATTGTTTACTTCTAACAAATGATGAGCAATTATCTAGATGGATAGAACATTTTAAAGAAATACTAAATTATCCCATGCCAAATACTCTCATGGAGTTTGATAATAATAATGATATGAATGTGACTCAAAATCCGGAAATATGTATTGATGACATTTCTGTAACTGAAGCGATTTATGCAATTCAAAGGTTGAAAACAATAAGGCAGGAGGACTTGACAAGATAATTGCAAAAATGTTAAAACGTGAAAGTGATGTAACAAGTGAGCTTGCTCATTTATTTAATGTTATATGGCATAATAAACAAGTTCCAAATGATTGGCGGCAAGGAGTAATTGTTACTCTTCCCATAAAAGAAAATCTGAACGATTGCAATAATTAATGCAGAATAATTTTATTGTCTGTTCCTGGTAGGGTGTTTTGAAAAATAATTTTAAATCGTTTAGGGAATGCGGCAAATAAACACCTTCAAGAACAATAAGCAGGTTTTCGGAAAGAAAAAGCTGTATTAAACAAATACTGACCCTTCGTAACATTATTAAGCAAAGTCAAGAATTTTAGCAATCAATTACAATTAATTTTATTAATTAAAATTTTTTATGGAAAATTGTTAAGTTTTACTGAATACCGTTGAAATATGTGAATACAATGCTTTTGCTATACCAAAATTCAAGTTGCTGTGTTCGAACAAAAAGTGGTCATACTGCTATGTTTGAAATTGTCATGGGAGTACGTCAAGGATATATTTTGTCATCGTTTTTGTTTTTTCTGGTAATTGATTTCATTATAACTCGATCCATAAATAATTTGTTTTATAATATCAAATGGAACCATGGTAGATTAACAGATTTTAATTTAGCAGATAATATTGGTCTACTCAGTGAAACATTAGAAATGATGCAAAATATGACAACACGTCTCAGTGATATCGGTTCTCGTATTGGCTTACAGATTAATTGCTCAAAGACAAAAATGCTGTGCACTAAGTCAAACATTGATTTGCCCATCAAAATTAGTGGACAAAATATTGACACTGTTAATTCCTTTACATATCTGGAAAGCATCATTGGTAAAAACGGAAAAACCGAAATTGATGTTAAAGCCAGACTTGGAAAGGCAGTGTTAGTCTTCCATAGACTCAAATCAATATGGTCATGTTCTTCCATTTGCCTGAAGACAAAACTGCGTTTGTACGCATCAATAATCATTCCTACGGCAATATATAGAAGTGAAACGTGAAAGCGAACGGACAAAATTGATAAAATTGTGGATGTTTTTTTTATCACCGGTGTCTTATAAGTATTTTTAAGATTACCTGGCGCGATCACATTTCAAATGTTTAGATTATGAGAAAAACTAACTTTCGTTCACTACATGGCATCATTACAATTAGACAAAGAAAATGACTTGGTCAAATTCTACGTTTACTGCCCAAAGACCAGCAAGAACGGTTTTGGAATGGACAATTGTAAATAGTAAAAGAAAGGCTGGCAGTCCACAGTAAACTTCGCTAAATACTATTTCAGATTTGATTGAAATGAATGTTTTATAGGATGGGGTAATTGTTAGAAACCGCAAACATGTTGCATTAATAAACAAGGTAAAGATCGAGTAAAACAATTTAAAAAGAAATTTGACATTTTTGCACATAACAACAAACCACTTGGTCGAACTAACATCCTACAACATAGGATTGACACGGAAGATGCGCCTCCAAGAAAACAACCTACCGGAAGGATTATAAATCAGTTAGTTTTATATATTTTTTTTATCAGTTACAATAAAATTATACTTATATTTTAATTATCACATAATATTGTACGTTTTATAATTAAAATGACGTCTTTATTGTATGTTATGTGATTGCTATAAATGTTTTAGTTTAATAACTATGTTTTCAACACTAATTAGTTTATAAGTTTTAATTAAAGTTTTTAAATATGTTTAAATGTTGCTTTAATATTTTATTATAATTATTACAATAAACTAGGCTATATGTACCAATTTATTTTCAAACATTAAAAAGTTGGTTTTAAATTTGAATAATATTTTAATAGTTAATATTTATTAAAATTATTTATTTATTTATATTAACTGTAAACTATTTGTAATAAAAAAAATGATTAACTGTTGTTATTAATACACATGTTTAGACAAGCGAGTAATAATTGTTGTTCACAATACATTTTACATTTGAAATCAAATTTTTGAGAAATACTATATATATATTTAAGGTACTTATTAAAAGTCTCAGTAATATCTAAAATTATATTTAATTTTAGAAATGTAAAATATTTGAAAAACAAATAATTTAAAATAATTTTTTCAAACATTTAAACAAATATCAAAACAGATTTTAAAAAATTATAAAGAATTAATTAGCGATTTTTGTTAAATTCACATATAATGCGTGAAAACGTTTTCTGAAATTATAACAATACAAGTAAGAGTTTTACATATAAAGTGTTGATTTGAGATAAATCCAAGCTTTTAATTAGAGGTGCTTAAGAATGCTAGTAATATTTTGTGATCAACTACAGTGGGTAATAAAATAAATGTTTAAAAATACCATTCTATTACCTCATGTTGTTATTTAAAAGACGATATTTTTAAACACAAACTTAGACAGATGAAGTACATTTTATCTATAAAAAATTTACATTTTGTTAAAAAATCGTATTTTTTACTTTATACAAATTTTAAAAAAATTGAAGAATGTCAGTGGACATAAAAATTTCTATAAAATTTGCAATTATTAGGTTGTTTTCAAAAAATAGAGAACTTGATTGGTTGCATATGCATTGTTTTAAATATTTATGTATCCTCATTAATTAATCTGTTTATTATAAGGAATTGTAGGTAAGTTAAAATAAAAAAATCTTTATGCATTTTAAAATTTAAATTATGTTTATTATTAGTATTTTTGTTAATATTTGACAGTGCCTTCTTATTACTAATTAAAACAAAATTGCAAATATATATATATATATATATATATAAAGTTTCAATTAAACTAATTGTTATACATTACAAAAACTTGAAATACTACAAGTAATAATGAAATAAAAACAATTTTAAAAGTTAGTTTTATTATTTCAGAAACCGTTTTCAAATTGATTGGTTCAATTGATCATTTTGCAATAGTCGTTATTTCAATTAATCCTATTCGTGTTTGACATGAAGAGAAAATGTGGATTAATTTAACGGAGAAAGACGCAGAATGCACTTTGAGCTCACTTTGGTCTTATTACATAAAATACTAGACAATTAGAAAGCTCAATATTACAGGCATTCGTGTTCAACATTATTTGCAATAGAAAACGCTTATTTATTTATTTGTAAATTAGCATACTTGGAGTTAAGTTTAAATTGAATATGAAGCCGATTTATTCGGACACCAAAGATTTAATTGTTGACCTATCTGTTTGGTAGTAGTTTGGGCTACGATGTCTGTTAGTCAAGCCTTATATGACTTTGTTAACTGCATTGAGTATAAATTTACTAATAATAAAAATTATAACCCCACACTGCTAAAAAAGTAAGTTTAGATAAAGTTGATGTTAACGTTTTAAAAATGTTGCATAAAATTGTTTTTAAAATTAATTATAACACTTGTATCTTTTAGTACATTGCATCTTTAAAAATATTCTCAGATATTAAAATAAAATTTTCGCTCCTGACGATAATTGGTATAATTTGCTATATTTTTAATGGATTTTTAAGGGTAATGTATTAAATTCATCCGATTCACTAAACAATAAATCCACTTGGTATGAGTTAATTCTACAGCTGTTTTATGCTTGTTTGGAAAATTACAACACATACCGTTCAAGTCTCACATTAAGTTAAACTGTCTGATGCCAAACCAAAGATTTAGCCACTGAGTGACGAATGGTTGAATGGTTGTGAATTTATTATTTATAATGATTTTGATCAATACTAATTGCTCAGTGTCTTCAAATACTGAGCGTTACTAGCGCTAACAAGCAAGTGAATAATCTCTTCTACTAGGGCTTTTACCATATTAACGTATTGCACAGGTATAATAATATATGTGGCATGGTTTGGCTGTTTATATTGGGGATTTTTAAAAATAATATATTAAAATTTGTCGGATTTACTGAATAATGACTATTTTATACATTACACTACACTAATACAACGTTTATCAATGTTTGTATATAAACCGTATAAAATGCATAACGGTGTGCTTATGTAAATATGTGAATGATTTAAAAAATAATATTTGGTTTGAAACGTCTGGTAGATTAAAAAAAACAAATCAATTGGTTGATAACATTATAATGAATGCAATTATACAATTATAAATGCTTTACTGTTCATCTGGTACAAAACAAATGCCTTTAAAATAAATGCTTGTTTCTTACAAAATTGACAGGAAATATTATCTTGATGATAGAAACCGTCCTGAAATTTGTATTGATTAAAGACTATTTACTAACATAATGGTATGTCCCGAGATGGTAGAGATTACTAAAGCGCCAAACTTAGGATTATATGGACAAAGATCCAAGTTTTACCACTGGTACCAAATGTGGGTCTTTATATAACCGTACTAAACGTCCATTTTCTAATAAACGTTTAAGGAATGTAAACATTGTTATATATATATATATATATATATATATATATATATATATATATATATATATAAACTAATACTAATATTTTATTCAAAATATTGTATTATATTTGTATAGTAAAACAATTGTTATTTTCAAATATGCGGTTTACAGAAATGAAGTTAAATAACTGCGTTTGTTACAAAACCCTCCTGAGGAATTGTATTTATTTGCATATTAATATTAAAGAAGATTATTCAAAACTGACTAGGTTAAAAAATTGTTATTAGAATAAATAGCAATATACTATGCACTAAGATATAATCAGAACAGCTAATATAGTTTACTGCCTCTTTATTTGAAAAAGCCCACAATATTATTTTGATTTAAATTGCATAATATAACATTTATAAACAACTATAATAAAAAACTTAATTACGTAAATTTGACATAAAATTGAGTTTTTATTGTGAGAGAAGACACCAGGAAACAAGTAAAAATATTCATTTTACAAAATTTTTGGTAAGTTTTTATGCTATTTTTTATTTATGCTTACTACTTTGAATGTTTTGTAAGAAACATCTTTTAACAGTAAATATTTTAGCTAAGTCGAACGTGGGCCCGCATTTAGTGCCGGTGGTGGGATTCGAACCCAACCTACATTTGTTACGTTTATTAAGCCATCGAAGTCGATTGTTTATATGCCATATAAATGTGGATATATATATATATATATATATATATATATATATATATATATAGGTAGAAAAACAGCTAAAGCGATGGATTGAATGCTGGGCAAACAAAAGGTTTGCGTCTTATTACTGTTACTAAATGCGAACCTTCGTTTGACTTTACTAAATATTCACTTGATCAAAAACGTTTTCTGTCAAATAACAATAATAACAGTTAGATAAAAATAACATTTATTAATAAAACGTTTTTAAACTTTCACGCTTAAAAATAGGTTATTTTCCCTATTTATAATCATATTCTAAAAATATTTATTATTTTTTATGTGCATTTATTTAGATTATAAAAAACAATTTGAATAAAAAATAAATAATAAAATATTTTTAAAATGTTTATTACTTTGAATGTTTTACCAGAAACATCTTTCAACAGTAGACATTTTAGCGAAGCCAAACGTGGGTCCGCATTTTAGTGCCAATGGTGGGATTCGAACCCATGTCCACCCAAGTCCAAATCGAGCGCTGTACCGTTAGACCACCAAGGCAAATTTTTTAAAAAGGTTTTTTTATTGTTTTATACTAGTTGAATTACTAATTTTACGCATAAAGCTTTGGCATTTTTTAACGCAAAATCGAAATCAGTTTAAGATTTGATTATTATTATTATTATTATTATTACTATTAAGTTTTTACAGTTTTATGTTGGGCATAAAACAATATATTTTGTTTTACAAAAAACTTAAAAACTAAAATTAGTTTTTTAAAATATTATTTTACTAAAAACAACTTCTGAAATTTAGTGCATAATAAAAGAAAAGAAATTTAATATCATATATATATATATATATATATATATATTCAAAATTTAACTAAACGTTTTCAATTTTTAGGTTTAAAAATAATTTTTTCAAAAATATTGCAATTCTATAAAACGTGATTATAAAACTGAAATTGTTATTTTAATTTAAAAGTTAGACTTTGTCGTAAGTAGTAAATTTTAAATATTGAAATGCTTAATTTTGTAAAATTGAAACATAAAACAATTTATATTGAATAATTAAGTTGATAAATATGTAATTTAATACGATTAAAATATTTAAATGCTTTAAATAAATTACAATAATTAATGTAAATAATTTTGTAAATAAAAATATTTATAATCAAAATATTAGCTTTTACTGTGGGAAAGGTATACAAATTATTATCTTTTATTGGCATCTAAATATTGTAATATTAACATTAAAAATAAAAATAGTAATAATACTGCTACTAATGTGCCGGGGTGGTCTAGCGGTACACCGCTTGAATTCGAACCTCGGTGAGCGTGGGTTCGAATCCCACCATTGGCACTAAAATGTGGACCCACGTTCAGCTTTACCAAAATGTCCACTACTGAAAAATGTTTCTTGTAAAACATTTAAAGTAATAAACATAAAAACAATTACTATTATTATTAATAATAACAATAACAACAATGCGTTATTTGTACTTATAAACGCATTTAGTAATATAACTACATCCATCCGAGTACGTTAATAATTATTATGTTATGTACAGCTATTTGATTAAATAATAATAAAAGAAAAAATAGGAGAATAATAAATAGAAAAGCCACATATATTTACCTAAAATATTAAATTAAATTACTTTAAATAAACATAATTTAGATTTATATAAATCAATAAATAATACTACAGAATTATTATTTAAAAATCAAATTTTATTATCTTAAATAACAAAGTTAACAATTATTTATTTAAAATAATAACAATTTATACTTTTCAACTGTCTTTTTTGAAAAAATAACAAAAATTCTAACATTAATAATTTGATCAAAACTAGGTTAATTTATAAAAAACGACTTTTAATTGGGATAGAAAATTTTTTAGATTAATGTATAAAAAACGAACCAAAATGGTGATTCTTATGTCAATTTTTGGTATTTGTAATATTTCTGGTCTCCATGACATTCCAGTTTATCCCAATTAAAAGACCCCTATCATAAAATTGTATAAAAGGGAAATTTTAACTCCATTTTTCTGTCTCTTTTTCTAATATATATACATAAATTAAATGAAAGTTAGGTGAATATATATTTTCATCCATAGAAACTAAATTTAAATAAAATAATCCAACGTTAGCCAATAAAATTGTAAAACGTTAATTACAATTTTCATATTGTATAATTTAATAATAATTTTGCAAAAAATATTTCTACGTATATAGAAATATATATATAAACAAAGATACATAAACAAGAGGAAAATACAACACACACATACATGCGTGGGTAGTTTATAGGCAATAATTGTAATCGGAACTGTGTATATACATATACACTTGCATTATTTTTCATTGGTTAAGTTGGATAATACAAATAATTGGAGAAAAACAAATCCAACATTAGACAAATTTAAAAAAATTGTAATTTTATAAAATTATTATTATTTGGATATTGGGAATCAAGCAAGTTTTTATTTATATATTTTGATATTTTTATTTTGCAATATACATAATATTTTGTGGTTTGTATAATAACGATAATTTCTATAACACTTGATAAGATATATATATATATATATATATATATATATATATATATAAGATTTGTAGAAAGATGTATAAAATATATTTTTATGTACAATTTAAACTACTAAAAACTAAAAATGCAACAAATAGTTTTGAAATAATTTAATAAAAATGTTTTAAGCTTCATTAATGTATTTTCAAAATACTGATAAGCATTTAATTGTAAATATTAAACAACAGTATAGATTACAATTTATGGTCAAAATCTTGAAATATGGTTATTACGTGTATATTCCATATTTTTGTATATTTATGTTTTTACACACATAGAGGCTTAATCAATATTATGCAAATTTAAATTATTTAACACTACAAAATATTAATTCCAAAATATTAAAAATTTCTCACAATAACATTGTAACTTTTTTATTTAAAGATTATGAATAAAACAAAATTGTTTATATTTTTTAATTACAAGGTAAATTGCTTTTTAATAGTTAAAATCTCTAAAATAAAAACAAGTGAATAATTTGTTCAAAAATAAATTATATTATGAAGCATGTGTATATACAAAAAATAAATTATATAAATTATACATTTTTAATATTTTAGACAATACTTATTGTCTTTTATCATTTTCTATGTTTAAGTTAAAGCTCTATTAATTTGTTAAACTAATTGTGTAAAATTTTCTTTTATATTATATTATTAATTTGTTGTTTAATAACACTTTTCTTAATCTGTTTGCGATGTTGTTTGAAATAATTAAAATAAAATTGAAATAACCTTGTTTAGCTACTGAGAAGCAATTGCAAAAACATGACTTTTTGTTACTAGTCCAAGATTGTACACTTTATATAATTACAAAATACGTTTATTTTAATGTTATATATATATATATATATATATATATATATATAATATTGTTATGATTAAAAAATTATTTTATTTTATTTTAAAATGTAAGCTATAGCATTGTTCATTTTAATTGCCAAAAGCTTCAAAATACTATGTTGTAGTTTAGATTTAAATAATTTATTAAAAATTTAAACAAAGTCAGTGTTGATTAATTGACTACCAGTAAAATTCTATTTTGATTGTTTCGATACTCCATTTTGTAATATTTTTAAAGACGAACTAAGTGTAAAATGTAAAGTTGAAAAGAATTTTATAGTAAAAAATAGTGTCAAAACATAGTTTAAAGTTTATCTTTTATAAAAAAACATTTCTAAATAAAACCTATTTTTAACAGTAAGTTAGGTATTTTCTATATAATAAAAATTCCACACATTATTTTCAATTTTAGTAAAGCCTTCATTGATTTTGTTCCCAACTTAAAATTTATTAAATGTATTCTTTTTTCAATTATACAATATAAAGCATTTTCTGCATAATTTTTAATATTGTTTGTACATCAAATAGGCAAAAAGCATTTTTATAACCATAAAAATATTATTTTGTTTATAATCCTTTACAATTGCAAAATTGTATAATCATCTACAATTACATGTGTTGGAAGGGGAGTGGCAGATTTGACAAAGCGCTAGACTTAAAACTGGATGGCATAGTTTTGAGTCCCACAACTGGCAGCACAAGATCTTGTAATTGATAAAGGTTTGGATTGTTGCAAAATATTGATTTTGTCAAAAAAATTAAATAACTTTAAATAAAATTGTAATAAAAGAGTCTAAACTTTATTAATAGCGACTGTTTACATACCATATATAACCTAAATTGTTTTACCTAGTAATAGTTATACAACAAACAAAATAAACTAATTTTATGTCTAAAATTGTATATAAAAAGCCTTGCGTTTATTGTCGATAGTAAACTTCAACCTTATGGTCTATTTAGTAAACTTGATTAATTAATTTGTCTTACATATATACATACTGTGCTTCATTCGTGCTCGTAAATGTATCTATTTTTTAAACACTTTTTAATTTTAAACCTTGTATTATTTATATTATTGCAATTTGTTTTATTGTTTAATTACAATTTTACAATTTTTATTTTAGTAAAGAGTTTAAGAATACAATGTTTACGCATATGCCAGTAAAGTGGCTAAATAAAATATGTAAAGAAAATTGTCAATAATTAAAATAATAATATTTTTGATGCTATATGTTTTATAATTTATGTATAATTAAAATTATTATTGTTACTAAATAATAAACGTGCTTGATTTAACCTAACAAGAAGAACGTATTTAAAATTATTATATGGAATATGTAGATGTGGTAAAGCGCCGGACGCGAAACTGAATGGGCATGGTTTTAAATCTCACTATCAGCACTAAATACGGTCTTTATTTGGCTTTGTTAAATGTTCACTTGTTATAAAAATGTTAACCAATTACAAAATAAATACCAAATAATAAATAAGTAAATAAAATTATACAAATAATTTGTTAATTAATATTATGTTACATTGTGCATGTGGTCTAGCGGTACAGTGCTCAAATTCGGACCTCGGTGGACATGGGTTCGAATCCCACCACCGGTACTAAAATGCGGGCCCACGTTCGGCTTCGCTAATATGTCCACTGCTGAAAAATGTTTCTCGTAAAACATTCAAAGTAGCAAACATAAAATAAATAATAAATAAATTTATTGTTTTAACATCTATTAATCTAACTACTTACAAAGAATATATGAGGTGTAAACAAATTCGCACACAAAATTTAAAATATATCTAAACAATTTAAACATACTTTGATTAATTGTTTTTTTAAAATATTACATTAAAATAACCGTTTTCCTTAATACATATTTTAACTAGTTTATAAAAATAAGTTTAAAAAGAAAATATGTAGAAGCAGTCAAACATACTCTACTAATAAATAACAACTATATATATATATATATTGTATTTGTGATTATTAATTAAATATATCAAATGGTAAATTAAAAAACAAGTATTAAGTAAAATGAATAGAATAATAATTTTTTTAAAATGTTTGCTACTTTGAATGCTTTACTAGAAACATCTTTCAGCAGTGAGCATTTTAACGAAGCCGAACGTAGGCCCGCATTTTAGTGCCGGTGGTGGGATTCGAACCCATGCCCACCGAGGTCTAAATTCAAGCGCTATACCGCTAGACCACCCCGGCACATTAATTAAAAAAGCTTGTGGATTAGTCAATAAAAATAATTTTTATTTATTTGAACTTTTATAATTAAAGTAGTTTTAGCTTTTTGTGTAAAATTAGGCAATTTAACGGATGGAAATATTACTAAAACATTTGGGTTAATATTTTTATCATTTGAAAGAAGGCTTTACACAAAAACCTATAGTCAGTAAGCGAACATTCAATTCATGCTTGCAATTAACGCCAGAAATAAAATATTATGTTTTGTCTATTAGAATAAGAATCTAGCAACACTGGAATGTATGCAAAATAAATTATTATTTAAGACGTTTAGTACAGTTCTATACAAAGTCTTGTATTCGGTGCCGATAATAGAAGTTAAAACAATGCTTATATCCAATTGCAAGTTCAACATTTTTGTCATTTTTATTATTTATCTCTGCTATCTAAATAATTTACAAAACTTTTTTGATGTATAAAAATCAATCAGCCTTATTGCAGCATTATGCTAACATATTTTTAAAATAAAAAACTAAAAAAAAAGTTTAAAACTATAGAGTTATTTTATATTTAATTTGTTGCTTTATTAAAAGTCTAGTTTAATCCAAACATTAAGTATAGAAAGAAATAACGTTTTAAATATTAAAAGAATATTTAGTTTAAAAAATGATTGTTTACGTTTTTCTTCTACAAACATATTTCTGAACACTCCATTATAATTTATTACAATTGAGAGCATTATACAAAGCTGATTTAACAAATGCACTATTTGGCTAAATAAATACAAACTTTTCTAATATTTGCATAAGTTAAAAATTGTTATTAAAAATTAATAAATTGCTTTAAATTTAGTAATTGTGTTTGGACCGCAAATGTTAAAAGTAGGATACATATGCACGTTGTAATATTTAAGCTACAAATGGAGTGTAGCATTTTGAATTTTAAAAAATAAAAATTTTAACTAAAAATTAATAAATAATTTCAGTTTGGTTTGATTATAGTTTCTAGCGAAATATCAACCAACACATAAAAGTTCCCAAATTGTATAAATGGTGATAGATCTTTTTACACTAGTGTGTATTTTTGTATTTTGTTTTTTCTGTTGTTTCTCTATCAATAACGTAATGTTTACCAAAGCAAAGTTGTTATAATTGGATTATTTGGAAGCAATTTTTATTACAATTTGAGTTATATTAAAATTGTAAAATTTACCAAATAATCAATATACCTAATTTGAGTTGACAAGGAGAAATAAATTCTCATTTTGCACAGTATTTTAAATTACTAGTAAATTAGCATTAATCAAACTTATTACAAATAATAAATTTACAAGATTTTCGTCAACCACTTATAATTCAATAGATGAGGCTTTGGTTTAAAACCTGAAAAGTTTGTGTAAAACTTAAAAGGTATACACTACCAATAATAATAAAGACGAGACGGCTTTACAGTGTTTTTCGTTATCTTAAACCTATTATATTTATTCTTTGGTAAATTTGATAAATTTTAAACAACATAAATTGTAAAAAGATGGCTTTGTATACTACTCCTTTCTTAATACGGGTTGAAACCGGTTCAAAACATTTTTAGTGTTAAGTAAACTTTATTAGAACGTGATAATAAACCTTTAATCTAGTAAAGTTTGTTCTACATTAAATTATTAAAAAATTGTTAAATGTTTTGAAAGTTTTGATAAATGGACAATGAGATATAAAACACTGTTAAACATTCACGATTCTAACAATATTTAGGTAAATCGATATTTTTTGAATAACAAAATGTTGTCTTTCAATTATCATCATTAGTGTTGCATTTTGGGTGCGTTTTAAAACGAAATATAAGTTTTTATTTAATTATCTAACATACTTAATACAAATTTTTTAAAGAAAAATATATATAAAGCATTATATACACAATAGGCAAAACAACTAATGAAGAATCTTTTTTATTTAATTATTTGTTTAATAGGAAAAAGAACCCTAAGCAATTTATTTCATAATAACATATAATTTCATAATTACAGACTAGGTTTGTTTATTTTAAAAGAAATCAAAAAACCTAATAATTAATTAATATAAAACTTTTTTTCTAAATTTAAATAATACTTATACTATTTAACAATAAAATTACATATAATAAGATAAAATATAATTAGAGTATTTTTAATATATTTTAATTTTTTATTTTTATTCTAATCAGAATGGAAAAGGTTGCATCTATGAAAGAGACATTATTGGTTCGCATCAACGAACCCAAATATCAGCGTCGTATGGTGTTGATTGTTGTTTGTTTGGCTTTGCTCTTAGACAATATGCTTTACATGGTTATCGTTCCTATTATTCCCGACTATTTGCAAAAGGTTCGCGCTTACAATACGCGTCAACTTTACTGGACCAACGGAACGTATACGGAAAAGTTGGAGTCAGATCATGCCTATTTTAACAAATCAGGCGGTCAATATTCACTAAAATGGTTGGTTCACCAATCCGAAGCTAAAATCGGTACCCTATTTGCATTCAAAGCAATTGTGCAACTTTTGTGCAATCCCGTATCGGGTACAATTATCGATCACATTGGCTATGACATTCCCATGATTATTGGTCTGTGCATTATATTTTTGTCAACTTCCATCTTTGCATTCGGTTCATCGTATGGATTGATGTTTATTGCTCGAGGCATGCAAGGCATGGGATCGGCTTTTGCTGATACAGCCGGACTGGCTATGATAGCCGACAGATATACTGAAGAATCGGAACGTTCCAAAGCACTAGGTATTGCACTGGCTTTTATATCTTTTGGATCACTAGTTGCTCCACCATTTGGGGGTATATTGTATCAATATTTTGGCAAAGAATTGCCATTTATTACGTTAGCTTTCATTGCACTGCTTGATGGATGTTTGTTGTTAATTATTATGAAACCAGTTCGCATTGAACGTACCGTGTTGCAAACTCAAGGCAATTTGCCTAAAGGCACTCCGATTCACAAATTGCTACTTGATCCCTATATTGCCATTTGTGCAGGATCGCTAGCAGTAGCCAATGTTTCTTTAGCGTTTTTAGAACCAACAATATCGTCTTGGATGGCTAAAAGTATGAATGCTACAAATGCCCAAGAAGGCTTAATTTGGTTGCCTTCATTTCTGCCCCATGTAGCGGGTGTATATATGACAGTAAAATTGGCCGCAAAATATCCTCATTATCAGTGGCTAATGGCAGCCATTGGTTTGGCTATTGAAGGATTTAGCTGTTTTCTAATTCCATTTTGTACCAATTTTATTGCTCTTATGCTTCCCATTTGCATTCTATGTTACGGAATTGCTTTGGTTGACACGGCAATATTGCCAACTATGGCATTTTTGGTCGATACACGTCATGTGTCTGTATACGGCTCCGTCTATGCTATTGTAGACATATCGTACAGTTCTGCTTACGCTATCGGTCCAATCGTTGCTGGTGGTTTAGTTGAAACTATTAATTTTTTTGGATTAAACATGGTCATTACACTGATCACTTTTGCTTATGTTCCGGTTATGTATTTATTGAAAGGATGCTATAATGTAGAAAAAGTAGTGCGCACAAAAGATGAATTAAATGAAGATACAAATGGTTACGACAAATTAAACACTGTGCAACTGGAATCAAATTATGCAGGCTATGATCAAGATTTAGATCAAGATGCCAAAGCTTTTCAAACAAATAATCAATACAATGATCATCTAACTCAACAAGCGGGTTATGAATATTGAAATTTTATTTTATTTTTTAATTCAAACATTGAATTTACGAAACATTTTACTTGTTACTTCTTGACATTTGAAATATTTATCTATTTTAATAAAATTTACTTTTTATTTGTTTTTTTGCGACAAATCATGTTTTTCCATTTATCATTAATGTAATTATTAATTTCTTTTTGTTTATTTAAAAGAAACGTTTACAAAAATATTAATTGTGTTACCCAAACATTTGCAAATGGGCGTTGACATTTAAATAATGATTTTTCGAGTTCCAAAAATATGCAATTTTTTCATTTTTTATGGATATTTATTTGCATTTAAACAAAAAAATCAACATTAAAAATAATTTTAAAAAATGCTCCTTAATTGGTTACAAGTTAACAATAAAATACTAACTTTGTAAATATTTGATCGTTAATTCAATACTTGTATCTAGTGTACAAGTAAATTGTGTATTATATAAAAAAGAATATACTTTATATGGAACGTTTTTGTTTTAAAATGTTTGTTTGTGACAATTATATGAAATAATAATAAAGCAATTGATATTTATTTATTTATTTGTTTGTTTGTTTATTTTAAGTATGTAATGCAGAATTAAAATTTGAAAATAAACATTATTTTTAACCTATAACATAAAACTGAAGCATATTTGATTTTTTTATTCACTTATTAATTTATTTATTCATATAAGCTTTAATACATCAATAGAGGTACATTCAACATATACATACATATATAACATATAATTAGTGCCATTAAACGAAAACAAAACGGTATAAATTAAAAGTACAAAGTAAAAACTTAAACAAATTAATCTATTTATGTAATTATCAAGTGACATAAGGTTATCATTATCAATGCATTTGTTTAGCCAGAATTCTCAAATAAATATAAAACAACTGTTGACATAGATTTTTGTATTAATTTGTAAGTGAAAGTCTTCAATTTTATTAACAATAAAAAGATAGTATCAGTGGCCGTGACATATTTTTTGTAAATTTGATCTTAAAGCACATTAAAATCAACTATGATATTATTTTCTTTTCGCTTCAAATTGTTTTAGATACATTTTCAAAAAATGCATTAAGTACAAAAGAAAAATTAATTCTACTATTAGATTTTAATAATAATTATTCATTGCACAATAAAAAGAAAAATATACATATAAATATAAATAAAATTATATGTTTACATAATTTCCAAATATGTATTATTGAATTTTAAGATAATGACAAATAAAAATAAGTTATACATGTAGTCATCGTAAGGTAAATTAGCGGAGCCATTAGAGGGCTTGTAAAATAATGTGCCGGGGTAGTCTAGCGGTACAGCACTCGACTTGGACCTGATGGACGTGGGTTCAGATCCCACTTCCAGCACTAGATGCGGGCCCACATTTGGCTTGGCCAAAATGTCTACTGCTAAAAGATGTTTCTTGTAAAACATTTAAATTATATATATATATATATATATATATATATGTAAATCGAAAAATAACAATCGTTTAAGTGTCGAGAATAAATTATGTTTATATATGTGTTATTGTCTTTGAGTAAGCTGTTTAATTGTACATTACTTTTTTTGTAAAAAAAATAAGTTTTTCTTATACTAATTATCACGTATAAAATTCTGGGCTTTTGGTAAACAATTAAATCATCACTCTATTTTAAACAAATGATCACGTTTTTGTTACAATTTATATCTTATTTGATCAAATGTAGCTTATAATAAAATAATAAGTACACATGCATTTGAACATATACATGTATATAGTCTTTTATTTAATGTTTATTTTTAAATTTTACTTTCTCCGAAACATATTTTAAGGTAGAGGATGTCTTATCCAATCAAGGAATTTGTACGACGTCTTTCTACTTTGGACATTGAACAATATCCGGAATGGGACTTATCGGTATGTTTAAATTTTGTTTTTTTTGGTTAAAATAAATTTGTGTGTTTTGAAAAAAAAAGTTGACATTTAATTAGAGATTAAAAATTGCACAGTTTAAAAGGTCAAATTTTGGCCCAAATATTAAGCTAATATAAATAAATTATTTTAAATAAAATAAAGTTTTAATTAAAATATAAGTTAAATTACATATGTTGATTATTCTTCTTCTTCTTCTTCTTATTATTATTATTATTATCATTTTTATTATTATTATCAATATTTAAATAAATTATATATGAAACAAATATTTGTGTATATAATATAGAAATATATACATAAAATATTGTTATACATAGTTTTTAGGTATTCTTTTATATAACTTTATAAAAGTAATAATTTTAAGTCAAAAACAAAGTTAATACATGTTTCAAATGTGTAATTAAAATTTCATTTGGTCTTTATAGAGTTTGTAACAGTTGCTTTAATATAAATCAAAGTTGTGGATTGCTCAACAATAATTATTAATCAGTATTTATTATTAGTTATGTAATTGTTTATAGTGTAATTTTAAACAACATATATTTTAATAATATTAGAATTGTCAGATTTATTAAATATTATATATATATATATATATATATATATATATATATATATATATATATAATATATATATATATATATATATATATATATATATATAATTTGAGCCTACCATGAGTATGTATATAGTGTGTACCTATTACAAATTATTAACAGTGTATACGCTTTTAGTTTTACACGTACTCAAATACATATTTCACTTAAATTAAATTATAAAATTAAACCATAAAATACTTTTTACGTAAATTTGTTCGTTTTTAAAATTAATTAGTTAAAATGCAATATTTAAGTTTACATTCTATTTATTTCAGTTTAAATAATTTTGTATCCGATAGAACAACGAGCAACCAACAAACAACCGTTTTTATTTTGTAACTGAGCTCAATTTATGTATAATATTTTGTCGGTTATTTTTTTAACACTAGATGTTTTTTTACTAAATACTGTTTTAAAAGTATTAAAAATGTTTAAATTAGGAAAAGATTTATATAATAAACATACGTCGTATGATTTTACGTTCAAATATTGTTTCCTTTTAAAAAGCATATTTTTGTTATTTTACTTTAAGTTTAAATTTAATTTTTTCGTTAAATATGTTAATATGTTTTAATCTGTTTGTTAAAACCACAAGTGATTGTATCTTTGTGACAATTAATTTTGCAAAGAAAAATAATAAAATATAATTGTTTGTTTTAAAATAAACACCTCTATAATTTACACACTTAATAATACAAATATGAATAAATAAAAAATTTAACTAAAATGTTATATATGTTTATTTAATTAATTATTTTATAAAATAAAAACAAAATGTATTTATAGCTGAAAAAAGTTATTTTTTATTTAAAAAAAAATTACTTTAATATTTTTTATTGTTTAAGACTAATTATTTTTGCTTCAAGATTTCAATTCTTAGTAATAAAATATATTTCTAAATGCTGTTATAAATTGATTTAAATTAAAGAAATATTTTTCTAATCAACAGTTAAGTTAAATATATATATAGAGATTTGTTGCTTGAAAAACATTTATTGTGAGTTTTTAAGTGTTATTGGTTTGTAATAACGTCCATCTGAGTGAGAACAGTTAAATAAATTTAACATATGTTAATTCAACAAAAACGCAATATTTATGACAAAACAGGTGTAAAAATTCTCACTAAACAGAAAAAAACATTATTTTAAACGTTGAAAAAAAGGATATTTTATCTTTTTCAATAATAAATCAATAGAATATGCCCAAATAGAATATAGCCCATGTTCTATCGTTTTTAATAGTTTTTTTTGACAAAAAGAAATGAAAAGAAAAATGTAAAACTTTTTTATTACTAATATTTTTAAAAAATTATTATTTTTTAAAATTTAACATGTTTATCACTTCTGTTATTTAAATGTTAGCACTAGAACCATTTCTTTAATAAGTGGACATTTACAGCGTAGATAACCAGGACATGTAGTTATTATTGGCAATTGTAAAATCATTATCTTAAATATTTATGTTTTAAAAAAATTGAATAAGTTGTTTCAAACGCACAACTCATTTTGGATAAACTTGATTTTGAGTCCCTGTAATCGACACAAATGCAGGTCCTTGTGTAAATATTTGTTAAATGTCCATTTTATAAACAATTATCCTGTAAAGTATTGAGCAACAAAGCCAAAATAATGTAATAAAGTATAAAAATACTCAATTATAATTAATTTTTATCTATATTTTTTTATTATTATTATTGTATTTTATTTATAATAATAGTGTTAAATTTTTCGTATTTGGTCACGAGAAACGTATATTTACTGAATTACTTAAGCTAATTACAAGATTTTCTTTAGATAAGCACTATTTTCAATTTACTAATATTAAAAAACAATTTATATTGATGTTTTTTGTTAAAGCAACCACTACCTCGTTTACCAATCCCAAACTTAGACAATACGTTGGATCGTTATTTACAACTTGTAGCTCCAGTAGTGTCTGAGGAAGAGTACAAAAAAACCAAAGTTATTGTCGACGAATTTGGTAAATCTGGAGGTGAAGGCGAGCGTTTGCAATATTTACTAAAAGAATATGCATCAAATAAGAATAATTGGGTAAATTTATCAATTTAAAGTTTTATTACAGCTTAATTTTGTTTCTTTTTTGACAAGATATATATATATATATATATATATATATATATATATATATATATATATATATATATATATGTTTTTATACAATAAAAATATTTTAGTTAATGCTTTTATTTGTTTTTTAGTACTAATGTATTGCATTTACAAAATTAGGTTTGCCAGTCTTACATCTTAGCTAAGGAGTATTTGTTGGTGTTTTATAATTTTCAATTTGTAGATAACTGCTTTAATTTTGCTTTTTTGTTAAATTGTAAAAACAAATTAAAAAAATATAAAAAAGAGTTTGTTTATAGATATGGAATTGGGAAATATTTATCTAATTTTCCGGTTTCACTTTATTAAATATATACAACAGTATAATTGAGCTTATTATGAAAATTAAACAAAAAAAAAGAAAACATTACACTAATGTAGAGTCAGATAATTAACTATACAATTGTTCTAATCATTTATCTGTGAATGAATTTACAAAAAGTATTTATTTTACAACTATTTATAAACTGATAATACTTGATATTTTGTTTAGACTATTTAATAAGGGTTAATAGTTTTTTAAAAAACGTTTTTGTGTGTTTAACGTTAGTTATAATTGTTAGTAATACATATTTGTAAGATGTTATTATTGTTGTTAGTAAACATGTTTTTATTGTTTTTATTGTTACTAGGTTACCGAATGGTGGTTGGATGATATGTACTTAGAAAATCCTCTACCTTTACCTATCAATTCCAGTCCCGGCATGGTTTTTCCAAGACATTCGTTTACTAGCAACAGACAACAATTAAGGTTTGGGTTTTATTTTTAAAATATTAAAATTATTTTTATAGCTGGTATAGAATTAGAACTGTCAGGTTTATCAAATAATAAATGTGTTTAATTTGAGCTGAGTAAAAGTATAGTATAATAAAATTATAAATTCGACTTTGATACAAGTAATCAAAGATTAGTTCAAATTTATTAGTTGTATTAAAAAGTTGTTTTAATTGACTAAAAATGACACGTTTATCAACACTTAATAAATCATGTACTGTAAACTTAATAAATTTGTTTCAAAAGTTCTATTTTCAACAATTAATTTAAAAAATAAACAGGTTATTTTGTTTAAGAAATTTTTTAACAAAACGGTTAATAAAGATAAATGTAAATTAAACACCATTTTAAATAATACTGTACGCTTAAATTATTTCTTATATTTAAGTACGCTTTATTTTATTTAAAAAAATTATTAATCTTTGTTTAAAACTAAATAAAATATTTAATATTTGTTGCTTTTCTTTAATATAAACATATATATAAGTTGCATTGTTTGATAAAAATTAAATAATGTAAAGAAATGTATATCCTGTTTGGTGTGAATGAATTAGCTGTATAATTAAAATGATATTTATTAATTTATAATCTAAAAAATTTTTAAATGAAAATATTTAAAATTTTTTAATTAAATTTTTAATCACATATTTATATTTTATATTTATATTTTTTTAATTATCCTTTAGAGCTTTGTTTAATATTGCATAACTCTATTTTCATTTGGTAGATTTTGACTAGATAATTGTAATTTAAAATAAAAATAATAATTTAATGTATAACAAAAATAATAATAATAATGATAATAATGATAATAATAATATAGAGATCTTTTGTTAAAAATATAATTATATATTAAAAAGCATTTTTTAAACGTCCAATCAATTTAATAATTTCGTAAATTAATTTTAGGCAATTAAGTATATTTTTAAAACAAAAACTGTCTGCTATTTTTGTTTTGAAAGAAATTCAACTTACAGTTTACGTCTTCTATAATTTTTATTTGGAATAGTGTTTTAATAAATGCAGTAATATTTTATAAATATACAATTATAACTTTAACAATCTAAGTTTTAAATTAATTAAAAAATATACATTGTTTTTAAAAAAAATATAATTTTATTAACCGCTGTTTTCGTTTTATTGTAATTCGGCTTTATTTATAGGACAAAAGGTTTAGCGTATTATTTAAGGTATCGTTTTCTATAAGTTGATGAATTTTCCGTATAACTGTTAAAACAGGTAAAACATAAAACATATTATATATATACGCCAGGGTGGTCTAGCGGTACAGCGCTTGACTTGCACCTGGGAGGGCATGGCTTCGAGTGTCACCACCGGCACTAAATACGGGCTCAAGTTCGGTTTTGCTAAAATGTCTGCTGTTGAAAATTACGTTTCCAGCAAAACGTTCATAGTAGTAAAAATAAATGAACAATTATTATTATTTTACTTTATTTTGTTAAAGCTTTTTATCTTCAAAATACGTCAAGCAACAAATAAATGTTTTCAATTTGTGCAGTTGACAGAGTTATTATGTTGGAGTGCAATTTTGTAAATAATTTTTTGTTGTTTATTTAATATTAATCTTTACTTACAAAAATAAAATTTCTAGTTTTACGTTTCAACTTTTCTTTCTTTTCTGACGTAGTTTTAGATAGTTTGGAATAGATATATTTTAACAATAATGTTTAAGGAAATTGAACTACTTTTTATCATTTAAAATATTTTTTTTGTTTTAATCAACATTAATAATTTATTTTAATATTTTTTTAAATTAATGTTTTTTTATCTTTTTTAAATAATTATTTTTACAGCTTTTAATCTGATTAATATTATATTTATTCAATAAGTGTTGTAACAATTAAATAGTAGTATAGTGCTCGATTGAAACTTGAGTAGGTATGGGTTTAAGTGCTACCACTGCCATTAAATGCGGGTTTCTGTTCGACATTACTAAATGTCCACCTGCTAAAACATATATATATATATATATATATATATATATATACACACATTGTTAAAATAAACTAATAATTAATCAATATTTTATAAAAATAATTGAACATTAAGAAAGTGACACATTCTTTCTATTTATTAAATAGTTTTACGAGCCTGCGGCATTGTATAAATTGACTTGTTGTTGTTTATGTACAACACTTACATTTAGCATAATTAGATTTATAGCATTCTTAATAGAAAATAAGTAAATAAAAATAAACTTTAAAAAATATTACAACAAATCAATAAAAAATTAATGCAACATTTTTGCAAAATTCTATACGTTTTTTATTATGATGTTGAATGCTTTTATTAGTTACTTAAAAATTGTTATGTAGTAAGTTAATTAAATTGGGATGCGTTTGGTTTTATAATAATTAAATTATGTTTAAAATTTAAATATTTGTTTACAATATATAATTATTATATTACTAACAAACCTTTCTTACAGCAAACTAGAGTCTATACCAATAATGTATATATGTTTACAAGAATCAAAATATTTCTTCGCAAAAATGACTAAAACTAAATGCAGCTAAATATGCATTATTTCTAGTTCCTCTTTCGGCAACAAATAAATATCATTGTCTAAGATTTATTTAAATATTAATTTTCTAAAAAGTTTTGTAAAACATTTGAGCAATAAGAAATAAAATGGTTTTGTTATTTTAGTTAAATAATAATATATATATATATATATATATATATATATATATATATATAAATAAATGCTAAAACAAAACATTTTTTTAAATTAAAAACTTATAAAATTTACTTAAAAAACACTTGAACAAAGTTAAATTAAGCAAAAAACTTAATGAAGTAAATTAATTTAATTTAAATAAATTTATTCTATTTTTTTATTACTCATTTTCGTGTTTATTACCCAAATTGCAGACATCTAATTTGGATAAAAGAGTGAATAAATGAAAATTTAATTTAAAAAAGTTTAATTGTACGTGTTTACTTTTGAATAACTATTGCCTAATTTAAGTATTTGTAAATGATTTTTGTTTGTCAATAAATTTTAAAATGTTTTTAGACATGTTAGTTGATTAAAATTAATCAATAATATGTAAAAGAGGTTTTACGATAATTTTTAGCTTCTGATAACATTTTAAATGTATTTAAAACAGTATTCCAATCCAGAGTAAAACATATATGCAACATTTATAATAAAGATTTATTTATTTAAATAAATATTATAAGCTTTCTTCTAATAAAAAAAATTGCGCATATTATCTATACTGTAAATTAACTGAAAACATTATATATAAATTTAAATAAATTTTGTTATACTATTCATATATTAATTTTTTACAAACTTGTAATAAATTTATGCTAAAAAATTGCCTTTCAAAAAAGCATTCAAAATTTTTTTTTAAATATGATAAATATTTTTACCTAATAATATTTCTAATTAAAAACTCTCTATACTTTATTATGCAGATATGCTGCGCAGTTAATTTCTGGAATTTTGGATTACAAAACTATATTAGACACGTAAGTGTTTTTGTCTATTTTTTCTTTAAAATTTTTATAATACACATATTAATTTTGGAAAAACGTAGTTGATTTTACTTAAGACAATTTTAATAAGTATTTATTTTGAAATTAACAAATAATTTTGATAATATAATTTTAAATACAAAAAATGCTATATTTATTGTTTAATTTTATTGAATAAAGCATTAGGATTTTTTACATTTAACAAATTTTTACTTGCGTTTTAAGAAAGATAATCTTTTAATATACAAAAATTTAGCTTAACCAGGCAAACACTTGCAAAACCCTTTAATTCCTACTTATTTGATTACAAGTATGAAATCAAAATTTTAATAATTATTAAAATTAAATTAAATACCTCTAACTTTGACAGAGATTTTAATAAAAATAAACAGAGTTGAAAAATATGTTTATTTTATTAATAAACTAAATGTGTTAAAACTTTGTTCACTAAATAGTAATAAAACTAAAATATTTTATGCAACATAAATTTTAATTATCTTTTTTAACTTATACATTGTACTTTTATTTTTTATTTATTTTAAAAGTACATTTATAATGTAAACATTTTCTTTGTAACAAAAAACTAGATTTATTTGTTATAGGAAACTTTTAACAATTTAATTATAATTTAGACTAAATAAAAAATAAACGCATACAGTTAAGATGGAATTAAGATGAAATTAACACAAAACATTTTTTGAATAGTCTATTTATGTAAATTAACTTATGATAAATTATAAAAAACGCTTATTATTAAAAAAATATTTTGTTTAAGCTTATATTTAGAAATTAAATATATTACTTTATATTATTATTAGAACCTTTTATTGGAAGGATATAGTATAAATTTATACAAATAGCATATAATTTTAAGCTATCTTTATGCAAAATATCCTATAATTAATTGATTGTTTTTTATTAAAATACATTTTACAAACGTATTTCAGTTTTAACAATATTAGAATTTTCTCTTTATTATTAAATGTGCACATACAAACACAAAACGTTTAATTTTTTTAGTTTTAACTGCTAGAATGTTTTACAAAAAACGTTGTCATCAAATCAATATTTAACAAAGCCCGCATTTATTTACTTTATTAATAATTTTATTATTGAACTACTTTTTAAATAAGAGATATTATAAACACAATTAACACTTTGATTTCTTATTTTATATTAACGTATGTTTAATGTATTTGTTAGTTAAGATTGGTAAAATGCAAAAATATTTTCAAAATAATAAGCAAATTATATATTTACTAATAACATAATAAATACTTTTAAAGTTTTGCATTACTTATAACCTTTTAATTTTATTTACATATAATAAACTTCTACAATCGTTACAAAAATAGTTAAAAAAAATAGTTAATGCTACATTAATTATCATTGTTAGTTCATTTTTTTAAAACCTCTTAAAAATAAATGTTAAAATTAAAAATTACATTAAATAATGTACAGTACTTCAAACTTGGTTTTTATATATAATAAAAAATATTTGTTTAAATTTTCTTTTAAATATACAAGAGTGAGGACTTCTTACTTTATTAACAACACCTAGATAAAAGGAATTATTAAATGCAATGCACGTATTTTTATAAGAATTTATATATTATTAACTAATGTGCTTTAAAACATGTCTTAAAAATATTTTTAATACTCGAACTTTATATTTACAACACTATCTTTTATAACTTCTGCCAGCTGCTTTGAATCTCAGTTTATAAACATACCATAATAATTCTTCGAAACTTAATTTTTTATAACACAAATTTTTATTTTTTAAAAATGTTATGTTTGCTACTTTGAATGTTTTACAAGAAACATCTTTCAGCAGTGAAAATTTTAGCAAAGCCGAACGTGGGCCCGCATTTTAGTGCCGATGGCGGGATTTGAACCTATGCCCACCGAGGTCCGAATTTGAGCGCTGTACCGCTACCCTTTATACGTAATACGTTATTTTACAAACTGTTAACCTACCTTTAAAAAACATTAATAACACTTAAACCTGGACTGTAAAAAATCAAATGTAAAAAGAATTGTTTGTGGTCAACAAGTTTTTTTAGTCTAAATAATTGGAACCTATTGTAAGTGGTAAGTTATAGCAAATAGCACTTTACCGATGCTAAAGTGAATCCTAGAGCATAATTTTGAACATGTTTTATTGTTATAAAGTATCTTGTTAAAATAAAAATAAAAATAATTTGTTAAGATTTTTTAATAAACTTCCAAGTAATTAAACAATTAAGCAACTTATTTTTTTTAAAACATTGTGATGTTTTTCAGCAAAATCGAAATGATACATGACTTTCAAATGCTAAATTCAAAATTTATTAGAAAACAACACACACTTTTTGAAGTTTATTTTCTTCTAAAATTATAGATGATAACTTTCACACTGTTTACAAAACCCTACTAATCTCAATCTTTGTCTACAGCTAAATATTAAATATTAAGGCAGACTTTGAAACCAAATGCAGTAAATTTACACATTTTTTGAAAAACTATTATTTCACAGTTCTTACGTTTTTTATTTACTACCCTTAAAATAATTATTCAGGTTTATTTAATTTTGTAACAATAGAATGAATTGACTTTTCGCTTGTAAATTGATGTAGTCCACTTTTAAATGACTTAATAAATGTTTTATTCACTAAATGTTTTTACATACTAGACGCATTAATTTTGCAATTCTATAAACGTTTACACCATTTTAAAAAAAATTAAAAAATTTTTTGTGTTAAAGTTTAAACATTGACGTCGATCTTTTCCTAAACATACGTATAAAATGAGAAAAAATAAGATATATAAAAAAATCTATAACTACTAAACGGAAAATAAAAATTTAACATGTGTTTAAGATACCTAAAATACTTTTTAAAAACATTTTTTTTACAATAGACTAATTATTAACTATTTAAAAATATAATGTAAACTTGTATATGTTTAAGTAAGTATTTATTTTATTTCTAAAAATATTGTTTAAAAAAAATTTAATAAAATAAAAATAATATATTTATTAATTAAATTTTTTAAACAAATCAAAAATTTTAACACTTAAAACTTTTTAGCTGAAAATAATTACAGTTTGGGCAACACATTATGAGCAAGTATTAGACGTCATACAATTGAAAAAAAAAACGTTTTGGTACAAAATGGATTTTCATAATGTGCAAAATGTTTTTATTATTTTAAAAAAATATAAAAAAATTATTTTAAATCAGATTAATTTAAATTCAATTCATTTTCTAGTTTTTTCTAGTTTTATTGTTTGATTGCTTAGCGCCAAATTTGGAATTTTCATCAGATAGAGTTTCAATCTAGTAATTTAGTTAAATGTAAAATTTGAGTATATTTAGTTAACACTTTTTAATAATATAGATTATAGTTACTTACAAGCAATGCAGATGTTCATAATATTGTCTACAGTTGAACATTTTTGATAAAAATAAAATGTAGCACTTATTTTGATTTTTACCTTTCTATGTTATTAAAAATAAATTTTGGCGTAGCCAATAGCGACTTTACAATACTAAGGATTTTACAAACTGTTCAGCATTTTAGCAATACCCAAAATTAAACGTTATGCCTATAAGTTTCAAAATTTATTTATTAAGTTGTTTTGTCTAAAAAAGTATTTAGATTTAAATTCTGTATTTATTTTTAACACTAACGTTAATAGTACACTTTTCTAGTACTGTTATTAATTATATTTAATCTATTAAATAGAATGAAAGAACTATTTAAAATAATTTACATTAGTTGTTTATGTATGTTCTGAAGATGTACATATTATTTTTAAATTAATATATAGAAAGAAATTTATTTAATTTAATAACAATTGTTAAATAGATAAAACACAATTTAGTCGAGAGAAATACATACAACACTTCAAAACAAATTCACTTGAAATAATTATTACAAACACTTAATACTTATAACCTTAAAATACTCAATTATATCTCATTCATTTGGAGCAACATACAAATAATAATTTTGTTATTTAATTTAGGTTATAATAAACTTTTAATAACATTTTTCACAAATATAATTATTTAATTACATTTACATTTTGTTAAATAATAACTTGGCTGCAGAAATACTTAAAAAATATAACTTTACTGCTTAGTCATCACACACACACACACACACACATATATATATATATATATATATATATATATATATATACATATATATATACGTTTATTTATTATTCTTAGTGGACGCTTGCGTGTATAGTTTAATTTCATAACAAAAATCAACAATAATTAAAAATTTTCGTTTGTTGAGTTAATTCTTAAAAGTTTTAAATTGCTTATAAAAACGCATTAAATTACATAAACTGACACTCTTACTGTTTATTTTGGGTAAGAAAAACTGGAAATAAAACAAAATATGTCATGCTTGTTTTGTGTAAATAAAAGCTACTTTGTCTATTGATAATAATACATAAACCAACTGTTTTTTGATGTTATGTTTAAATAATAAAAAATAATATTGTAATAATAATAACAATAATAATAATAGATTTTTTTTATTTTATTCATCAATTTAAATGCTGAAGCATCACAAAATCGTAAAATCTGTTATAATGGGCCTTTATGTTTATATTTTTAGTTACTGTTTCTAAAGTCTATTAGTTAAACGTAGTACCAAAATCTTTTTACCAAGTCAATATTTTGCGCATTGAAAAAAGAGTTTTTATTTGGTAGTAGTAATAAAACTAAACTTTTGTAAACCAAAGTCCAAGTAAAATATCTTAGTTATTCGCAATACACTGTAAAACACTATATGTTAAAATTTTATCGCTACAGTCTAAATAGATTATTTTACCAATAATTATATTATAAATATTGCTGTTAATTAATATGCTAAATTGCTTTTAAAATAAAAATTGTTTTGCATTATACCATTTACACAATCTTTTTATTCTAGAAAAATTACTTTATAATATAATTTTCTTAAAATTATTAATGTACTCAATGTTTTTAAAATCTTATGTATTTAAAAAAAATTAAATAAATATATTTTACTTTTAATCATGGTACATTTTTCTTTTTCTAATTTTGCTTTACATATTTTTACCAAATGATTATTTAACCTAATCATAAATTACATATAGTAATGGTTTTAAAACTAAAATTCCCGTTTATTAGAATAAAAAATTATAAATTCAGCCACCTATAATAATATGACACATTCTATCTTTCATTAATCATGTGTACTCATTACACAGTAGTCCAGAATTAATTAAAACATTTGTTTATATAAAGTCTTTTTTGTGTGTAAAATTATAAAATGTTTTAATAAATTATTAATATTATGTTTTGCATAAATACAATTTTAATAAATGCAATTTTTATAACAAAAAGTAGCTCTTTAAAGGATAATATTTTGCTTTTATTATCTGCTATCAATTTACAGTCGATCATTGCCTACTGACCGCGCTCGACATAGTGAAAAGGGACAGCCCATGTGTATGGAACAATATTATCGTTTGTTTTCATCGTATCGATATCCGGGATTTAAAAAAGATACATTGGTTACAAACATCAACAGAGATAGTTTTGATCCGCAACACATTATTGTAATTTATTTAGATCAGGTAAAACTGAAATAAAATGCGTTTTTTAAAAGGTTTGTAAAATAATTAAATAAATGCAAAAAATAAAATGAAAATTCTATTGTTTCAATTCGGTAATATGGTGTCGGGTTAGGAAAGGGGTATCGCAAGTGGTTAAGTTATTCAAATTGTATTGTAAAAACCAGGAGTTAATTAGTTTTAAGGAGAGGTCGTTTTTAAATACGAAATATCCTTTTGCCAAATTATATTTACTATAAATAAAACCAGATTAATTAGCACAAAAAAATGCAGATTGCACTTTTAGTTACATTCATTTTTATAATCATTAAATTAAAATTTTTATAAGAAAACAAAATAAAACACAAAAACAAAATAAAAACACTATAAAAATACTAATAAAAAACGATCTTATAAAACATATTGTTTAAAAATTAAACATTGTGTATTTTATAAAAAAGAAACGAGTTGATAAAAAAAAAATCGCATTAGTTAATTTTAAATTAAAACATCTTTTTAAACAATGTCTAACTTATACTTCTAAAATATTTTAAAAAATAGAACTTTAAGAGATATTTATATATATTAATAAACATTGTCATAAGCTTGTATAACAAAAATTAATAAAAACGCTTACCAATGCTTATAATGGAAAGATTAAAAATCTTTAAAAATTGTAGAATAAAAAAAATATTTTTAGTAATATTTAAATATTTTTTAGATAGATAAAAATTACAATCACTTTTTGTTTTCCTTTAATTATTTTTTATTAATAAAATAAACAACTTTTGTTATATATTTCTTAATTGTTTGCATAATTATAATTTTGTTTTATATTTTTAACTTTATTGATAATTTATTATATGAAACAAATTTTGATTAATAACACCACTTGTTTACACAATATTTAATTAACTGCATAAATAAAAATTTGTTAAAAAACAAAACTAAATTTTAAATTTTAGTAAAAAATTAAAAATCAAAATTTAAATTTTTTAAATATAAATATTTTTTAAAGTAACATTTAAATAATTTTAGATATGTTTCAATTAATAACATTAATTTAATAATTTTTTTGAAAATTAGACAAATGTAATTTTTTTTAATAAAGCAATACAATTATAACTTTCAATAAAATGTAAATAGTTAAAAGCATTTATTAAATTTTATATTTAAGACTAAAAGAAATAAAAATATTACTTCTAACAATAAACGCTTTAAAAAAATTATTATTTTAATATGCTTTTTAAATTTTTTAATGTAAATATATTTTTAAATTTGTATTTATTGATATTAATGCCATATTTATAGCTGTATGCAGTAGATGTCATTTTAAACGGAACCCGTTTAAGTGAAGAGGATATTTATAATCAGCTGAGGAGAGTAACTCAATTTTCTGAAGAATGTCTAAATGGCGAAAGTGACACTGAACTTCAAGCAAAAGTTGGAGCGCTTACGGCTTTACCAAGAAATAAATGGGCTGAAGTTTGGGAGCACTTGGTCAAAGGTATTTTACTTATTTCAATACCATTTTATCGGTTTGCAATTGAATGTTTAAATTTATGCAATTAAATATCGAAATTAAACTGTTCATATGTAGGAGTAGTACAATGACTCGATAATATCATTTATACTTTTTAAGCAAAAAGTTTGATTTTATTTCTACCGCTAATTAAAAGTCATCTATTTTCTAAAAATTGGTGCTAGTTTAATTATTAAAATTAATAGAAAACTATATATATATATATATATATATATATATATATATATATATATTATACAAAACCCTTTTGCTTTAAGAATAAGCATGGGGCAATAAGACAACAATTACAGCAAAACAACAACAACAATAACAAAGTCTCGTTGGCGTTAAATATTCTGCAAATCGAAGATTGCGCTTTCTTTCGGCTTTTACTCAACCTTGTCATCTGATAACTTTGCCATCCAGAAACGTTGTTGTTTGCCGGAATGACGTCATCTTTCATTGTTTCCGCAGCAGTATAAATTTTTTACAAAGGCCAGGTTGCCAACGTTGCGCTCAAACCCTCCTCCTTTATCTAGGCTTGGGACTGGCTAGATTGAATCATTTCTAATCCAAACTAGGCAGATTTATATATATATATATATAGTGTAGTGGTAAGTGCTCAACTCATACCTGGGTGAACATGAGTTCGATACCCACTGCCGTTATTAAATACGGTCTCACGGTTGGCTTTTCTCAAATATCTACTGCTAAAAAATGTTTTTAGCATAATATTTAAAGAAGAGAAAATATAAATAAACGTATAACTAACACATCTATACAATGTTTATTTAATTTAATTAACCAGATTCAGAAAACAAGAAAAATTTAGATCTCATTGCAAACAGCATGTTTGTTTTGTGTCTGGACAAACCCATGAACCCGATGAAAGATGAAATAGACGATATGGGAGACGCAGAAAACAATTTGGATTCGCTAAATGCAAGGGACGACGTTTCGTTGGCCTTGCAATTGCTACATGGCATGGGGAGTCAATACAACGCGGCCAATCGTTGGTATGACAAAACGATGCAAGTGGGTTTGCAATTGTTTGCATTTTTTTAAATTTTGGAGTGCTATTAATAAGTTTAAAAAATTGACAAACATAAAAACAATTATGACTTTAAATAATTACGAACATTAGATTAAAACAGACTAAAAACAAAAACATTAAATGCAATTCTTCATATAATAATGTTACTTGACCAAAAAAACGTTAGATTTTGTTTAGTACACAAAAAACAAACAGAAATAAGTTTTTTAAAGTACATTTAAAGGAGTTGACATTGCTAACAGTCAATATGATTAAATAAAAACCGCCTTTGTTCTTTTGCTGTAAAACAAATATGTTCAAGTAAGTAACAATTTAATAAAGTTAAACAATTTTTTGTTTGCAGAACTGGTAACGGAATTTAAATAAACAACTGTAATACAGTTACCATTAATATTTTATTTTGTTTATTACTTTGAATGCTTTACGAAAACATCTTTCAGCAGTAGACATTTTAGCAAAACCAAATGTGGGCCCGCGTTCTAGTGCCAGTGATAGAATTCCAACCCAAGCCTACCGAAATCCAAATCGAGTGCTGTACCACTAGACCACCCCGGTACAGTAATAGTATTATTAGTATAATTTATCTATTAATTTGTAACTTAACATTTTTAATTTTTTAAACTTAATTTAAAAAAGTAGATTTGGGAATCAGACATTTTTGTTTTTGAACATAGTTTTTACCCAAGTTTAAAATATTTATGTTTGAATGTTGTTTTTTATTCAAACATTCAAGTGCCAATTTTTACAATTTTGCACCAAAATATTAATTATTTTGTTTTGTTTTAATGATTAACATTTTGCAAATGTTTGTAGCTCACGGCTATTATTATTTATTTTTTATATTATGTTTATTTTATTATTTCTCTATTGACAAAGAAACATACATTAATGAATTAATTAACTAAAACATAGAAATGCAATAATTTGTCGAGTTTATAAAACTTTTGCTAAAAATATACAATTTTACTTATGAAAAAAATCAAAAGCCCTAATCTTATAAATACAAAGTTGGGAGTTAAAATTTTAACAATCATTTATAAAAACTGCAATGCAGAAGCAACTAGTGGCACAAGTGGTTTTATCCTACTCCAGTTTAACAAAGATATTTAATTTGTAGATTGTTACTTTTAGTTTTAATTAATTGCATAGAATATTTTATATAATTAACACTAAGAATACATTGTTTATAATAACATTTTTGTATAAAAATTTTGTCAATGTTTCTCGATTAAAATAAACTGAAAAGTGTAGATTTAAATGTTGAATAATAGGTTAATCAAAGAAGCGTTTAATGTTTGTATTTGTTTGAATTGAAACTATAAAAATGTACACCTACAACACTAAATTTTACAATAATTACTTTTAATTAAAACATTCTTTGTCAACAACTTTTATGTCAAAAATAAATTTTATTTAAAATATGTCAATCACCAAAAATATTTGACTCTACTTTGTATTTCATTATTTTAAAAAATGTTTAATAATTTTTAAATTAGACAGTTTATATATATATATATATATATATATATATATAATTTCAAAATTAATAAATAGATAAAACATCTGTTAATTTTCACATTAAAAAATTATATATACTAAATACAATTTTTAAATATTTTCTAAAATACTGATAAGCTGGTAATTTTTAATTTTATTGCATTTTACAACGTTCTGTTAAATATAAAGTATAAAATTAAAAATTATTCATTTTGATGTTTTTATTTGCTCAGTTATTAACGTATAATTTTTTTAACTCAACCTTAATTTATAATTACTTTTATATAAACAACCCAATTTTAAAGTTAAAATTTTACAATTGTTATATTTACTAAATAATAAATTTATTTGGTTTTGTCTAACCAGAAGCACTGTACAACTGTTTGTTTGACATTATCTGCAGTCCACACATTTTAAGTCTTACACAAAAGTTAACCCACGCCTTATTTGATGTCAAGTCAATGCGTTAATCAGGTGGTTAAAACGGACTTTGTAAATTTATTGTTTATAGTGAATCTGATCAAAGTTAATTGCGCAGTGTCTCTAGATGCTGTACGTTACAGCCTATAACAAGTAGGGTTTTTACCACATAGGTCCTGATATACCGCAAAATGTTTAAAAACTAAATGTTTAACACAATTCTGGACAAAGCCCCGCGTTTAGTGTCATTAGTATAATTTCATTTTTTGACAACTGCAGTACAAATATAGCGGTTTAACTAATGTATCACTATGCACATTTATGTATCTTTATATACTAATCTACACAATTTTTATAAAAGTATATAGCATTTCAAAAATTAACATATAATTAAATAAAATAAATAACAAATAATCATTAAAATGATGTGCTTTAATGCTTTTAAGTTAAAAGATAATTATACTTAAAATAAACACAATACACTAAAAATAGTTACTTTATGATACATGAATATTTTTATCATTTTGTTATTGTATATTTTTGAAGTTATTTTCTTTTACACGATTTTTGTTCAGTATTGTTTTCGGTGAATGAGAAACAATTGTAGTAAATAATTAATCTAATTTCGACAGGTTAAAATTGTTACATTAACTAGATTTATCATATAAAAGTAATGCAACATTTTATTGTTTAATAATTGAGTATAATGTATAAAAATTATTTTTAATATAGATTACATAAAATTCTCACAGTTAATGTATTAACTATTTAAAAACGTAAAAGTTTACTGGTCATTTCAAACATTTCAAAATTGTTACATAAATAAAATTGAAATTAGGAATCAAGGACTAAATATATTTTTTTAAATAAACACATTTTAATTTTGTATAAACAATTAAAATTTGTCCATTAAATAAAAAACATATTTTTTAACAAAATGACTTGATTCGAATATTACAAAATAATATTCTTATTGCACAATTGTTGTGTAATTTTTATTTAATTATTTACAGTTAAAATTTAAAAAATATATTTAAATTAAAACTATTATATATATATATATATATATATATATATATATATATATATATATATATATATATATATCAATGTTGGTTTGTAAACATTTAAAGTTTAACTGGTTAGATAATAAACAAACATTTACATAGAATATTTTAAGAGATGAACGTTTTTTGGAATAACACAAGCACTAAAGAAAATTAGAGCAAATCAAGATATTTTTCTATATTTTAATACCAATCAACAAATGTTCAACTCACCTATTGCTTATTGACTATGTTGAATTTATTTAAGAAGAAATAAACTTTAGACTCACTTAAACTGTAATTTTCGGTATAATGATATATTTTTATTTTTGTTTAAACAACCTAAACTCTCAATTAAGATTATTTACCTATTCAGTTTATTTTAAACTAAAAGCAAAAACAAAATAATGCATTCTAACGACACAAAAACAATTTTTCCTTATTATACTAATTAAGGTCAAAATATTATTTCTGAGTCTATCATTTTCGTAAATACAACCTACATTAATTTTTTGGCTAATTATATATACTTTTTAAAGGTAACTTTCGTTAATTAGGATAATTTTGTTTTTTGTTTTCATTTGTCAATTTAACATGAATATAACAGTCTAGAGACTTATCCATTTCTTTTTGTTACAACTAACCCATAATTATAATTTTATTCAAATAGTTTAGATAAATATACATTGAACATAATTGTACATTTAAAATATTCAAAAATTGTAAAACTAATTTACATTTGAATAAAAAGCGGTTAAAAATGTATTTACTCAAATTTTATATTAAAAAAAGATTAATTTAATTACATGAATTATAATATAGTATAATTGAAGATAGGTGTATTAAAACTTTAATTGTAAAATATACAAAGTTTTATTTTTATTAAATAATACAGCATACATAGTACAACCTTAAAATAATTATATTAATTGGTAAAATGCTTATAAAAAAACAATGTGAAAAATATAAACAAATTTCAGTAATTTAATGTAGTACACAGTTTTTCAATTAAGAATTAATGTGTTAGAAATTAAAAAATAATGCGTATTTTTATATTTGTTAATAATTTTACATTTTTGTAATAAATAAAACAAAGTATGTTTTAAGATACGTTTTTGCAACTATATTTAAAAACAAATACTGTGTAAAATTAAAATTATTATATTTCAAGCTTGGTAGAGTCAATAAAACGTTAGACTCCTAATAGAGTGCTTGTGTGTAACAGTCCAACCACCAGCAATAAATGCGGACTTTTAGTTAAGTTTGCTAAATCACCACTTGCTGAAAAATGTTTTCCGTAAAACATTGAAGTAGTAAAAACCAAAACTATAAAAATACTATAACGTACTTGGGTGGCACATGCAATTGAGTCTCTAAAAGATATGTTTTTGTAGACAGGAATACTATCTCATAATTGGTGGATTTTTCGTCGTGGTAAAATGTTTATTTACTAAGTCTAAGTAATAAATTCTAAATAAAGATTAAACGTTTACGTAAACATTTAAACAATTTAATTAATCAAATAAAAATGTTATTTTATACCAAAAAAATTTAATAATTAAAAAACATACTCAAACCATTAATTCTCTTGTGATTTGCAAAAAAATAAAATAAAAATTCAGAATTTTCTCATTAATAAAAACTTGTTTTAAAATTTTATTTATGATAACGAAAACTCAATACGAATATGAAAATTTATTATGATTAATAAAACATTTTGATAGTTAATTTCAAAAATGACAGTCGATAATTTCGTAAGTTTATTTTCTTTCTCTTCAAAAATTCCAAACAATTACATACACGCAAATTGTTATTTTAAATTTCTTAATCTTTAAGATGGCCAAAGTTTTGTTGTTTTCCTTATTTTCAATATTGGTACAATTCCCCAAAGACACTATATATATATATATTATATGCATACATGCTTTTATTTGCATTTCTCTGTTAATTTGAAGACAAGTGTTTTCTTTAGAATTAGTTTATAAAATTGTTGGACTATAATCACAGACATACGGACGCACGAATTAACAAATACTTTTTTTATGCACACACACACATACATTCAAAATATCCTTTGGCCATGAGTAGAATTTTAAAAATTTACCTACTTATGCAAGTACATACATACACATCACAAGCATAGATTAACCAACATTGTATTTAATTACAGAATTTCATTTGTATTCCAATTTAATTAATAATAGTTGTAAATTAAATTACATAGGATGAGAATTGTGAACTCTTTGAGGTAAAAGTTGGATTGCAGCCTCGATACAAGTATCCAAAGAATGAATATATATATATATATATATATATATATAATTAAATACAGTTATGGGTAAAGCAAAAAAACTGTACAATTTTTATTTTATTTCTGTTTTTCTTTGGACAAGTTAATCCATTAACCATTTACTTCAAAATAAAATTTATTTGCGTTAAACTTTAATCTCTTAGAAAAATAATATATATATATATATATATATGGTGACTTCAATGAGATAATTATTTTTAAAAAAGAAAATTTAATATTATTTTTGGTGTAATAAATATTAATTGTTTTTATATTCTAAAATATTTGTTTTTATTAATTATTCAATTCAATTTATTTAAAAAAATCATTTTTTATGCAGGAAACCGTTTATTATCGATTGGAAAAAATTATGAATAGTGATTTATAGTTTTAAACAAGTAAAAAATAAATATGCAGCTTAAATAATAATTAATATAAGGAGAAACAATTTAAAAATAAGTAAAATATAAACACATTGCTTTATATCGGTGATCATAAATTGTTAAACACATTTTCATTCGATAAACATTTGAATCTGGACTCTAAATAAGGACTTTTGCGTAGGGCTTGTTGCTGAATGCACACTTGTTCAAAAATGTGTTGAAGTCCCAACAGTAGCCAAAGTGAAATACTCAAAACTGGTTGAGTCTACATTTGTGTTTTACTAATAGCACTAGTGTTTGTAGCTTTAGTAACTTATTATTATTATTATTATTATTTTAAATGTTTAACAATAAACATCTTTTAGGAGTGGACATTTGAACGCAGTCAAACGTGGACCGGAATTTGGTGCCGGTGGTCGGGATCAAGCCCATGCCTACCCACGTTTGCGTAGACCGCTGTACTGTAGACACCCGCCAAAATGTCATTCCAGTAACATGTTTTAGCAATTTAAACTCAAATAAAAAATAGAAATAAATAAAACGTGGAAAAACCTTTGTCTATTATGTTACGACATTGTCCCATTTTTTGTCTAAATTTAATTAACATGTTGTTGTTTACGTTTTATTTTTTGTTTTCTAGTGGTACATAATTGATCAGCATATAGATACTTGTTTATACCTTTTTAATGAGTTTTGTTTAAGACATTAAAATCTTTTTAGTAAATTACATTTTATAGAAATAATGCTAATATTTTTCTATGTTGCATTGTTTTAAAAAAATACATAATGTGGTCAATGTTTGAATATTTAATAGTACCAACTATTTTTAGTCATTTTTACTACCTTCATTGTTGTACGGGAAACGCATCTTTCAGCAGTAGATATTTTAGGGAAGCCAAACGTAGGCTCGCATTTAGTGCTGATAATGGATTTAAACCCATGTCTATCAGGTCTAAGTAGAGCCGCTGTACCACTAGACCTCTCTGGCTCTATATTGCATAAAACATTAAAAACCCATTTTTAAAAATTGTCTTATTTATGCGCAACATTTTTTTTTATTTCTCTGTAGTTTATCATTACACGTGACGGTAATTGTGGACTGAATTACGAACATTCAGTAGCCGAAGGTATAGCAGTAATTCGCTTAATTGAACACATTTTGCAATACATGTGAGTTGGTTTTCCTTTGTATTGATAAAATAAAACTTTGTTTTAACACCGCCTAAACTCATATATGGCAAGGTAAAAGATTGAAGTTTAAGAAAACAACAGAAAAAATATTTTACAAAAGTGCAATCTAGCGTAACAAAAAAAACCCTTAAAAATGTTTACTTATTATTAAATTTTCTGCTTGAAGCCAATAAGAGATAAATTCATTTTGTGAATAATCAGTTAAGGAAAATAAGTAGCATTTAGAGTTTAAAAACTGCTTTTGTAAAAGTGAATAATATTATCATTATTGTTATTGTTATTTTATTTTATTTATTTATTGCTTGTATATTTATTTAACCAATACAATTTTTGATCTGGTACACACTTAACAGGGTCTTAATCGTAGGCCCACATTGAGTAATATTCCAAACTCATTCCCACCTACATAGTTACGAGTCTAGCTATCTTTGCACTATTGCTATTTAGATAAGAGTGTGTAACCGCATTAACAGTTGTATTAAAGTATTTTTACTAAAATATGTTTAAATAATTTATAATAACAATATTAATGTAAAAGGTTACAAAATTTGAACTGAGTAAACAAATCTATGGCTTAGAATGATGAATTTTGTTTTGGTAAAAAATATTATTGCTGTTAATCAAACCTAGTTTGAAGCATGCCATGTTGTAAAAAAAAATGCCAGAAAAAATATTTATTAAGAATGTACTTTCTTCCCTATCATACAATATTTTATTGAAAACATAATAATTAATAATAATTAACTGTAATGGATATATTTTTTAATTTTATAGTAAAAATGCATTTTTTTTCTAGTACCTACAGTAATACAAATATATCAATAATTTTATCACTGTTATTAATACTAACAAAAATTGTTTAAACAACAATCCGAAGTGTATTTCAATTTAAAAAATAACACGTTTCATTAAATGTATTGCAGTTTCAAAAAAATGTTATTTAACTTATTATTTAATAATAATAATTATTATATTATTATTATTATATTATTTAATAAAAACATTAATTTAATTTATACTTTAGAAAGAATTCCACAATTTATTTTATCTCAAGACATACTTAAACAAAATACGGTCATTGGATTTTCAGAAACGTTTCATTTTTCTAAAAAAATGTGATGCATATGATGATAAGAACTTTTTCACAAGTGATTAATTAAGCAAACTATACAATAAAGCTAATACTTTTACAAAAGAAATTATATATATATATATATGGACTTGATAATTAAATAATAATATATAACAATATTAACTAGTTTTATAGTGTAATATTAATTTAATAAACTGTTATAAATTGTGTAATTAAAATGTATATATATTTCATATTTTGCTTGCACTATTTTTGAGTTAAAATACTTAGGGAAAATGATTTTTGGCTACGTTTAATAAAATCTATTTAAAGAACATTGATACTAAAAAAGTACAGCAAGTGCATAAATCGCTGTCAAAATTAATGCAGCATGAACAGCTGACTTTTATAACATGGATTACATTACATTCCTTAAGTATTAATTAAGTAGTACTGATAAAAATTCTATTTATAAACATTTTCCATCCACATCATTACTAAAATTTAGTCTGAACAAAAATCATTTAAAAAAAACAAAAAGCAATTAAGCTATTTATCTAAAAATTAATTGTGTTATAAAATTGGTAATAAAAACAACACATTAAAAGTATACCAAGTTATATATTCATTGCTTTTTAAAAATCATATTTTACACAACACACATTTATTAATAAAGCGCATATTTTATGGTGCGTTTGACAGTTTTTATATACTTAAAACATCCCACATATTTTTTTATTTAACAATACTATTTAAACCTTTTTAGACCTTGTTTCCAACATATACTTAGCTAATTTTCTTCTTTTTCTAATTGAAAATAAAATATTTTTCAAAATTCTTTTTTTATTAAATAATTAATTAAAGTTTTCTTTTGTAATAATAAAACTATTATTAGGTGTATCAGTTTATAGTGTACACATAGTTGCAATTATTTTAAATTTATAGTCTTCAATAAATGCACACTATATTTAAGTGTTTACTTTAATTAATTATACGTACCATTTTTTAAATAATTATTTCAAATCATTTTTTATTTTTATTTTTTACAAATAAAAAACTTTTATAAATGAAAACATTTTAATTAAGTGACTAAACATATATGCAAAAATGTGCTCATCGTTATGTTAACAAAAAAATAGAAAATATATTTGTTTAATATTTTAAACAATAACGTATTTTAAATGCTATGTTTAAAAAAAATTTTAATTGATTAATTTATTATAGATTAATGTTATTTATGTAAACACCCATTCAAATTAAAAAATAATAATTTTGTTTGAAATTAATCTTGCGTAATTATTATACTTTTCTATTTAATTTTTATGTAATTTTTTAAGTGTTGTTAATTGGGCACATGAGTAATATTTATTTAATAATTTTAAAAATAAAAATATTTTTGTATATTAAAAACTTAATTATTTGTCAATAGCAAAAGTTAAAGTTTCAGTGACATATTTGTCCTTTATTAAAAACTCAAATTCTTCTCAATAAAAAAGAAAAGGAAAACGTCAAGGTTTTATAGTGTCAGTAACTTGTGCACTTAATGTATCTTTTGTTTGTTTGCAGGAAAGAGGTCAAACGATGGAAGTTAGTGCGATTTCCTTCGCTATGCGAACTGGCTCATCCCAGACAAATCAAGTGGAACTTGGATGATTATGTTAAATCTATGATTAATTATGCATTAAACGAAATTGACCAGTAAGTATTTTCTTTAAATAAGTCGTTCCTTAATTAGTAGAATAATAGTAATAAGAATAATAATAATAACAATTATTATTATTTTCTTTCTTTATTATTTTTATTATTATTGCCATTATAATTCTTCTAACAACTACTATTTTTATTAATAATATTATTATTAACATTACTATTATTACTACTACTATTATTTTTACTAATCATTGTTACTAATAAAAAAATTATTATTATTATTACTATTATTACTCATAATATTATCACCATTATTACAATATTTCTTAAAATTATTGTTGTTACTATACTTATTATTATTAATATTATTATAACTAGAATTATTAATATTATTATTGTTATTTTTGTTATAGTAGTAATAGTAATTCCTATTATTACTGTTAATAACTATTACTGCTATTGTTGTTATTATTAATACTATTATTACTTCATATATTATTGTTATTACTAATATTGTTTTAACCAATATTTTAATTATTATGGGTTCGAATCCTAACACCGGTAATAATGCGGCCCCACGTTTGGCCTCGCTAAAATGTTCACTGATAAAAAATGTTTCCCATAAAACATTCAAAATAATAAAAATAAATAAAAATTATTTTTTATATTTGCAGAATTGCTAATGACTTAGATTTATACATTCTTCGTTATGGTGAATACGGTCGAGAATTTCCAAAAACTGTAAATATGAGTCCAGACTCTTTTATTCAACTCGCTCTTCAATTGGCTCATTTTAAGTACGTTTGAATTAAAACTAAACACAATTTTATGTGTAATATTATTTTTAAGATTGCAAATAATGTAATTGTTTATTATTATTATTATTATTACTCATTTTAATATTTTGTTTAAAATGTACAATCACAAATGCGAATCAAGATAAGCGCAATTATGTACTTACGATTGTAGTCTCTAAATTGAGGCATATACAGTTATAAGTCGCACAATTGCTTGTTGTCCAATTTGTGGTGATATTGCAGCTAAGTCCTTTCACGTCTAACTTTAAAACCACATTTATTCAAATATGTTTAAATCAAAATTAATTTAACATTTTTATTGCCAAATGCCAGGTTGCACAATTGTTTGGTGCCAACTTACGAAAGTGCATCGACCAGAAGATTTCAATTGGCTCGAGTGGACAACATTCGTGCCTGTTCAATTCCAGCCTTAGAATGGTGCAAGGCAATGACCGGTCAGGTCGAATGTTCGGTAAGGCAACATTAAAATGCTAATGATCCTGAGGAGTTGAGTAATCCTTATAAAGTCTTAATTTGCAATAATAGTGATATTCCTGAACGTTCATCTTCTAGGTGGTACATCCTGGACTAAGTGCCATTGGCATCTAGACTAATAATCAAAGGGATCAAGTGCACAATGGTATAACTTGACTTCCACTTAGGCGAATATGTGTAAATATACACTCAGAGTACTTAATAGGTACTTTGAAATATATGTAGTTTTTGGACTAGGGAAAATAATCCTGACAAAAAATCAGGTGGCCTTGTCAATCTTTGTGAACAGTGGCGCTATTACAAGGATGCTGTCTATTGGTCAAAAAACGTCGTTATTTTTTTAAAGTTTGTTGTGTTTATTGAGTAATTGAAGTCAATCGTTTAGTATTCCGTACAAATGTAAAAATGATGAAAAAGTGACTATATCACCAACCACAATGAACAAGTGAATTAGACAATGTTGCCAAATTTTAAATAGTTGTATTGTTTACAATTATTTATGTACAACGTTTTGTTCATAGACCATATCTTTTAATGTAGCGCTTGAAAGCATTTGCCGAAACGATGGAACACAAGATTTGTGTAATTTTATCTTATTAATTAACGAAGTTTACATGTGGATAAAGCGCTAGACTCGGTAAGTATGCAGATCTTCTATATCTAGAACGTGCCTAAGCGTCGATTTACTAAAAAATAGCTTTGGTCAAACGTTCAAACATCACTTTTTTAAATAAATAGTATTTTATTTTATTTTTCTAATTTTGTTTAGTACTTTAAATGTTTTACGAGAAACATCTTTTAGCAGTGGACATTTTAGCGAAAGCGAACGTGGGCCCGCATTTTAGTGCCAGTGGTGGGATTTGGACCCATGCCCACCAAGGTCCAAATTCGAGCGCTGTACCGCTAGATCACATTTTAAATTAGTAAATGTTTAACACAATCATTACATTATATAAATAACTAATTTAATTGGCAATAATAATTCACGCTTAAGTTCCAAACCTATATTCTAATTTTTTTTTATATTTACTTAATTTAAAAAAAAAGTTAATCTATTTGCTCAAATTAAAAAAATATATATTCAAAAACTTTACTTATATCTATATATTAAAAAATTTTTTTATCTAAGGGTATATTGATATATTTTGTTTGTTTGCATGCAAGCATGCATATATTTATCACATAAGATTGAAAGTTGATGAAGACATGAAATATGGCAATTTGTTATTTGAGGGTTGTTGAGATAAATTTTTTTTCCAGTTTTCTCCTATGTGTCTGTGTGTATAACTATTTCAATTTGAATTGCTTATTCCATAAAACCAATGCAAACATACACATACACACATTTAACATTTATTTAGTTAATTTTTAACAATATATGCGTGCATTTTACTAATATAATAAAGTAAAATAAAATAGAATAACCAAAATGAACAAGCAGCAAATGCAGATTGAGTAAGATATTCTTTGTTCTTCTTTTGTAAATAATTAAAAAATTGTCATTGAAATAAGTAACTTATTTAACAATTACTGTAGTACTTGTTCTAACTAGTATTGATTTATAAAAATTTTTACTTATTTCAGATATGATTAAAAAAATTAATTTTGAGTTAGAATAATGTAACAAGTGAAAATAAGACGAATATATGTGATTAACAATTATGTATAATTGTATTAAATTTTTTTAATTGTAAACGTTTTTAAACACACTTTAACGTCGATTTAACAAATGTTTACAATTATTAAACTATATGGATTTCTCATATATATTTTTGTTTTTTTTTTTCAATTAAATATAAATCAAGATGTTTTAAAATTTTATTTTAAAATAACCGCTTAATTCTACAATGTTTCCACTTTTAATGCATTTAAATACATTTTATCAACCAAAACAATTGAATTAAAATTTTTGAAATAGAAAACGTTTTATAATATTTAAAATTATATATATATATATATATATATATATATATATATATATATGTTTCACTAATGGTTTAATCATAATAATAACAATATTAGTAATTACAGTAAATAATACAAGTTTGGTGCATAATTTTTACGGTTTGGTTAACTTTAATGAAAACATAAAACATGCATTATTTGATTTATTAGATTAATTACTAAGTTATTTCCTACATGAATGCGAATATATTCAAGTGTACAATATGAATTTTTGGATGTTTAATACGTATACCCATTATTAACATAATAACTTAAACAATGAAGTAAATTGTTTAAATTTATTTATTGTTACATTGAAGTAAATAAACAAATTTTAAATATTATTTTTGTATATAATTAATAATTGTTAATAATTGTTTTATTCTATTTTTCATAAACTAAACAATTACTTTTTTAAATTATAAGCTTACCATTCTATAGTTTTTCATAGTATCATTTTTATTTAAAAAATACTATACATTACAATATATCATATGTATAAAATCTGACGTAATTATCTTATTTAAACTTTTCTAGTAAACACAATTTAAAATGAGAACCCAGTTTCATTATACAATATACAATGCTGTGTTATATATAAAGTAAAATAATAATTTTATAGATATACTTTATTAATACCAAAAGAATATATATATATATATATAATACGCTGTTTCAATAATTAAAAATTATTAGTAGAATTAAATAAATAACAGATTAAATATTAATCCCAATGGTTACATATGGAATGAGATACAATTTGACTAAACTAGATATAAGCTTGCATCCACGAAAGTTAAGTTACATCGCTGTGCACTTGTTTGTTGATCACTTTTAGTTTAATTTTATAATTCACTATATAAAAACACATGTTAAAAATCTAAATAAATATTTAATAGTAAATTTTTAAAATATGGTAATTATAAAATTAATATAATTTAATGTATTACTTTTAATTAATTTCAGTAGTGTAAAGTTAATCGTAATAAAAAAGGCAACATAGCAATATCACTAACTTTTCTTTAATATTCTTATTAGAATAATTAATCTAATAAGAATCTTTCTTTTTAAATTTAATTTTAAAATGTTTTACATTAAATTTTTAACTCATAGTTATTTAGCATAAAGAGACTAGTGCTTCACATTTACCGTCTATGCCAAATCTCAAAATCATGCCCACTTGTGCATAATTTACAAAACATTGTTTGATATATGTTGGAAATGACCAAGACACCGAAACTTATAGCATATCAAATATGTGTCCGAGTCTCACTGCCGGCATTAAATGGCAGTCCTCTTTTAAGGCTTTGTCTAACGGTTGTTAAAAGTTTTCCATAAAACATTTAAATTATAAAACGTACAAACACAGAAACTGTGTATATTTAAAACATTTGCATAATGTATATTGATTTTTGATCAAAACAAACGCTTATTGAATTACAAAATCCATATTCAACATGTATTATTTTTCCTATGGCAGACGGATGATAAAATTCGGCTGCTTCGCAGAGCAATGAATTGGCAAACGGAAATTATGCTCGAAACCATTTTGGGTCGCGGAGTAGACAATCATCTACTAGGACTAAGACAAATAGCTCTTGCTCATGGCATTGAATTGCCGGCCATATTTCGCGATTCTACTTATACGGAAGCAAATAGATTTAGATTATCCACAAGTCAAGTAAGTTTAACAAAGCAAATTGCTTAATAAAATTATATTGGATGGCGTTGTCATAATATTTCCAGAAGTTTAAATCCAGTTTCAATCCTTAGATTAATAGCAAGCGTAGATTTAATTTTTTTAACAACGCCATCTATTTTGGACAATGCGACAATAAAACAGCACACAACAACAAAATATGTAATTAAAAAACCGGTGATTTAAATTTTATATTGATTTATTTCAATCTTATCTTCGGCACAAATACAATATTTTAAAAAATCTACTTTTACAATCACTAGTACAGTATACTTTGCGCAACACTCTTAAGTAAAATAAAAACAATAAGAATTTTTAATTTACAAATACTGCTATACAACCGTTGATTTCAATTGAGTATATTATTAAGCTAAAAATCTAATTGTATGGAATTTGTTAATGAAATATTTCAGCGAATAACAATTAATAGTACCTAACAAAACCCCCATTTAGTTCCGGTAGTGGAACTCATACATATTCTCGTTTATCAAAAAGTCTAGCACCTTAATTACTTTTACTACGCCTAAAAACGTTGATAAAATATTAAGGCTGTATTTATCAAAAATACTGCCCAGTTATTATTATGTATATATATATAATATTATTACATTAAGCTTTAATATTTCACTAGAGATACATTTAGCATAAAATACATTTTTACCATCAAAATAAATAAATAAATAAATAACAACAAAATTTGAAAAAGTAGTAGTATTAATAATGGGAACAAAATGAAATAGAATGTCATATGAAAATGAATATAAATATAGTCAAAACAACAATAACCAGTTCACTCTTGTAATTAAACTCAATGAGGTTAATTATTAGAAACCTTGTCTAACATCCTACTTTGTTAAAAAACCGTTATATATATATATATATACCTTTCTTGTTTACATTACTTACTTACCGTAAAAATTAAATGTAATAGGCTACTGTTCAGGTCAATCGCATAAGCTTTTGACAAATAAAAATTGATCTTCCGATTGGGTTAGATAACAGGGACATATAAAGTCAAATTATTAATATGCTTTTATGATCGTAAGAACTGAAACTAAATTAGTTGTAGACCAAGATAAGTACTATAAAACCCAATGTATAATAGACGCTTCTTTTTTAAGCCAATCAACTCTTAAAAGACTTTAGTTGTGTATATAATTTTCAGCAACTTTTGTAAAAGGAACTGTTATCTGCTGTTTGGACTAGATAGCAATCATACATAAATTTGAATCATTGATAAAATGTGATTGGTTTTAAAAATGATGGTTAATAACTTTAGTCAGTACTTACATAAACACAACATCAAATGATTTCAATTAAAATATGTGCAATTAAACAACTAACGTTTTGTAATATCAATTTACACGTGTTGAGTGTTAATTCTAAAGTCTACCAATCCCTTCTCTCCATTGGATTTCATTGTATATACAATGATCAACTATTTTGCACTCCATTAATTACGGAAACAACATAGTAGTATATGTTAGATTGATGAATCCACGATCGGATTTTGAGACACATTTGTATGAGACACTACCCTGTATGTAGAACTAAATCTTTTTTTTTATGATTGGCCAAAAACGTATTTTATCAGTTTCAGTACTCATGTTTTGTACAAGAAAACATATCGTACCATTATCAAAAAGAATAAAAGAATTATGCAACTAATAAAAATAAAAATGTGCACAAGAACACAGCAACAAAAACAACAGCAAGACATTATGGAGTAAATAAATACAACACTAATTTATGGCAAAGCAATAAACGGATAATTAAAACGCTTTTAAAAACCGAATTATTCGACCGAGGTAAAAGTAAAAGGAATACTATCAACCCAACATAAACTTACTTAGCCTTAAAGATGAATGCTGAAATCAAGGTATTAGTATACCAACAACGAAGTCCGATTAAAACCTCGAAAATATTGGATATTAAATCACCACAGACTTGTAGTATTCAAAGTCATCAATATTCAATTTAACAATATCACTTAGAATTGCGTTACAAAATCCGATCGTATATTCATTAATCTAGCATTCGCTAGAATGTTGTATCTATAATTAACATATTTTTTATTTACAAAATAAACTTTTACTTAAAATGACTGCCAGGTTCCAACCACTATGGACGCATTTATGTGCTACGGAGCGGTTGTACCAAATGGCTACGGGGCTGCCTACAATCCTCATCCAGATTATATTGTCGTTGTAGTGTCGTGTTGGCGCACAAATCCAGAAAACAATGCTCAAAATTTTGCCCAAACGTTAGAATGGGCATTTAGCGCAATGCGCGATCTTGTTTTGTCCAATATTGACCTTGCCAAGCACAAGACGCCCAAAGGCAAAAATATAGATGCATGCTGATATTCACTATAGCATGATCGAGAGATATAATATTTAAATTCATTATTTTTGTTATTATAACCGGACATACTCATTCATTCATTCACACACACGAGTTATTTAACAACATATTTTATATTTGATTATTATATTATGAATATAAACAACTGCATATTCTTATTATTTATTACATTACATTTGTGCAAGAATTATATATATATATATATATATATATATATATATATATATATATATATATATATACATTTTTATATTCAGGAAAAATTGAGAAAAAATATTGCAATTACCATATATAAACATCCGAGTTTACGCTTATTTTTATTTATATAACATATTTAACTGTTTCATAAAATAAAACAACTATACTATAACCCCTCAGGTTGTGATTTGTACAAAAACATTTCCCAAATATTATAAATAAACAAATGTTATATATATATGTATATATATATATATATATATTTATATTTATATATATATATATATATATAAATATATATATATATATGATTTATGTATTATTTAGTACTTATTAAAATTTTTATATATATTAGAGCTTATAAAATTTTTATATATATTAGAGCTTCTTTAAAACCAATTTCTTAGTCAGTTATTTATTACATTATTTATAACATTCTTGCTTTACAATTATTATTCTGATTATCAATGATTAACTGTTTTACTACAATTCAAATTTATATTTATAACCTTTTCACGTCATTGGTTGAAACTATTGCATCTTTTATTTATTTCAATAAAAATTTACTCAATCTCAAAGCTCTTTTAATGAACAATATTGGGTAAAAAGAATGGATGAATAGATAATAAGAACCACATTCACTTTTAAATGTTTACAGTACTTCAAGTTAAATTGTACTTAATAAAGAAGATATTTTTGAAAGTTTTTGACAATTGAAAATTAAAATAAAACAATACCAAGTCTGACAATAAGCGTAAAAATTAGCTATGCCAAAATATACATTTACTTAAGGTCCATAATTATCAGTAGAACATTTGATGTTACTACATTCGTAAACCCACAATTTAACTCAACGATTGATTAAATCAATTGACATTCTATCCATTTTTCAACTATTTACATATTAATGAAATTATAACTGTATTTTATCATATAAAATTGTATATTTTATATATTGAACTGAGTTCTTTAAGTTACCAAAGATTTTTCTTCTTTTCCCTCTTTTATAAGAACCGCGGTTTCTGGTCGGTTAGTAAACTGACCAGAAACAGTGGAATACCACTTGGTTCTGTATCGAACCAATTTAAAGCATTAGGTCCACTAAATAGGTTTGGCGTAATTTTTTTACCGTCAGTTATCTTTTTGCTCCAAACCCTCAGTCTTTATCCAGATTTGGGACTGGCTAAATCGGTTCATTCTTATCCCCACTAGGTTCAGTTGTAGTTGTTAAATAACTACTTTTTGATGTAATTGTTCTTCATTCATTCATTTTCATTTTGGTTGGTGACGTGGTCACCTCTTCATTATTTCCCATATTTATACGACATGTAGAACGATCGATTTCGATGGCTTGACAAGCGTAGACAAACGTGGAAGAATAACAAAGTTTCTTGGCTGGTAGACGGCATCCTTGTGACGTCGCCACTGTTCGCAAAAAGATTGACGAGACCGCCTGATTTTTTGTCAGAGTTATCTCCCTTAGCCCAAGGGCTACATATGATATACGTATACCTTTAGATACCTTTTAAGTATCCTGGGTGTATGTTCGCACCCACTTGCCGTAGCGGAAGCCCAGTTATACCACTGTGCACTCGGACCCTGCTGTTATTAATCTAGATGCCTGTTGGCACCTAGTCCAGGATGCACCACGTGGAGGACTAACAGTCAGGAATATCACCATCATTGGAAATTGAGACTTTATAAGCATTACTCAAATCCTCAGGATCATTAGCATCCCGTAATTGTTCTTGGGGTTGAAACACCATAAATATATACTTGCACCCATCCACCAATGCAAAACCGCTGTGAATTTGATCACCAATCGTTCAAAATGCATCAAGCATAGAAATAGAATCATAAACATTACTCAAGTCTCTAATATCATTAGCATTCCAATTTGGAAACTTTACTAATTTTTTTAACTAACTTAAATGCTTTACAGAAAACAGCAGTAGACATTTTAGCAAAGCCGAACATGGGCCCGCATTTAGTGCCAGTGATGCGATTCAAACCCCGATGCCCACCCAGGTCCAAGTTGAACGCTGCACCACTAGACCAACCGGACGCAAACAAACAAAACAAAAACTGTTTCATCTATGAATAATTCCCACAAAAAAACTATTTAAACAACTAAAACAATTTAGTTTTGTGAAAGTATATAACTATATTTGTCAATTATAATTTTTAAAGTATAAATTGAAATAAACTATCTATCAAAAAAATAACCCAAAGCACGTTTTTCATATGGATACACCCCTGTTTCACATTCTCCACGAAATTTTCTCTGTATAACATAAAAAAAATAAGTAAACAAATTGGTAAAAATAAAAATGTATACCTATAATCATTCATTTTGGTTGGTGACGTGGTCACCTCTTCATTATTTCCTATATTTATACGACATAGCAAACAATCGATTTCGATGGCTTGATAAGCGTAACACAAACGTAGAAGAATAACAAAGTTTCTTGGCTGGTAGACGGCATCCTTGTGACGTCGCCACTGTTCGCAAAGATTGACGAGGCCGCCTGATTTTTTGTCAGGGTTATCTCCCTTAGCCCAAGGGCTACATATGATATACGTATACCTTTAGATACCTTTTAAGTATCTTGGGTGTATGTTCGCACCCACCCGCCGTAGCGGAAGCCCAGTTATACCGCTGTGCACTCGGACCCTGCTGTTATTAGTCTAGATCCCTAGGGGCACCTAGTCCGGGATGCACCACGTGGAGGACGAACAGTCAGAAATATCACCATCATTGGAAATTGAGACTTTATAAGCATTACTCAAATCCTCAGGATCATTAGCATCCCAAAATGATTTAATTAAGCTGGATGTGAGTGTACCTATCATGAATGAGAGTTCTGTTTGACCTCCTTTGTCAAAGAATGTGATAATTACGTTTGTTAAGTTTTGTTTCATCGTTTTAGTTGTGAAGTTTTTACTTTATATATATATATATATATATATATTTCGCATATCTGCACATCTCATTTGTATTTGTGGAATGCTTTTAATCGTAAAGATTTTAGTAATGCTTACAAAGTCTCAATTTCCAATAATGGTGATATCTTGGACTAGGTGCACTCAAACACATAAACTAATAAAGCATAGACCGAGTGCACAACGATGTAACCGAGTTTCGGCTTCAGCTAGTGGATGTAAGCATACATCCAGAGTACTCGAGAGGTATCTTAAGGAATGCATGAACTGGGTAGTCTAGCATTACAGTGCTCAACTCGATCATGAGTGGGTATATGTTTGATCCTCAACACCAGCACTAAGTACGGACTCACGTTCGATTTTAATAAAAACTTTCCACTGCTAAAAATGTTTCCAGTAAAACAGTAAAAGTAGTATATAATCAATTCAAGGTTACATATATATAACTTTAAATTAATGTTTAAGTTTCAATTCTTACATTTGACACATAAAAATAGATGACACATCCAATTGGTATAAGATTATAAAACAAAAACTTTGTCAAATTAGCAGGAGTTGGATAAACAGAGAGATGACGCGTTACACGTGAAGAATAAAAACGTTGAAAGTTTGGATCATGCTATAATTATATAAAACAATTAGAGAAAATTATTTTTCAAAAATTTAAATCGTTCAAAAAATACAAAATCAGTTTATATTGTTTGAAAAATAGCTGCATTAAAAAAACCAATTGTTTAAAATAAAACTGGACATAAAAATACATCGTAAATGATCTTCACTTTGACAGTAAATTTATAAATAAAACCTTTGTTACTTATTTAATCATCCAAATATTGACACAATCGTTTAAAAAACAGAAATGTTAACCAACCCAAATTTCACTAACATCACTTTTCTATTATATTTATCAAAAATAGTAACAATTTATCAGGCACATAATAGTTATACCGATGCTAATAATCCTGAAAATTTAAGCAACGCTTATAAAGTCTCAATTGCCAATAACGGTGATATTCCTAAATGTACATTCACATGGCGCATTCTGGACCTATGTGTACCTAGTAAATACCGAGAGCCTAGGAGTGTGGATAAGCTTTATTGGTCTTCCGCCAAGTATATGGATAATAGCATATACCCAAAATGCTCCGTGTTTAAAGGTATTTGTTTACCATGTGTAGACGGCTAGGAATTCATCTTGAAAGAAAATCAAGTTTAAGGTCATTATACCCGGTGTCAATGACTATGAAAATTCAACCAAATGCAAAATACAACAATGGAATCAGCATTAAAATAACTGTATAAATCTTTTATTTCAGATTATGTCTCAGATACGTATGAAACAACACCTATTAAGCATTCTCTGCATAAAGTGAATGAAAAAAATATCAAAAACAACGTCCAGTTTCATGTTCTCCCATCATTAGTGACGCGACAACCAAGATTGTGCCAATTCGGACACATTCTTTGTAAAAATCCAACCCTAACTTTGTGTATTGACTTTACTTCGTCCAAACGCAACAATAACAAAAGTTAGTGCAATTCCACATCTTCATTAATTCCAAATTCGCATGGCATCTCGAATAATTCCTTTCTATTGTTCACGATTATCGGAAACGTGTAGGGATATGTCAATCCATCAACTTAGCCATTGTTTCCAAGATAAAGTGCCGAACAAGATTGTGTGAAGATAGTCACAAGTACGTTTCTGACCAACTTTCCCCTTCTTCCAAGCCAGGATTATGATACGTGAGATTGAATCACGATTTCTATGAAAAATGTGTCCAAACCAGCACAATCTTCGTTGTCGCGATACCAATAAAGGGAAATCATAAAATTGAAGGCCAGTTCAAATTTGGCAGGTACTGATCCTTTACATCCAATCCCTTGATACTGAGGTGTGTTGTGCCAAATGTACCTGAGACATCTTGCTTCAAATTTGTCAAGCTTCTTCATCTCTGACCCCCTAAGAGTCCACGTTTCAGCCAATTTGAAAAAAAGGAAAGGTAACCAAAAATGTGCTTATATAAATAATTCTTAGGACGGTCTTCACGCTATTTTAACTAAAACATTATGGGAATAATTACTAAACCGTTAAAAGATCTCTACATGCTTCCAAAAATGGTTAACATATAAAAAACTATTCAAAAACTTTCCAAATTTAAAACCTGCTATATTAAGTCTTACATATCAATATAAGTAAACATTCAAACAGTCCAACTTAGCATAATGTAACATGAAACATTTATGTATCCTATAGAATCATGGAATATTAAAAATTAAAGATTGAGGATTGTAGAAAAGTTTGGTACACCGAAAGCCTTTTGGTACGCAGTTCTACTGCGCTTAGGTAATCAAAAAAAAACAGAATATATAAGAAATAGAGTTATAACAACAGAATTACATATTCAATAACGGAGAAATATAATGAAATTGATAAAATTAAAAATTACAAGTGTAAAAAATAATAAAAATGTGAAACAAAAGAAATAAAATATTTTTTATATCATAATGCAAAAACACTGTTATAATACTTTTAAAAAATAGAACAATACCCCCCGCGCCAGAGATGTCTCAACTAGCATATCTGAATAAGCAAAACAATTTAAGTTTAAAATATTATTGAGTGTAATGATCTCAAGTATTAAAATGTAATGTTCTAAAAATAATTGTAAAAATAATAGCAAATCGTACTCAAAACAAATAATAGCTTACATTTTTACGAACTGGAAACATAAACGGATTTGTAATTATTTTCTGATATTCTGCTTTATTCGCTGCTTTCATAGCAGCGCGTTTTTTAATCAACTCAAGTTCTTCTGCTGTTTCATAATATGTATTCCATGGATCAAATTTTTTTGCACTATTTTTATCCATCAAACGAACGGTTTTAAATTATTGCCAAGAGAGCTAATTATTTAAACAATTATTTTAATTTAAAAATATTTATTTTTTAAAAATAATTTAATAATTTGTTTTTTAAAAATTAATACAATATTTTAATAATTTTAATTAAAAAGATAACACTAAAATATCTTCAAAAGCTTAATTTAATTGTTTACATTTTTTAAGTTTCATTTTTAAGTTTTGTTGTTTACAAGTGTTTGTAATTTTATAACAATTTGTTTGAATAAATGTTTTTACAAACAATATGACCATTCTATTTGTAACTTTGCTGCAGCCGGTTACATATCCGGTTAAGAAAGAAGGATGGTTTGAGGGCAAGATTAGTAACTTGTAAAAAAACATGTTGCTAAAAGAAGAACAAACGAATATTATTTTATTAAACTACAACAAAAACTAAAAACAGTTTTAAAAACAAGGGATAAAAAATATTAATAAAAATTGGCAGTTTCTTTCCGTCATTAATCTAAAATAGACAATTTCAAGGTTATTTAAAATAGACCCTGTTTATAACCAATAGAAACAATAAAAGAAATTTTTTTATTGGTTATAAAAAGGTATATTTTAAATAACCTTAAAATTTTTTGGATGTATAATGGGAAGAACCTGTCTAGAATTTCGATCTTCGATACACATGAACAGGACAGTACACGAATGAAATATTCCTTTTGATACCCAATTTTTAATATACCTAAAAGTATTAATATATCTTTTGGAAACACAGATTATAACAATAAAATGCAAATATCTGAGAAATAAAGACCAATCGGATAAGAAAAAATCAAATAAAATTAGGAAGTGTAGACTTATCTCAATTTGATTTATTCCAAACAAATGCAACTTTGTGAGTGAACTAGTGTAATCTATAATAGGTCAAGACTCTAGATTTATAAGTTTATGCTTATAACCTCTCAGACGACCACCTACAAAGTCAAAATAATGAGTCATTCGTTTAGTTTTTACTAGCTGGTAAACTAAAATTAAAATGCCTCAGAGTCGTGTGTTACCTAAACAAAATAGTTAAAAATTTTTAATTTATTATGATACAGTTTTCACTTTAGACTACTAGGGAATTTTATTACAACATTTGTACTCTTTCTAAAATGTTGTATGTTACCTTTTACAATTATTAATCTCTAGAAGTATAAGGCAGACTATGGGATTAAAGATTTATAAATAACTGGAATATCCAGTTTATCAATAAACCGTTATATAACCATAAAATCGCGCGCGATTTTCGATTAACGATAAGTTTAAATTTTTTGCCCTCTCTTTAATCAGATTGCATTTTGCATATTTTAAATATATTCTTTGGTTTTTCTCACTATTTGTTTAGAAATACCATTGTTTCTATTATTGATAATTAATTTTTCGTTTTGTTCTCGTTGCTTATACATAAATGGACTCACACGCAAATTACTGTGGACGGCGTGGTTGCAGTAAATCTGTAAAAATTGGGATGATGTGTTTCTCATGCGATTTATGGTTTTATGAATGTTGTACGGGACTTTCAATAACTAGTTACGCTTTTTACGCCCATTCGGATAAAAATTTTATCTGCAGGGAATGTTTGCATAAACAATGCAAACCCACTAAAGAAATAGGATTATTGTTTGAGAATAAAGTGGATAACATATACAATTATTTAGAAGATAACTGTAACAACACTACAGTGCATAAGGAAATTTGTTCTCTTGCACAAAAATTTGATGCATTTACAATTAATATTAGGAATATCTATGATAAAATAATTGAGTTAAAATCTTATATCTCCATGCTCGGTCCAGCTAATGCAGCTGCAAACTGTGCCTTAAAACTTTGTTAGGAAGAGATTTTAAACGCCTCTAAAGATATTGTTACTAAACAACAAAGAGCATGTAATATTATCATTAAGGGTATGCCCGACACGTGACAAACTGTCACCAAATCATATCTGATATGTGTAAGGATTTTCTCCATCCTGCACCTTTAATTAAAGTAAGTAGGATTCATTGTAAACTAGATCATTCTGCCCCTCCGTTACTTGTCAGTTTCCCTTCACCTAAATATGTATTAGACATTTTTAAGAGCTGGCCTAGTATTAGGAGTTCGCTACCTTTCAACTTAAGACTTTTTAAAGATCTACCACCAGAAAAAAGGCCCAAGCGGTCTTCTTCCCCTAGGTAATATCCCTAACAATGTGTTAAATCCATCTAAAGTTCCAATAGTTGTGTTAACACCTTTAAAACTTGATAGAATTAATTAGGATTTTCCCCCACGCCTCGGGGTCAAATTTACGTCCCATTAAGACATCGACTAAGACAAAATTCACCATTACTAATAACTCCGTAGCACTCAAAGTTGTATACACTAATGCACTCAGTCTTAGGAATAAGTTGTCTGAGTTCAAGTGTCTAGCCACCTCTTACAAACCACATATCATTGGGGTTACAGAAACTTGGCTCACTGATGAAATTTTAGATAGTGAAATAAGCATTTATGGATATAATATTGTTAGGAGTGACTCGCATAGGGGGTAAATGTGGAGGGTGTGTTTTTTATGTCAAAAACTCCCTACAGTTCTCTATTTTTAGACCAGTTTCAGGTGATACGTTAAAGGGGTATGATCTTCTGCATTTAGAGATTCCATTGGCCTCGGGAAAATTAGCTCTCTTTTCTATTTTGTATAGACCCCCTCTCTCTCAAAAGCCTTAGATAGATCTCTTGTAAAAGAACTCTCCTTCCTCACCTCCCTACCACATAAATACATTGTTTTAATGGGGGATTTCAATGCTCCCTCAATAAACTGGAATTCCCTTGAGGGGCCTCAACTATTCTTTGAACATAGTCTGCTAAATTTTAGTATCAAACACGCCCTCAAACAGCATGTCCGTTCTCCCACTAGATATAGAGCTGGATGCAATCCATCTTGTCTAGACCTGGTCTTTACGAATATTCCATCTCTAGTAGACTCTATCAAGTTTCTCTCTCCATTGGGAAGGAGTGATCACTCAGTCCTATCTTTCTCAGTTTTCTTCCCCACGCCTATCACTAAATTGCAGAAAGGAAACATACTACCCTCCCCTGATTTTAGGAAGGCTAATTTTAAGAATTTACGCGAGTTTTTCCTTAATACCAATTGGAATCTACTAGGTTTTGATAATGTAAATTGCCTATGCTCACACATAACAGACATAATTAGTCGTGGCATTAGGTTATTCGTTCCCTTTAAGATTCAAGCCTCACATATAAAGCTATTTCCCAGCCGTATTAAGAGGTTAATCCAGAGTAGGAACACGGCATTTACTAAGTGGAAAGCTACGAATTTACCTTGTTTCCATTACAAATATATCGATATTCGAAATCAAGTCGTGGCAGCTATTAAAAGGTTTAAAGCTATAAAACTTAACACATCATTACATAGAGCCAAAAATGATAAAAAAATTCTATTTAATTTTATTAAAAGGAAACGATGTTCGGAAATTATTCTTCCTAATATTAAAGACAGTAATGGTCAGGTACTATCAGCTGAATCATCGTGTGAAGCTTTTAAGGAATACTTTAAGTCAGTTTTTTTGTACTGGAGAGTTGGTTGCCAGCTGTTCTACCGATCCTTCTACTTATTTAGGTAATTTCAATATCACTAAGGATATGATTTGTAAGCAATTTAAGCATCTAAAATCTAATTTATGCGGGTCTGATGGGATTTACCCTAGAATTCTTAGGGATTGTGCCGATGTCTTGGCACCAATTTTCCATCATTTATTTAGTGTATCCATTCTTAGTGGGCAAGTACCAGATGTCTGGAAATCAGCCTACATTAGGCCAATTCATAAAACAGACAGCAGATGTAGCCCTGATAGTTATAGGCCGATTAGCATTCTGCCTGCACCTAGTAAATTAATAGAAAGACTAATCAAAGGATATTTAATAGACTATCTACTGGATAAGAATTTAATAAATCCTGCTCAGCATGGATTTATCCCTTCCCGTTCATGTCTGACCAACCTATTAGAATTCACAAACGGGCTAACTAGGGATTTAGAACAACACTCAAGTGTGGAAGCCGTCTACTTCGATTTCTCCAAAGCTTTTGATAAAGTCCCGCATTCCCTCCTAATAGCTAAGTTAAAGGCTTTTGACATAGGTAATCCTTTATTAAATTGGATTAGTGATTTTCTAAAGGATCGATATTTCAGAGTTAGGCTCGGCAACGAGTTATCCACCCAGTGCAAAATAACATCAGGTGTGCCACAAGGGTCAGTCCTAGGTCCTTTACTTTTCATATTGTTTGTTAATGACCTATCTGCGAAAGTTCAATCAAACATTCTGCTCTATGCGGATGATGTTAAAATCTGGGGCACAAACCCGGAACTTTTGCAACAAGATGTTGATAATATCTATCTGTGGTCGGTTGAAAATAAGCTTCCTTTAAATTTAGAAAAGTGCAAACATATAACTTTTGGACGACCTTCGGGAGTAGCCTTTATGATTCGGGATAAACCTATTACAACAGTAAAAGTGGTTAAAGATCTGGGGGTTACATTTACGTCATCCTTAGTCTTCTCATTACATCATAAATTAGCGACCAAAAATGCTTCAGTCTGATTAAGTTTTTCAGACGAAATTTAGGCAAAATTCCGATAGATAGCCTTCGACTATTATTTATGTTATATATAAGGCCACATTTAGAATATTGTATCCAGGTAACTGCCCCATCCCTGAAAGATGACATATATATCAACTAGAAAGAGTCCAAAGGTTGCTCTCCAGACTCCCTCATGAGCTTAGTTTTAAATCATATCCTGAACGTCTACGGAAATTAAAATTATTCCCTTTAGGAGATAGGAGACTCCGAGGCGACTTAATCTTAATATATCAGTTATTCACCAGTAATAGGATCACGCACTTTTTTAATGTTAATAATGGTAACCTTAGGGGACATTGTCGGAAGATTCACAAACCTAGAGCCCTCACTAGTGTTAGACTAAATCATTTCACACACAGATCCATTACAGAATGGAATAAGCTTCCAAGTCATGTAGTTAAATCTAATTCCTTAGGGTCATTTAAGATAAATTATGACAAACACAAGCTCTCCATTTTCATTTAATTTCTAATTTATTTTTTCACTCTTCTCCACCATATTTTTCTTATTTCCTTTCACAATTATTTACTTTTCTTGTCCCAGCTTCTTCCTCCCGCTTTATTCTCCCCGATTTTAAATTTTCAGATACTTTGAGAACCGAGGATTAAAAGGATAAAGTCCTACGCACCTCGTGTACCGTCCTGATCCTGAACCATAAGTTGCAAAATTAACAAAACATACTTGTTTTACAATCATCTGTGGTAAATTAATAAAAAAATACCAGCAAACAAAAAACAACACTTAATACAGAACAAAAAGTAACAATAAATGACAATAAACACCCAAAAGCAACAAAAATAAATGCGAAACATTTAATTTTAAAAATGTAAACAAGCAGATTCGGAAATCGCGGCAATGATATGCACAATTTTTAAAGCCGAAATTATAATATATAATTATATAGATTAAATTTGTTGCCCCATGTTTTTTCAAAAAAAAATTAAAAAAACATTTATTAATATTTGTTGACGGCGGGTAATTTTGGCTTATTTATAATTGATACCGTAAGTTTTTTTAAAGATACCATAAGCCGGTCAGAATTGCACCAACTTTTTAAAAAATTGATTAAAACACATTTTAAAATTAATTAGTAGATAAAAAATTAATTAATTCACTGTTTATAAATTTTTGTTAAAAAAATCCAATATTACACGTTTTTTACTAATCAACTCATTGATGACAACTTTTCTGTTGGTTATATATTTTAATTCTTCCAAGACTTCTGAAAAAGTATCTTGTAAACTACTTTAAATTAAATTAATTTAAGTTTTTGAATTTCTTTACTAGTCGCATATTACTTTTTTTGCAAAATTGCGGTTCCAGTGTTGGACTAAATTACGGTTTAATTATTCACATACAAGACTAACCTTGGATTTAGGCTTTAGGCCCTATAGTATATTATATCTATAAATAAATTATTTATAGTAGTTTAAGTCAATGTTTTATTCCCATAGCACTCTTAAAGTGAGGTGCGCATTACGCTACGTCTATTGGAGCGTTATACATCCTTTTCTCCTTTTTTGAAAATTATTACGGTGTTTTTGTACTGTAATACGTAAATGGTTTCACTATTATTAAATATTTATTACTTTTGTTCGTTTTCTGTAATTGTTAATTTTCACTATCTACCTTGATTTTGTCTTATTTTCAAGTTTTTTTCTGTGATTAATTCTTTTTTACCTCACCATCCATTTTATATTTCCCCTGACTCCTGAATTTTTTTGATATTATTTATAAATAGAATGGAGGATCAAAATTAGCTTTGATATTACTCAACTCACGTATCAACCTATAAGATTTATTGTACAAACCCGGACCTTGTACAGCAGGATATTAATAATATTTAAAAATAATCAGTTTGGAGTGGGCTTTAGTCAAATCCGACTAAATGCAAACATATTATTTTAAAGAAATCTATAATAAGTGTATTTATATTCCTAGTTTCCAGCTTACTATCTTGGTAACAACAATAAATAATCTAGATGTCCTCTATACTCCATCACTACACTCCAGGCCTCAAGATACAAAGAATGCCTAAATCTTTTTTAATCATTTGATATTTTGAAATATTATTGGTACATGTTCACGTTTATTATTAATACTATATATTAAATTCCAGTTTTCAGGTTTGTTCACAAGTTAATTACAATATAATTAACAATAAAAATGCCTAAAATTAATTTATATATATATATATATATATATATATATATATATATATATATATATAATTACAATAAAATTGGTAAAAAAATTTGTAAAATAAACTAGAAAATAATAAAGTCGGAAGATGTAACTAAGTAAATGGAATATCACATCACTTCCATGTTTAAGCATCTCTCCATTTACAGGTATTGTGCATAAAACCAATTAATAATTATTGAATTTAATAGATAAAATGTTAAAATTTTTGTTTTTCACACACAAAAAAATTAAAATGGATGCTAAATCTGAAGTTAAAAAGGCGATGTCGATCTTTTATCGATTCAAACCAATAATCATGTTTTTTCATCTACCTAAAGAAAAAATTTTCTTTGCACGCACGAATTACAATAATTGCATTACTTATACAGCAATATATGTAAGTGAAACGTGGAAGTAAACAAATATAATTTATAAAACGATAGATGTTTTTAATCGATATTGAATTACTTAGGAATTGTATTACTTGGAGAAATCACATCTAAGACCTGAAGAACTGGGTACAAACGGTTTTGGAATAAACGGTCAGAAGGTATAATAAAGGTCGATGAAGTGAAAAGAAATTGGCTGAAAACGGTTTGAAACATGCACTCGCATGTGGGATGAAACAAAAGTTTTGGTTAAGCTGAAACAAATGGATTAAATTTGCTGACCCATAGAAAAGGATTTTTGTTATGCAAATTAAATTACTTATTTTTAAAATATAATCTACCAAATTAATTTGTAATGAGTGAGTTGATTCATTATTACTACTAATAAACATTGTAATTAAAAATTTATCTACTTAAAAACTAAATCTATTTTTTAAAACATAAGTGAATATATTTAATTTACGATGAACTTTGCTAATCCAGTTAAACAAATGTTTATCAATATTTTATCTTGAATATTTTTCCAGTCACTTTTAAACGTTTTTCCAACCAAAGAATGTACTATTTAAATATTAATAAATTGTTTAATAAAAATAATTAACTCTTTATTTTTTATATCTATCGCACAGTAAGTAAAAATATAATGCTGAAATAATTGTAAAATTGAATATTACAATAAAATATTTTATACGACTGTGAAAATAAAAAAGCGGTTTTGTGAATTTGATGTTTCCTTAAAATATTAATTTAATTATTGTTAAACTGTTTTGTGAAAATCATTTTTACCAGATGCGTTCAGCGAATCTCTAGATAAACCGCGGGTTGTGACATCTAAGCACGTACCCATATATCTAACTCTTCAGATCTTTGGTTACCTTTAATATTCTGGTACGAATAAGGTCAAATGGTCTATATTTTTAGTTATTTATTTTATCCACATTATTATATTAGTTTTATATTGGTAGAATTTGACTGTTTAGTGTTTCACTTTGGGTTAGTTTAGGATTGTTATAGTGATAAAGCTTTCTATTGTTGTAAGTTTCTGATCAACATTACATTTTAATAACTTTTCATTTTAATGCTTTATTTAATGATTACATCAAATTAAACACAACTTTATTTACCTAACACTACAAATTTTACTCCACATACAATTTCAGTTAAATTAATAATGATTACAAATGAGACTTGCAACCATAATCCACAAAAACTCTGACTTCTTGCCGCAAGACTTTTCCAATAATAATTGAACGTTTTCTTTGTCTTCGATTAGATAAACAAAGTCAAACTCAAGCATCAATCAAATGAAAATACATTTAATTACACATTAATCTCAACAGCATTCAACTGAATTTGATGTCAAACCAAGTTCGGCAATATTATATTTGCAATATTTGACATAATCCTCGAGCACGCTCAAACACGTAATCTTACAAAAGACATTGATACAAACAACCACTTGGGGATTGATCAAATCTCCCGTCCAATCAGTGTCAATTGACCTAATTGTCGAAATGACGGCCTCAATTACGTCTTCACGTTGCAAACAGTCAAAATTGCGTGCTTTGAACAAAATCATAAACGTTTTGGACTCAAATCGTGTCTTGTGGTTAGTTAAAAATTCCGACCACAGTCGACCTATATGCGTTTGAATCTGTTCCAATTTTGAGTAGCATGTAGCTGTAACAGGCATGAGACGCAGTACATGTCTCGACTCCGAACTCGAAGCATTCAACAAACGATTGTACAAGCGTTTGGTCAGTTCAGATACGCAGATTTTGTCCGTGTGATGTAAAATAAACAGACTATTGTTAACGGACGTTTTCAAACCGTAAAAAGCAAATTTCTTGGTCAATTCGGGACAATTTTCTTTGCGCAATTGAGAATAGATATCGTCTTCATCAACTGCAGCCTTCTTCAATTTTCCATCATTTCCATCATCATCATCATCATCATCATCATTATGATTGTTTAAAATAATGTTCTCACTCAATTCCTGACCTAATGCTTCAGATAGTGTTTGATTGAGCATACGAAACGCCTCCATTTGAGCCAAACGTGCGTTCTGATTGAATGTGACCAAATAACCAGTCATATCTGATTGCAATTGTCGCGGAATTGAATTACAGTCGTTTGTACTTGACTTCGAATCGAGTCGAGCACGTCTAGCTGATACAGAAGCACACTTGCGATAGTACGCTTTTCGTTTGCGTTTGTTCGATTGTACGGCTTTGGATGACATGGCTGTAGTGGAAGGTAAAAAGAATAATTATTATGTTGTTGCTTATTAGGAATGTTTTTTAGAAAGTGGGCAGTTAGCGGAAATAAAGAAAATTAGTATATATTAAAGTGTTCGATCATAATATAACCGTTTCGACGTTTGTTATTATTGGCTTAAATACTTCAATAGAGGTAGCTTACAGTACACGTAGTTGACCGTATGTAACTTTGTACCACAATAACACAAGTGACTGTAAAATTGTACCCTAATGGACAGGGATACGATCTCACGGTTAGAGGCACTAAAATACCCACATATCGAAAAAATACTTATTGTAAAACATTCAATCAATCTGTTTTATATAGTTGTCCGGGCCTACACAATAAACAGTGATCAAAATTGAAACTCAGACTGCCACATCTCAAAGACCAATCAAATCACCAGAATCTTCCAATATTAACCAGATTGGGGTTGCATTAAAAAACTGCACGTTATTAAATTAGTTCCAAGTGTGTGCATAGTCAACTATTGAAATATTATCAGGTTGGATGAACCCATGTAAAAGACCAAACACGCTCTCTGATGTGATCAAAGACAAAAGCTTTTAGATCAAATAAAAACCCATCATCCCAAATCTGATTACACAAATGTTTAATAAAACAAAAATATTTCTACCAACCTTATTAATGCAACTTTTAATTTACGATTTAAAACTACTAAACTGCATACGTGTAAAATTTACAAACACAAAAATGTAAAAACTTTAGAATGCTTTATAAAACTATTTTGGAATTTAAATTATTAAAACAAGATAATTGCAATCTATTTGATAAAAAAAATTCTTTAATTCCTTCTTATCAAATAGATTGCAATTATCTTGTTTTAATAATTTAAATTCCAAAATAGTTTTATAAAGCATTCTAAAGTTTTTACATTTTTGTGTTTGTAAATTTTACACGTATGCAGTTTAGTAGTTTTAAATCGTAAATTAAAAGTTGCATTAATAAGGTTGGTAGAAATATTTTTGTTTTATTAAACATTTGTGTAATCAGATTTGGGATGATGGGTTTTTATTTGATCTAAAAGCTTTTGTCTTTGATCACATCAGAGAGCGTGTTTGGTCTTTTACATGGGTTCATCCAACCTGATAATATTTCAATAGTTGACTATGCACACACTTGGAACTAATTTAATAATTTAATATATATATATATATATATATATATATATATATATATGTCCATTTTCATTACTTTCTCAGCAAGTGAACATTTAGCAATGCCAAACAAAAGCCTGCATTCAGAGCCAGTAGTGACACTCAAATCCATGCTCACCCAGTTTTAAGTACAATGCTCTACAAAATCAGCCAGCTAAGTATAGGTTTAATACTCTACAAATAAAACACATTTCGCAGTAAAATATTCATTATATCATTAATGTTGTTTCAAAAATTGTGCAATAATATCATTGTCAAAATGAATCAATGATACCTTCAAATAAACATAACATTTGGTCAGTTAAGTAAGACTTTACAATTTAAATAGTTTTGTTCGTGTAATTTATTTATTATTATTGCTGCTTAGATACTGGAATGCATTTATGTAAATCGGTTTTAATATTTTTTATTATCAATAACATACATCTTACAAAGACAGGATTACTATTGCTACCAATTCCAGCATCCTCTTTTCTAAACACATTCTTGCAACTTGTTAAAAATTAAGGCAACTATGTAAAACAAAAACAACATAAATCTAATCTTATTTGTGTATAAGTGGCTGTCATACTATAGTAGGTGCAGATTTAAATTTAATTTCCGACCTACATACAAGTTGCCAACCAATGTTTCTATTATAAACAATGAATTAATAAAATTGTTAGACGTTTTAAATTTACAATACTTTTCAATGTCTAGAGTTAAGGTAGTTTCAATGTAATCTAGAAAATACGTGACTAAAACCTCAAATTATGCGTAAAACTATTTTAAGAACTGTAAACCAATCTAAAAATATAATAAAATAGGGTCACTATTAAGCCTTCCGTAAAATTCTGTAACTATTCAATCATTCAACAACTTATCATAAGTCCACCAAAGTACAATTACTCCCATTTGATAATTAAACAATATAAAATTTCTATATTCTCCTTTTAAAACCCCTTCTTTGAACAGCAACAAAAAATGTAATATGGCACATTGGTAAGAGTAAAGTATATATTTCATGTTCACCGCCTCAATCAGTAGAGACAAGAGTCGACAACCATCGCAATTACTATTAGTATAATTAGTTATCTAAAATAAATATCACTTATACATAATACAAAAACAGTGACCTAAAGTAAATTAAAAAAGCTTGTTTTACTAATCTTCGACCACCTAAGCAAAACATCAATTTTTCCACGTTTCTCACAAAATTTGAGAACATTTGATGTACATATCTTGCCCATTTTGACAGTAGCATTTTTATAAAGTATAATTGAAGCGTATTATTATTATTAAAAGTAATAAAAAAGTTCATTATTTGCAAAGGAGTTGATCAAAAAATATCAATTATGCATAGCTATTCCATCATCTTGATTATGTAATCGTAGAATTTTCCAATTAATAATAGCTATTACAAACCAATTAATTTTTAATAAACAAATAAGACTCTAAATATACAAACCCATCAAAAGTAGTGTAGATAAAAAATGAATACTAAACAATTTTTTCAAGGTCAAAATATACAAAGGTATAAAAAGTGCCATCAAAATCTATATTGTGGTTTGAACTTTTAACGTAGAAACCTTAAGTTCAATTAGTTTTAAAATGTTGCATATTATAGAAGCAAAGAATAGTATTAAGAATAATAATATGATAACTATATTAAGTTAAAATGAAGCAATTTATTTAGTAATCTTTAATAGATCCAAAACAAATGTATTTAAAAAATTGACTAGTGTCAAACTCTAATAGATAATAAAAACAGCAGTACATAACTAGACATAATAAATGCTCTGTCTATTTATATTACTTCTATATAATAGAGAAGCAATTATATAGAATTTATATTCTTGCAAAACGGAAAACTGTGTTTATAAAATCAAACATTTCTTGAATATAAAATTACCGCTATTATTGTGTTATTTAAACATACGATGTATAATATTAAGAAAATGAGAATCACGTTATCTTAAAATGTCCTAACGATCAATTTTAATATCTTTTTTGTGAGCAAATACCCATAATCTTAAAAACAAAAAAATATAATACGTTTCCTTCTTTTTCGTGATAACAATGAAGTTCCACCCTTTTGAAAACTTGGTCCACGCCCAATTCAATTATTCGAACATTTAAGCCACTTAATTAAAAAAGTAGTTTTTAATTAACATATTTAACATAATTATACTTGCCCTTAAAAAATTTCTTTGAAAAGTGGATTTTATAATACCCAACTTTTGTCAACTTTACACCCCTAACTTAAAGACACCTTGGATCGCACTTTCTCGTCGTTGATTTATGTGCAAGCGTAGGAAAAGTCCCGTAATAAAATTGAGATTGTTTACATATTTTGCTACTCACTGGGTCACCCGTTAAAGGTGACTAAAGCGCATCTGGATTCCAGTCCACAATCAGTACCAAAAATGGGCTCGTGTTTAGCTTAGCTAAAAACTTTTTCTGGAACATAAGCAAAACAGTAATGATATATATATATATATATATATATATATGTACACTGAATTTTCGGTTTCAATGTTTCACTAAGAACACGTTTTAGTAAGCCAAACAAGAATCGCATTTAGTCCTAGTGAATATATTCGAGCTCTAGTCACTAAGGTGCGAATCTAGCTACTTATGCGTCTCCTGTCCCATACACTACTCCAGACCCATTAATGCTAGCATGTGGAAAACCCTACACCGCGTCCACCATTATCTAAAACAAAACATCAACCAAAATAAATGAACGTATTCTTGATTAAAGAAAATAATTGCGCTGGATCACACATACACACATCGTACGGATCAAATTATACATTGACATTTAATTGATGAGAAAACACAAGACTTGTATGCCAATAATCTATTTAACAAAACATTTTTCATTCATTTTTATTTATCACATTGCAGTTCAATGTACACAAATAAATTTCATAAAAAAAAGAATAAAAAATTAATGTACTAAGAAGCAAGTCACTAAAAGATATATAAAATGATTCTAAGCAAGTCTATCTACAACAAACAAAACCGAATTGTATCGAAATGTGTTAAGATGAAACAGATCGAATTTCCTTGAGGATTTCATCGGCTCCTGACAACAACAGCTTGTTGGCAAGCACTGAACCCAGCCGTTGAGCACGAGCCATACGGAGACGGGCGATGGAACAACAAGGACTGAGGGTCAAACCCAAAAATGATGCATCAAACTTCATAGCCATGTTGATTTCGTCCTGAATGTCAATAAAATGTAGTGTGAATTGTTATGCAAATACAGTAACATATAAATGGACTCCTCACCAATCTGTTTAAAACCCAATTAAGCTCTATAGTTTAATGCAAAGTCTTCATGGTAGAAAAATTGCACATCCCATTACTGAGTAATAATAATTGTGTTATAATTATATCCGATTTGAAATATATGGTCAATCAGCAGTCTGGTGACTTAAAACAACTAACCCAGTCAGAAACTGTATAAATGCAAGACAAGTGGCTTCGAACCAAGACTTATGCAGTTGAAACCATCAGGCATCATAAGATACCTTGGTATACTGGGTAGACGATTCCGTGTCGAAATCAGTGCATTGTTATTAATTAGTCTTCAAAACATTACTCAATAATATTGAACACATTTACGTTTTACTTAAACATACTCTAAACATTACCTTACTAGTATTATTTTTTTAAATAAACAAAACCTGAAATTTTTACTATTTCTAATATAAAATTCGAATTTAAACCAAAAACTAAAACTCAGATATTTTTTAAGAAACAAAAAAAAATCAAATTGCTTACTGAAAAAAATCATATTATAAAACATGTATACATTTATAAAAGATAATAAAAACGTGTTCATATTTTAGTTATTTATGGTTTTCCATAATTACCACAAAACTTTCAAGATATAAATTCCCCCATTTTTAAAACTAATTTCGTAAAGTTCATTTTTGCATCACATAATCAATTTTCCTAATCTCATTATTTTATTTTTAAACTACTTGCATTCTATATTTTTTGAATCAAGAAAATTATAATTATATTAAGGTTTGTGTTATTGGAAGGCGATTAAACAAATGTAAGCTTTCACGATTTTGCAATTTATATAAATAAAAAATAAATTTATTTTAAAATTATCATTAAAATTATGTTATCTTTTTAAACATATACATTAAAAAATTGTTTTTTAAATGTCACATGTGACAGATGTGTCACACAAACACTCAATTAAAAAGACTGATATTTTGCACACCGAAATAGTCAACTTTGTACTAATTTAACTTTGAACGTTTAAAAAAGCTCATATATAAAAGAACACTTAATTCTGTACAAATTATAAAAAAATATTATATAGCAAATTAGTTCAGTTAATTTAAACCGTAATTTTTTCATTTTTATAACGATAGTATTTTATGGCTAAAATGTATGTATGTAAGGCTATATATATATATATATATATATATATATATAAATATATATATATATATATATATATATATGTATGTATATATATATATTAAAAATAACGTGAATTTTCGTGGAAAGACGTACCGGATGAGATTCGAACGGTAAAACTTCAGAATCATCATCAACTTTAGCTGCGCTTTTGTGCACAAGTTTCATTTGACCGACTCGATAAGGCAGTCGAGTGGCCAAAGTGCCCTGTACACAGTTTATGCCGTCGACACTGAGTACATTGGCGCATAGTTTCAACAAATACGGTCTTGTTCCTAATTCGGGCAAAATTATAGATCGAACACCGATTGGAGTCGAGCAGCCTCCTTCAAGCGTGCGCATAAAACTGCGTTCGGCAATAGTGCTTAGGGCTGCTGACTCTTCGTGAATCTGACTTAGCAATTTGAGAATAAATTTGTCATTTGAGCGACATTCGCATACCAAAGCTCCTTGACCAACTGCATAGAAGCAATCGGTCAGTACCTTTGAAAGAAAAAGCAAATAAATACATTTTTATAGTCTATTTCAATTAAAACATCAATGTAAATGTATCAAACTTTGGCCAAACCATTATGCATTAAAAACACAATACAATAGCGGTTATTTTAAAGTTGAAAATTTTCAGAAATATTTGAGAATGATGTAATATCAATCACCATTGTAACTTGTCTACACATATTTTTATTTGGTTTTTATTAGTTAAATGTTTGACAAAGAACACTTTTTAGCAAGTACACATTTAGCGTAACCTGAGACGAAGGCCAGTGTTTAGTGTCAATAATGAGACGAAAACACAGAACAGCCCAATTCTTTTCAACTCCTGCAAGTAGTATTAAAATAAAATTTGAACGTATAAATCTAGTTTTAAAAAGTTTATAACAATAATTTTGCTAGTTTTCTTACATTTGTCATCGTTCAACAAACCATTTTAACAAATATCGTTACTTTGATCAATCATATTTACTTATAAGTGTTAAAAGAAAGCATGTGCCACATTTACGAAAACGTGGATGTAATTAATTCCATATAATACATTATCTAAAAATAATAGTAGATGAGTGACTTGCACTTGCATCCATAATTGACCAAAATAGTTTACAATGGAAAGTACCTATTTTTAATACAAAATTAGAAAATGAGAAAATTAATTAAATAAATTGAGAAACGCTTTCCTAAAAACCGAAAATGGTCAACTATATAAATGTAACATACTTTTAAAATGTATTATCTTTAAAAGTATGTTACATTTTTAAGGTCCCGATGCAGTTTAATGGTACAGCACTGGATTCAAACTTAGGTAAGCATGGGTTATATATATGAAATCAACACTATTTAATTATAAAAATTTAGACACGACAAGGATCAAACCGTAAGCTTTTCATTTTTTAAACTCAGCAACTATTATTATTATTATTTACTTATTAAAATTATTATATTTGCAACAATAACGTGTAAACTTAAATTAATCTGCAATAAATAAAATATTTTTAATGAAATCATGCATTTAATCCTTGTATTTATTTAATAAAAAACCATATTTTTAAATAACGAGTAATGATAATTCAAAAATAGTAAAACTTCGTTACCTCGTCAATTCGATCACTTAATCCTATTCTTTCAACTCCAGCTTTTGCCAATATAATGGCATCGTAGTGTTCCACGGGCTCTGATAATGGAGCATCTAATTTTCGAAGCCTTGTATTTAAATTTCCTCTTATAGATACAAATTTGAACTTGGGATATTTTTGGGAAATCGTCGCAATCCGTCTCACAGCACTAGTTCCAATAACAGAACCCGGAGGCAGCTCACACAATTTCTTGCCTCGGTTTTGAGGAGACATAAGGACTACATCATCTACCGATATGCGATTATAAACGCAACCAAGTACCAGTCCTTCGGGCATAACGGTTGGAACATCTTTCAAAGAATGAACCACAAAATCAACTGTGTTTTCCATCAAGGCTATCTCCAATTCTTTGGTAAATAAATTTTTATCTCCTATTTTGGACAAAGAAACATCCAAAATTTTATCACCAACTGTCGATATTTTGACAACTTCAAAATTCATATTTGGATTTATTTGTTTTAAAAATTCAATTGTTAACATAGTTTGTTTTAAAGCTAATTCACTCTTCCGCGATCCAACTTTTATTACAGTGTCAACACGATTGGAATCCATTGTCAAATCAATATGCAATTTTTAAAACTGTGAATATAAAAAAGTAACATCTAGTAGTTATGAAGCATGTTAAAATTAGTTATTATTGACTACAAAAAATTAACCCAATAAAACGTTTTTTAAATAATCAACCTTCAAAAGCTTCATTAAGATATATTTTATATTATTAATTTTAATATACAATAAAATAATTTAATTACTATTATAAAACACATACAATGAATGTTAATATTATTGAACACAATGATTATCAAATAAAATAAATGTTTACTTCAAGTAAAAAATGTATATAAATTAAGGTATATAAATGTATATAAATTAAGTTAAAATAATTATTAATTATAAAACTTTTTAAAAGTAATTTATTTTTAATTGTAAACAACAAATTTAGTAAAACTTTGAAGCAAACACTTGTTAAAAAATTACATAACCTTAAAAATTTAACCATACCGTTATTAAAATAATCAACAATTGAACATTCCAATCAAAAATTCAATATATATAGGAAATACCACATAACACTACATGACCTCGTATAGCGCTTTACCAAGTATTAACAACATTAGTTCATTAAAACATTATAAAATAAACTATTGAATAACAACAATTTTATTAATTTTTTTTTTAAAACAATTTACATTTAGTTTGTAATAAATAAAAATTTTAGTAAATAAAAAAATTAGTTTACATTTAAATAATTAAAATAATTTCTGTGTGAAATGAAATGCATTTGTCTTGTAACTGGTTCGATAAAATTTTAATTTTGTGTTATATTATACATGTTGAATTTACTAAATAATGAGTACACTTTATTTGTGTTAACTAAAAATATTATAATGCCCTTTTATTTTTGTTAAAAACTGTCAATTGTGCATTTTATAAAAATTTATATTTGTAGCGTTACTATTATTTAACAAATATTTTATTGATTACATTATTTTGTAAATCTTATTTTAACATGTTTATATTTTAAAATTTACTATTTTCAATTTTTGTCAGTATCATATTTGTTGTTTTACTGCACCAAAAGATGCGGGAGATATTTAATGTCGTGCCTTTGGAATATAACGTGATTTGTGTAACATTTCTGTATTTGTCCGTTTATTTCATTGTTTTTGTGCTGCATAATTGTATGGACTATTTTTAACTTTAATACATTTAGCATTAAAGTTTATGTTTTGATAAAACAATTACGAAGTACTTGATGATTCATGTTTTTATATTTAGTCAAGAGTTAATGATTGAGGTATTATTAATCCCTACCTTTAATAACTAATTTCTAGTCAAGAGTTAATTTAATAATCGATGTTTTATTAACTATTAACTTAAAATTACCACGTTTCAAAAAAAATTTTTTTTTTGAAATATGCCACTATGATTGAAATATAGTAGAAAACGAAAGTCTGTACCTGTGTAAAAATGTATATACCCTTGAATTAATTAGTGTTGAAAATCCAAAAAAAATTAGCATAGATTAGTTTGTTATCTTTTAATGTTTTTCTGTAACAGTAATTATTAAAAATTTGAAATAATGTTAAATATTTAATAAATAGTTTATATTTACTTAGGAATATTTATTTAAATATGCTGAGTTGGCCAAAAAGCATATTTTAAAAACAAGGCCTATATATATGGAATAACTAAACGCAATTAATACTTTTTTTAAAATAAATAATAAATTTTTACCAATGTGCTTAAAATAAATATTCAAAAATGTATTTTAATATCTTAACTTTACGTTTCTACAACACAAAATTGATGTTGTTATTATCTCATAAAAGTTAAAATTAAAAAACATTAATTTATAACAAAAAATTAATTAATAATTTTTTAATATTTCAATATTAAATCAGTAATTTTAAAGTAGGTTGTACTCAGAAGATACTTTGAAAACGTTACTTACAGGATTATTCACGAGTTAAATAGGCCAAAACGCCTTTTAGTACTCGGTTCTCCAATTGTCACAAGTTTTCAAGGGAAAAAATGAAATGGATGGTGAGGTAAAGAGGAAATGGTCACAGAAAAAAATTTGAAATTAAAATAAAATGAAGGTAGATAGTAGAAGTTAACAATTATAGGAAACAAGCAAAAATTATAAATATACAAAAAAATAATAAAACAAGTACCTATTACAATGCAAAAAACACTGCAATAATCTTTAAAAAAGAAGAAAAGAGAAGGGTAAATAAATAGACGTGTAGCGTTTTTACTTTAAAATATTCAATTGTTGTTTAATTTAAGTAAAAATTGATATTTGTATTTGAATTAAAATTAGAAATACAGGTAAATCGTGTTAAAACGATTTAGAAATTATAATAATGTTTTTAATAATATTTTAGGTATTTTCTTAAAGATATTAACATTTTATTTTTGTTAAAAAATTATTTAACCTAAAAATAATAAAATACACTGTTTTGTTAAATTATGAAATATAATTAACTCAAACTTAGTTATTTTTAGGACCAGAAAATATAATGTTATATCTTCTTTATCAAAAAAGTTTAGTTAATTTTTTATTACAAAATAAAAACCAAAATAATGTTTTGTAATACTGAAATAGAATTGTTTTTAATACTAATTACGTTTAATTGTAGCTAATAAGACACTGACTTAAAATTTTAGGATTTTTTATTAGTTGAGTAGGCCAGAACGCCTTTTAGTACTCGGTTCTCAAATTGTCTCAAGTTTTCAGGGGGGATAAAATGGATGGTAAAGAAAAGGGGGGTTAGTTACAGAAAATTATATGAAATCAAGATAAAATCAAGATAGATAGTGGAAGTCAACAAATATAGAAAACGAGAAAAAATTATAAATGTACAAAAATAATAATAAAACAAATACCAATTGTAATACAAAAAACACTGCAATAATCTTCAAAAAGAAGAAAAAAGAAAAGGATGAATAACGCTTCAATGCACGTGTAGCGTGATGCGCGCCTCATCTCGCAAATACCCAACACATTAATATGTTGGATAATAAAATAAGTTGCTGTGTATAAATATTTTTGTACAAACTTAAAATTTTACAGTTAGAATAATATATATTAGCAACAAATATTAAATTGATTTTATAAAAAGTATTAAATAACTCTTACGTAAAAGTTATATTGACCAATTTAAACAGTGGTTTTTTTCTAGTAAAATATATTAATATTTTTAAAGTTAAAATGTATTTTATTTATGCCAGAGTTACAATTGTTTATAAAAATAATAGGTTGTATTGTTATTTTACAAAATTAATTGCGATTGTATTTAAATTAATTTTGTTTAAATAAAAAATTTAATTTAACAATAACACGGACTAAAATAAAAATAATTGTTTTTAAAAATCTCTATTTAATAGTTCTAAAATTAATGCTATTTATTTTATATTTTGTATAATAAGACTTCACATGTATAAGCATATTTAAATAAAAAAAATTGTCTAAATCAATTTTTTAATAAAATTTAAATTAAATAAAAATATATCAATATTTTAACCAAAAGCATACCAAAACATCTAAGCCAAGTGGTTACAAACACGAGCAATCTCATATATTATTTAATATTTTGTAGCAAATTACACATAAAACAATTTAACCCTAAAAATTAGATGTTTGGCGTTTTTAAATATATTAGAAGTCATATTTTATGTTGGTAATTTTACTCAATCTTAGATTATGAATCAGTTAATGCTTTATGTAATTTTTTTTATTAGTTACAATACATATATATCAATAAAATTATACTTGTATTTTAATTATCACATAATATTGTATGCTTTATAATTAAAATGACGTCTTTATGTGTGATTTCTACAAATGTTTTAGTTTAATAACAACACTAATTAGTTTACGAGTTGTACTTATTTAGTTGTTTGGTTATACATTCTTATAAGGTTTATTTCAGTTATCCTACTGTTCAGTCATGTATTATCAAATTTAAATTAAACTATTTTACGTTAAAATTTTACAGTAAAATATAGAATAACACATTTGATTACAAGTTTTTAGTTATTTGTTTAATTAGATATTGCAAATGCTCATTATCAAGCTATTGTTAAATATTAGCGGATGGTGTAAGGTCTATGTACTATTTTTTATAATTGATTATAAATCTTTTTTCATCGTGTTTATTAATTATTATCCAGATAATGCAAATTTTAGGACTTAAATAGTTAAACTGTACGTTTAATTTGATTAGTTCTTATTAGAAAATACTAATTGTTGACACATTTCATCAATTAATATTATTAAAATATATGATATTGCTGTTATTATAATATTTAAATTTGTTTTAAATCATAACTTATTTTCAAGATGGACTTAATAAACTTACGCACAATAAGGACTAATAAATACTAATTTATAAATAAGAAAACTATTTAACTTCTTTTGAGTGATACAAAGTTGCGGATGTGAAATTATTTATAACTGAACAAAATTATCTTAAAATATCATTTTAAATTTTTACTTTTAGCGTAATTACGGCAAATATTCGGAACAAGCAAACACGGCAAATTAAATATTTTAAATCATTAATTTAACACGTTTCTCCAATCATTATATGATTAACCTAATATTTAATTAAATAAGTTTCTAATTTTCTATATAATAACATTAGCTTGTGTGTCTTTATAAAAATATTTTTAAACTACATATCCTATAAAAATAAAATACATGTAAAGTATTACTAATCAAATACATACTGCATAAGTGCATTCAACCAATACAGTAAACTTAATTTCCAACCGTTTAAAACAAAAGATTCAATTTTTTATAATTTGTACAATAAAAAACAGTTTACAAATATTCCAGTAATACTATCAAACATTTTTATAGTCAACGGAATTGAAAAACTGAATTTTAGAAAACGTTTTGAAGGCAACATAGCTAACATCAATAAAAATATTATTCTTTCAACTAATTAAACATCACTGTGTAATTCAAACGGGTGAGTACATACCCAATTTCGTATTGAAATACAAACGAGCAAGACGATTTTGAGTAAAAATAAGTCTGTACAAGATAAATAACGAATAAAACAACAAATTAATTTAGTCGTTCACAATTATTATTATATTGATTAAGGTAAAAAAATTAAAATGTATACAGTTTAAATTACTTTAATTCTTATTTTGTCTCAAGCCACGTATTCTATTTACACATTCTAGTAACTACTTTTACATCAGAATTTATTTACTGTAAATCGTTTTTCTCGTGATTAGTGTATATATATATATATATATATATATATGAATAACGACTGTGTCATTAACGCTCTGCATAATTTTCAGATAAAACAATAATTCGCAATAAGCCATTAGATTACAAAATTATATATAGACCCAATTTTTAAAACAATTTACTCTCGGTCGTTAGAAAGCAGTACACCCTCTACAAGTGATGCGGTGATTTGGTATGAAGTATAATCAATCTGTCAAATGGAGAATTAAACCAGATACCTTAAATTGCTAAACATTTGTTTCAATAATGAAGATACATTTTCATGATTAAATGCAGTACATTCAGACGAGTCACTGCTGGTTTTCAGAACAATTCTCTATATCATACGTCCAAAAACGTAACGTCATATTAATCTAGATTCACTTTATTTGTTTTAAATTTACGTTTAGACAGTAGATGGGATAAAATCTAAAAACACTTCTCATTCAATTACCACATAACAGTCCAGTATATGGGATGCTAATAATCCTGAGGATTTGAGTAATGCTTATAAAGTCTCAATTTCAAATGCTAGTGATATTCCTGACTGTTTGTCTTCCACGTGGTGCATCCTGGACTAAATGCTAAAAGGCGTTTAGAGTAATAACAACAGGGGCCGAATGCACAGCGGTATAACTGGGCTAACGCTTCAGTGGGTGGTTGCAAGCACACACCCAAAGTACTTAAAAGGCATCTAAAGGTATACGTATCCCATACGTAGCCCGGGCTAAGGGAGATAGCCCTGATAAAAAATTAGGCGGTCTCGTCAATCTTTGCAAACAGTGGCGAGGTTACAAGGATGCTGTCTATCAGTCAAGAAACGTCGTTATTCTTCTGTTTGTCACGCTTATCAAAAGATCAAAGTAGATCGTTTTACATACGTTATAAATATGGAAAATAATCAAGAGGTAATCACGTCACCAACAAAAATGAAATGAAATTTCAGCATATGAAAGCGTAAAATCCATAAGTACTGTAAAATTAAAGATTTATGTAATGCAATACGGTTTTTTGTTGAATATGAGGTGAAACAAGAGTATATCAACAGTCTCATCAATAGTATTACAAACCACCTGAATCAAGTGATTAAAAGGAATTATGATTACATTTTATGCAAATGTTTTGTATACCGACAATAAATATTTATCATCATCATCAGGGATAAACATCCCCCATCGGTTATTATCACTCAGGGTAGTCCAAAAACCAAAACGTCTGCAAAAACGTCAACTTTTGTAGTGTGTACTCAAAGAACGACATTTGAGGTGTGCCGACATTAAATGTTAATTACATCTCTAGTTAAACCCCTCCAATGATCTCTGTTGGCTGCATAGGGTAAACAAACGGACGCCCATTTAAATAATTCATTTGGACGAGGGGGCTTAGCTAAATAAAAGGACTGAGTTCACATGCTACAATGTCCGTCTAAATTTTCCGTTGGCTGCCTGGCCTTCTTTTCCATCCGGGTAATGGATGGGCTTCCATAGCTATTCTGGCTGAAGACAATAAATATTAATAAATTGAAATCGTATTTCATTTATTATATAGTATTGCATATAGTTTGATTAAACTGAGTTCTTTTTTTGAGTTATGTGATTGCTAGAGATGCTTTGGTGTAATAACTACATTTTATCAGTAATTGTTTTATGGTTTGTATATATTATTATTATTATTGGCTTATATACATGTATATGTTAAATCCTACATTTTTGCCCACCATCTTTTTAAACATGGGAGTAAAAACAGTCACTACTAGCTGAGTGGTCTAGTAGTAGAGAGCTCGACTAAACATAGATAAGCATGGGTTCGATCTCCACCGACACTAAACACTGGCCCCTATTCAGATTTACTAAAATTTCCGCTACTGAAAGATATTTTCCGTAAAACATTCAACATAGTACTAATAATTATTATTATTAATAATAATTAATTAATTAACCAACTTGTTTTCTTTCCATGATATCAGTTCGTTCACAATAAACAAAATACAAATCCACAAAAGTCCAATTGACAAGACAATTGGAGATAATGTAGACCATCCAGATATTTGAAAGACAGAATCTTTCATCGAACATCGAATAAGCAGATAAGCGATATGACTTGTAAAACTACAAAATGAAAACAAAAACAACAAAATTTTCATTGGTAATATACCAAAAATCTTTTTTCATGTATGTAGGTTGAATGCACCAGTAAACATTTGACAAAACACAACCAAGAAATGTTTATGTTTTTGATAATTTAAAAGTAACATGTTCGTAGCACTTTTAAATACAGTAACCATTGAATAAATACTAATAATTCTTTGATCAAAGCAAGTCTATAGTTCCATTGGCAATATCCCTCAATCTGTACAATTTCGTAGTGCATATCAAACTTAGACAATATCATACTCATAATAATTAGCAAATACCCATATAAGGTGAAATAGTAATTCTAACGTAATCATATCTTAAATGTCGATTAAAATGAAGCCGATACCAAGTAAACAAACAATATTTCCCTTTCAGGTAAATCCAACAATACAAGCATTACAAATAGCCGGGATGCTAATGATCTTCAGGATTTGAGTAATGCTTATAAAGTCTCAATTTCCAATGATGGTGATATTCCTGACTGTTAGTCCTCCACGTGGTGCATCCTGGACTAGGTGCTAACAGGCATGTAGACTAATAACAGCAAGGTCCAAGTGCACAGCGGTATAACTGGGCTTCCGCTACGGCGGGTGGGTGCGAACATACACCCAGGATACTTAAAAGGTATCTAAATGTATACGTATATCATATGTAGCCCTTGAGCTAAGGGAGATAACCCTGACAAAAATCAGGTGGCCTCGTCAAACTTTGCGAACAGTGGCGACGTCACAAGGATGCCGTCTACCAGCCAAGAAACTTTGTTATTCTTCCACGTTTGTCTACGCTTGTCAAGCCATCGAAATCGATCGTTCTACATGTCGTATAAATATGGAAAATAATGAAGAGGTGACCACGTCACCAACCAAAATAAATGATGATAAATGAATGACAAATAGCCATTTTGTTAGGAACAAGGTAACAGACCTCATCATCAATCTTATTGAGGCTCCGTCAAAACAAAACAATTTAGAAACTTTATTATTATTAGAATATTGTAATGTGTTGAAAGAAAACCAAATGGACTTACATGCAACAGCTTGCAACGCACCAGGTTGGATTTGTAGACCATCGGAAATGACGAAATGATTGTCCATAATTTGCGTAAGAAAAAGAAATTACAACTAACAATAGATAAAACAAAAATTTGATTTAAACCATGTGCATTTCGGGTTGACATCGAGCTATCGGTGTTCTGAAATGCCTAATCTAATGCATGTGGATTCGAGTCACACCGATGTCACTAAATTTGGACCCCCTTATTTGTCAGCACCAACTGTCAACATTTGCTACATAAAACATTCAAATAGTAAAATCATTAAAACATTTTAAAGATAACTAAATGGCATTACAATAGAACGTACCCAAATAACATATAAATTGAACGTAGACTAGATCCTTCGCACAAGCACACAACAAGGCCACTCGGCTAAGACAAAATTCACGATTAAACAACAAGCGATTGCGAGTCCTGAACAAATTTAGATAAAACATAGATAGAACAAATTTAATGGTAGACAAGCAAACGTTCATGCAATCCAATTGCAATTCCTCCATCTCTAGTATTGATAAACGTTTTCAATTTGACCAATTGTTGATGCTAACTCTATAATCGGAATACTAATTTTGTTGCTCTTTCGCTTCTATAACAACATTTTAACTCATTTTGCGACAATCTCTTCTCATACGAATTTGGGATACTATGTGAACTTGGAAATAGGAAGTGGCTGTATCACAAATTGTTGTTGTTGCAGAGTTTAGAAAAAGTAGTAATCTGCCAACCCAACAGTTAAAAAATTAACTGACATTGGACAACATCAAATACACTTTACAAATAAATGCATTCATTCATTTATTTTCTACAGTTTCTGTTAAATACATACGTAATTTCGTTCCTCTGTGTTCTTTCATCTCATCCTGACTCATTGGGAGCTTATATTATTACTGATCAATTAACGATCATTTTAATTTAGATAAGTCAGACTTCGGTATCATCAAGGTAACAAAGTAAAAGACAATCTTACAATTCTACTAATATTCAGACATGAACACAAACAAATTATCATCAACTTCTCTCCCAACTCACGAGATAACGTATTCAATTAGAAGAACTGTTACATAGCTGGTGACATGGTCACATCGCCATTATTTTCGTATTTGCACAAGTACTCAAGCAGTCATCTCGCATGGTTTCAAATTAGTAGAATATGTCATACATACATATCCTGGTTGTATATTTGCACCAATTATCCTGCTGTGTACTCGATCCATCAACAGTGTTAATTCGAATCCAGGATATACCAAATTGGGAAGTACGCAAAAACAGGAATATTGCTATTACTTAAAATTGAAACTTCACTAGCATTATTCAAATCCTTAAAATCATTAGGATTACATGTCCTCTTCATCAAATCCTCTTCAGTCAGTTTAAAGCTAAAGTGTTATTGCTAGTTGTGTAGAATATATATTAGAACATTTCGGTATAAATGTTGCAAAAAACACGTTTCGAGTAGTTTTAGAAGACAAACAAAAAACCAATATCATTTCCATCCAAATACAAATCTAAAGCCATAACCGCTTGTGCCAGCCCCGAATAGTAATACTATGAACTTTTCCAGCGAGTCTATTCACACTATATAAACTTGTCTAGTTTTCGTCTCACTGTCTCACTGCTAACACACAATTTCCAAATAAATTTACAAAATTATTGATTAATTGACACCAACATTGTTACATGCAACGCTTTTAAAATATACACAAACACGTACGTATTTGTCAAGGTCAAATTATATAAATCGCCAACTTCATTCAAATGTGTTTGATTCATCCACAATGAGCTGTTTCGAATTTGTTGCAGGCAGTCTTTTTGAAAACCGGGTGCCCAAGCAATATAACCCAAAGCACAACATAGACAAACAAATACGGAAGGCAAAAACCGAAAGCAAGTGACCAATGCAAAACGAATACAACGCTGTCATGCATTTTTTTATTTGAAAAGATATATATATATATATATGTATATATATATATATATATATATATATATATATATATATATATATATATAGTAATTGTTTAAATGTTTGACGGAAAACGCTTTTCAGTAAGTAAACATTTAGCGAAGCCTTAATGGTAAAACTAAAATCCACAACCATTTTAGACACTTTGTAGACTATCAGCTTTAATCGCTCGGTTATCTTGGCAGAAGGTACGGAATCACAAGTATTACCGTCGTCAAAACTAGAGACTAGATCCAAATATCTCTAACAGCTTGTTCAATTCCTAACACTATGCAGTACAAAATAAAAAATAGACACAATGACCTGGAAGATAATAGATTAAGTTAGCAATTAACACACTACTTGAAGCATTCTACATCACTGTAAATTCAAAATATTACACAATCTTGTTTAAACTGTTTCTTTTTTGACTAATTATATATATATGTATATATAACATTTCTACCAATCGCAATTTTTAAAAATGGCGCATCTCAAATTTGGCTAACCTTTTGGGTAAAAACTTTATCACGTTTGATTGGTAGTTCGTGCAGAAATTGATGTGCTGTAGTTCGTTTAACACGGCAATCGATCAAAGATAGGGTTAAGATAGGCAAAATGATAAACATAAGCCAGGCTAATTGAAAGCTGCTTAAACCGGTTTTCAAGGTCCAATCAGAATTTAGTCTAATCAATTGTTGATTGATTAGTGAATCATCATCACCATTATCTGTCCAAGGTAAATAATCTTGAATTTGATTGGACGGTAGCCAAACTATTCGATCTGATGTGTATTTGGGTACACATGGAAATTGGATTAGAGTTAGAAGCAATTGGAATAGCGGAATGACGATGGATGTGGTAAAGCTGAATGTTATATGCAAATATAATTTGTTCACTCTTGCACGAGCCTGTCAATATAAAAAATGGTACTAGCTTATCATCCATTAGTACTAAGTGCAATTGTAGAAGAAAGTTACAAAACTGGCATAAAACATTCTATTTGTTGGTTCATAAAAATTATGGCTAATGAATTTGCCATAATAAATTATTTTAAAGAAATTAAAAACAGATTAACCATCTCCTGCAAAGAGTAAGTAGTCCCGGTCATTTGAGGGCTGTATAACTCATGATGGTCGCAAGATAGCGAATCTTCAATATGCAGACGATGGGGGTTCTTATGGCAGAAACCGAAAAAGATTTGCAAAATGCGGTTAAACTTACTCAAAAATCCTCAGAGAAATACAGTTTATATCTTAATAGTAAAAAACAGTGGTTTTAGCGAACCTCCCCATTAGAAATCCAATTAATGTTAATGGTAGCCCATTCCCTGTGGTTGATGAATTTACGTACCTAGGCTCGGTTATAGATAGTAAGAGATCCAGCTCTTCAGAGATTCGGCGTCGTATTCGCGTCTCTGCTGCAGCCTTTGACTGTCTAAGTAAACCCTTATGGAACAAAAGTAATATTTCTATTAAAACCAAGTTTAGAATATATAATAGTTTAGTGCGTTCCATTCTACTTTATGCATGCGAAACTTGGACTCTCACCCAAGTGGATACACAAAAGCTTGTTCATTTTGAGCAAAACTGTTTAAGATCCATATGGTTTCGCTCGTTGTCCTCTATTGAACGCACTCATTTAATAACTAGTAAGATATTTCGACCATTCCCAGATATTTGTAAGTCTCTTAACATTGGCCATGTATCTCTAGCACAGCTAAAGAAAGACGATTAAAATGGATTGGCCATGTTTTACGTAGATCGCCCACTCATCCAGCCAGAATAGCTATGGAAGCCTATCCATTACCCGGATGGAAAAGAAGGCCAGGCGGCCAACGGAAAATTTAGACAGACATTGTAGCACGTGAACTCAGTCCTTTTATTTATGCTAAGCCCCCTCGTCCAAATGAATTATTTAAATGGGCGTCCGTTTGTTTACTCTATACAGCCAACAGAGATCATTGGAGGGGTTTAACTCGGGATATAATTAACATTTAATGTCAGCACACCTCAAGTGTCGTTCTTTAAGTACACACTACAAAAGTTGACGTTTTTTGCAGACGTTTTGGTTTTTTGGACTGCCCTGGGTGATAATAACCGGTGGGGGATGTTTATCCCTGATGATATTGATGATGATGATGATGAGTAAGCAGTGAAATGCCAAATGTAGCACCTCATTTAAACCACTAGATTTAGTTACGATCAGCTGCTGTAATGTGCATACACATTTTCTACTAACCATTTGACAAACCATAAATAATACTGTTAATAAAAAAAATAACGAACAATTGAAAAAACACATACTTCACTACATTATTGTTGCCCTAAAAACGTTCACTTCATTCTTTTGCTTAAAGTTTCACTTCGACAAGCATTGCACATAGAAATGACAAACCCTAACCACAAAAACGTACTTCTACTATTAAATCATAAATTTGAAATCCTTCGTGATTCATGTCCAACACACATGGGGTAATAAGACGAATAAGATGGGAAGCCACGTCGGATATTTTGATGGTACAAGACGGATCTTTATTCGTTGAGTTGCAAAAGAAAGCGTTAACGTTTTCGCTTTTCTGTGAGTTCGAATTACAATCCTGTTAATTTATTTAAATAAAATCAATTATACTCTAATTTAAAATAATAAGCAATGACGCTATTTATTATCCTTAATAAAAACAATTTTTGATTGCTACTTAAAAATGGAATGTTCATATCTTTACAAAGTATCGATTACTAATGACAGTGATATTCCAAATATCATACATCCATGTGATGCATTTTGGTATTGGACTAAAATTGAGCACAAAGCAAATGACACGGATCAGGGACAGAATGCACAGCGGTATAAGTGGGTTTCCGCTTTAGAGAATATATCAACCCAGGGTACTTAAAATAATCTATTAAGGTATATGTATACTCCACCGTAGCCGGTCCCAAATCCGGTTGAGAAAAGAGGGCTTGAGCACAAGATTAGCAAAGCAGCCTATATACAAAACTATTGCTAAATAAACAACAAGAGGATACCACTTCTACGGCAAAGAAGTGAAAGCATGATTACGGTGAGACGACATCCGAACAGTATTTCAATCTTCGATATACACGATCTTCAAAGCCAGAAATGTAATGTATATTTATACAGAACTATCTTGTTATCCCATGATTTTCAAAGCGAAAGGGTTTTTAAATAAAATGTATGCCACATGCAGCTATTGAATTATAGAAGAAAATTATGAAAAAAAGAAGTTACCTTGTCAATCTTTGTGAACAGTGAGAACGTAACAAAAATATCGTCTGATAGTTTACTTCTCATGCAAAACCACGGAAAGCGATGCTCTAGAAACATACACCAGCTGACAGTGTCGCAAATTATATAATTATCCTAGTGTTAACCTGTAAATATGTGTAACATTGCTATGAGTATTTAAGAAACGCTTCTATTTATATGTGGTTTTCAGTTCCTCTAACAAAAATTCCCCTTACTCTATACCTGATTCATCCTGGACTAAAAATACGGCAGGAAAAAGATCCCGATATCTAATAAAATATCTAATTTCTGTTTTTATAGATCGGTGCAGGCATGTATACAAGATGTTAAAAATATTGTTAAGCAAGAAAGAATTTGTATAAGCCTATCTACGCATAAAACTACAATGTTCAATTATAACAATTTTTTTAAACGTTTTTACGTAAAATCAATTTGAATACTATGTAAAAATATTTCTTTAATTAAAGAAATGATATAAAACAGTCGATTTTTAAATTATCAAATTCAATTGAAGTGTTTGTAAGACACTGAATTACCAAAAAAAAACACTTTTTACATCAACCGAAATAAAAGCTTGCTGACATTTGCTTACCATTTGATCTGACAATAAAGAATTTGGATCATTGTTTTGATCTAAAATAGTGCATCGATCAGGAATTATTGGTTTTACAGCAATAGCCGCATCTCCACGTGCAAATAAAGAATAGTTGGTTAATGAGTAACAATTGCCTACTGTGCACACAATTTCGCCATATTCCTGCATAATACGAATCATTTCATCAACGGCTAAAATAATTTTTTAATGTGATTACTTATAAGTAGTGAAACAATATGTGTAAAAATTATTAAGCAAGTGACTCGCTTAAAAATTAAATGATTAATAACTAAAAACTTTGTAAAAAAAAAATTAATGCACTTACTATTTGGAACGCAATCTGTAAATAGGGACACTTGTAAAGGAACGTTATCTACATTTTCTAAATGTGGACGAATACTTTCTATACCACAAGGAAGTCTAGACTATATAAAAAAATTAAAGTATAATTTATATATATATATATATATATATATATATATATCATATATTCAAGGATAGAAATTGAAACCTTAGTATAAGAACGTTGACAACTTAGCATTCAATTATTATTTTTTTAAATCATTAAAAGAATTAAGTTCTAAACCTTTTAATCACAAAAATTGTAAAATACACATTGTAAATCAATTAAAATAATCAGTAGCCATGTAGCATGATGGATTGCACCCTACATCTTAATAACTGACCAACAATATTTTTTCGGAATAATTGATTGAATGTCTTAAGAGAAACATTTTTGATAAAGGCTAGTCAAAGGTTTACCTTTGGTAGGATCTAAATCATAACCCCTCGAACAAGTGTTAAACATTTGTGCCACCCTGGAACATCTCTTCGTCACACACATGCAATATAAATCAAATATACAAAACGAAACAAATCCATTTCAAGGAAATCATTTGACAAAGTTTGGCAAAGTGGCTCGACTTAAAAAGAAATTGAGATCGGCTCCTTGAACGTAGCTTCCCGAATAGACGTAAACGACCCATTGATATTACAAATCCAAACATTATGGATAAAAATTGGATTAACTCGTGACACCAACTCGAAACAACCAGTTAGAAAATCCTGTAAAAAGAATCAATAATTTTTAATTTTCTTGTGTCCAATCTATCACATACTAAAATGGTACACGTAGCTAAATAGTGTTCGATCCCACCACCAGTATTGGGAGAAACCACAATAAATTTTCACTTGCTAACCAAATATTGTAGCAAACACATTCAAATAATACAATCCATAATTAAAATTTGCAGAACGAACCTTGTTCTCACTCAAATACTCCGACAATCTGTGTTCTTCCAACAAAGCCGATGGAGATTCAATTGAGGGTGAACTTAAGTCACTAGTCGTTTCTTCACTTGCCAAACTGCTATTTTCTGAATCAGTCGACATTGTCAATTGGATGTCGATTGGCGGTCGAGAAACCGACGATGGTGATGAATGTCTATTGTCAGTCAAGCACTTTGGATCTTCAGGCGTTAATCTGCCGCTGTTGAGTGTAACAGCATTATCAAACGATGAAATACCGCTCGATTTCAAGATCGATCCCATTGGATGACTGCACGTAGGGTAGAACTGGAAAGCGGGATTCTATAATGGAACAACATAATCCAGTATTTTTTTAGAAAATAAACTATAAATTGTATATGATGTTTTATGAAAAATAACCTTTAAATTACATGACATACAATTTATGTTTTTGATCATTCAAGTTAAAACCTTACTGTTAATAGTCTCGATGTGCATTCAAGTGACCTTTTCAATAATTTTACTGACACCCGCAAATAGAAATTTAATAATTACACAAAGATTATACACTTTCGAACAATAATACAACAAAATTAATTGCAACATCAAACAAAAAAGTAATACATATTACAGCACAAAACTTACAGATAAACTGTCTTTCTTGGTTGGATGTAAAACGCCTAAAATGTATATATATATATATATATATATATATATATATATATATATATATATATATATATATATATATATATAATATATATATATATATATATATATATATATATATATATATATATATATTAGTTTGAACATAATTCATTTAACATAAAGTATAAATACTACCAACCGTTTTAATTTTAAAAACAAATAAAGCAAAATACAATGAATATTTAATGACGTCATCATATGTAAAGATAAGCTTTTATAAGCGACAGATGTGTAAAAATAGTAAATTTCTTTTAAGTTAATGAATGATAATAGATAAAAAAATATTAAAAAATCAATTGATATTCAATCAGGATAAACACTCTTAGCCAAATAGATATACAGTTAGCACTAATATATCTTAAAACGCTTTTTAAGTACCTTGGGTATATGCTTGCAATCAATCACTGAATTGAGGTTTCAGGTATACCGCACCAGATCCCGGCTAGACTTCATTTTAATTCTAAAATGCATTACTCTAAGAGACTTACCTTTCTACAATATTTGTCTATTATTTACATAATTAATTATTCACTCCGAGTATTACTTGCAGCTTGTGCACAGCAAGAGACAATCCATTTGTTTTATAAAATGTTATCAGGAAATGATTGACAAACCTTGTTTTCGCGTTCAACCCTAACTTTCACCAATCACAATATAAATGAACAGTTTACAAACATTAACCACCAGCTGACCTCACAGTTCAGTTAATTAGCAAAATCTGTTCAAACTTTACTCAAAATCAAGTCAGCACAACCAATTATATTTGCGTATCAACACGCACTATAAATACGTTCAATATAACTTTAATTATAAATCGATTGTATCAAGTGACTAAATGAAAACATCAAAAAATATATAAACCTTCGTTTCCATAATCTGCAGTAATCGGTAACACATCAACGGAGGATGGATAAATCCGAACACGATCTTAGAGGAGACCCTGATACAATTTTGCACATTGTTACTTTGGTAAACGATAAGGTTAATTCGTCATTTCCAAGTTCGTAACACATGTTGTGCACTGTTGTATATTTTCAAAAGAATGTTGTTTTCCTCGCAAAGGTGAAAAAAGTAATAGTTTTTAGCCAAAAAGCTGCATGTCAGGGTTGTCTCTCTTGTAACCCAATGGCTACTTATAGTGTGTGTATACCTTAAAATATCTTTGAATTACCCTAGGTGTATGCTTTCACTGATCCACCAAAGCAAAAAACCCAGTTATACTAATGTGCACTCGGCCCCCAATCCATGTTAGCCTTAGTCGAGGATGTACCATATGGAGGTACGAAGTCGGGGGGTAACTACCAGAAGTGAAAACTACACAAAATTCTAATAAGTTTTCTTTATAATTAGAAGCAAGAAGTAATTGTTTAAAACGTTACATATATATATTTAAAAATAATAAAGGAAGCAAACTTGTTACTAGAGCGATTGTATAAAATTACACTCGACAATCACCTATACATCAGGTCATTATAAACATCGTACATATTCACATCTGTACCTGATAACGAACTACGCGTGCTTTTGCATCCAACTGAGCACGAGCGACGATAAACCGATTTTCTTGTGCAAACCGGATTGAACAGCGAAATGTGACAATTCCAGCCGCATTCCAACTCCAGACGTTCGGCAAATACTCTGCTTCGAAGTTCATTTTCCTACATTACAAACAAATTTTGAACAAACGTGCAAATAATATTCCCCCCCCAGTTAACTAAAAACAAATTGTAGTGCCAAAAGCACTCTAGTGATTGAGAATTCGATCCCACCCCATCGGCACTAATTGTAGGCACCACTTGCTCAAAGATTCTTTTCGTAAAGTAATTAATCAATAATCGTGGGGCAATAAGTACAGAATATTTCAGATTTCAAAAACGATTACCATTTACATTATGCAATCAAGCAATAAACTGTTTTAAAAAATCAAATACCTCTTGTAATATTAGTGAACATTTTCGTTTTGCAAAATTTGGACAGGTACTACATCATCTTTCTATCTACCTCGCAAAAATTACTGACAGTGTTCAACTATTGACAAAGTATAAAGTAGCTTAGAGAGATTATATGTAGAACACTATTACAACAATAGATATAACTAGTCACTCCTATGAAACGTATCTATGTCCTGTTAAAGTGACCAGTTGGACATTTTGATGTGTATTATTTGCCGGGGTGGTCTAGCGGTACAACGATCGTCTCGAACCTGAGTGGGGGTTCAATCCCTACTACCGGTACTAAATGAGGGCTCTTGTTTCGTTTCGCTAAAATACCCACTTGCTAAAAATGTTTCTTGTAAAGCATTCAAGAAATAGTAATAAAATTAAAAATAATAATAATAATAATAATAAAATGTTTGTGTTCAGAATATCACTGCTTTATAAATACGTATTATTAAAAAACACAAATTTGGCCCCTGTGAAAAAGATTATACTTGTTTTATAATACAAATGGACATTCTCAATATAACGTCTAAAGTAGCGTTTAATCCTAAATATGCTAAAACTCATGACACAAATAAAATTTAACAATTGCTACCTTATCCGATTACGTAATTTAAATACAAACAGCATTATGTAATATGTAGTTAATCGACTTCCAGTATGAATACCAATGAGTACTTTGTTGATAATATCAAATTTCATGAACAAATATTTATTTTATTGGTACTCTATTCAACTGTTGTAATAAGCCAATCAAATTGCTTACTAGCCATACTTTGATTTGGTGTGGCATAATGTGGGCATTTTTATTTTCAACGCAATGCCATATATAAAGCTGAATTAAACGATGACCAATATTTCCAATTTAACATATTAAAAATTTTCTAAACCAACTAAAAAATCACATTTACTTAAACACAAAGCTTAATTTCATTAAATAAATTAGTGAATTGCTTGCTGCTAATCTAAAAATTCAAACAAACGCACCGGTGAGAAATATACAAACCGAATGCAAGACTGATGAAGTTGTTTGATAGATTTGACAACTTGCGGAATGGCTTGATATTGCATACTAACCAAACCCAAAAATATTTGATTACTCATCACGTCCTTGACCAGTTTGGGGTCAACATTTTCCTTATCCGTCCTAAATTAAACATAATTCAAAAGAATAGTAATAGTTAATCCACATTCTCTCTCTCTCTACATATATATATATATATACAGGGGTGACCTAGAATACAGGACTCGACTTGGACTTGAGTGGGCATGGATTCGAATCCCATCACTGGCACTAAATGCGGGCCCACGTTTGGCTTCGCTAAAATGTCCACTTCTAAATAATATATATATATATATATATATATATATATATATATATATATATATATATATATACATTATTACTTTGAATGTTTTACGAGAAACATCTTTCAGCAGTGGACATTTTAGCGAAACCGAATTTAGTACCGGTGGTAAAACATTGAAAGTATTTGAAATAAATAAATAAATGAATATATATATATATATATATATATATATATATAATTTATTCATTTATTTATTTATTTCAAATACTTTCAATGTTTTACCACCGGTACTAAAATGCGGGCCCACGTTCGGTTTCGCTAAAATGCATTAATTAGGTAACGCTTAAATTTCATTTGCATTGTAGATTTTGCAAATTAATAGCGCCAATAATTTATATGTGGCTTCGATTAAATTAGGATTTAAAAGTATTTTTATTATAATAAATCAGACTTTTTAAATTTGTATAAAACATATTTCAAAAACATTATCATCAATGGGGTAAAAACTTGCATTTGGTTAATACTTGCTGTTTTTATCAAATTTTATAACTAATCTACAGTTTATTTTTATCATTATTATTATTATTATTATTATTATTGTTGTTGTTGTTTGTTTATTTATTTGTTTTAATATTTTAGCAAAACTAAATCTAACGACATTTGATATAATCAACAGTAGGTCACAACAAACATTATTAATATTATGCTTTACAATAACGTTCACAGCTCTAAAACCCAAAAGCAAAAAAATGAAACACTTAGTTCCACTTTTCATCAAATATGCAAAAATAAAAAATGTTTTAAATGTATTTATAAGTCATATTCTCAATAGACTGGAATTCAAATGTATATCTTTATATTATTGAGCATTAATAACACGATGCCTTAAGTAAATGTTAATTTTTAAACAGGACGAACATTAAACAATAGGAAAAACTACAAAAGTATAAATTAATATTTTATCAGTCAATCATTTTGGTAAATTGCTGAGCAATTTCTTAACCAATCACCAAATCTATTCTATTATTGGTCAATTATTATCATTGATCATCTGCTATCTAATCATTGTAACTAGTTGTTTTTATGTATTTTGTTCGTAATACACATGCAATGCTTATTATTTTTTTTAAGCAATACAATGTCTTCTTAATCGCCATTTGGCATAATACTAATCATAATAATAAATTACCAAAACTCACAAATTCAAATCTGTATTTACCGCTAAACCTTTAATTGATGACAAATCATTTTTCAATTCACCACCAACTAATTCAACATTTTCATCGTTCGATGTAACCATTCCTTCCACGTTCATCGCTGACAAAAGTATTTCATCTGATTCATCCAATCGAGAATTTGGATATTTTTTGTTTTTCGAAAAGCTCGCTTTGAAATAACGTAATCGATCTATACAAAGCACGTTAAATTATACTATTAAATTTTATCACCTTTACAAAATAATTTCTCTGTTTTCGATCTTTTCTTATTCTTTGCCAAATTTTTTATGGAATTTGTGGAAAAAGTAATGGTTTCCTTCAAAGTAGAATTGTTCTGTTGCAAAAGTCCAGATTGTGTTGGAATTTGTAAACGATGTTTCAATAAATAGTCTGATGATCGCTTTTCATTCTGATAAAAAAGGGACAAAGAATAAACGTCAAATAACTATTCAATATTTTTAAACTTTTGTTTTTACTACTTCAAATATTTTATGGGGAAACGCATCTTTCAGCAGTGAGCATTTTAGTGAAGCCAAACATGGGACTGCATTTGGTACCGGTGGTGGAGATCGAACCCAGGTTCGAATTCGAGCGCTGTACTGCTAGACTACCCCAGCAAGTGAAAAATAATTGTATAAATAAAGCAGGTTTTTGCTTTAACAAATAGTACAATTATACTTTTCAAATGTATAGTTTAAGATCTGTCATGAGCATATTATTTATTATTATTTTTATTTATTTATGGTTATTGGCTTGGATTGAAGAGTTTACTCTGATATAATGACAGACAGACTCATCATTGTTTTTGGACAGTGGTGTTATTATAAAGACATCGTACTGTGGACAAAACTCTTCATCATTTCCTTGCGTTTGCTGAATACATAAAATCAATTTTGTATAAGAAACGGTGAAAATAAATTGTTGAATAGGACTAACATGCAATCAAGAAATAAACAACCAACTTCGTTAAATTTACTATCCCTTGCGATATCATATTCGACAAAGTTAATCATAATGAAATATATTCAAATTTTGAAAAATGTTAGAAATAAAAAATTAAAGTTAATAATTGGAAAAAAAGAAAACACTTACATGTGGCAATCGAACAAAAAGTGCATTTGGATATTTGGCCAAAACCGTTTGAATAATTCGTGCTTTAGCATCCAACTCCTTTTCTTCTACTTCTACTTCTTCTTCTTCTTCAATATTATTATTGTTATTATTATGGTTATTATCGTCATCATTTTGATCGTGACTCACCAAAGGCGCGTAAGCAAATCCAATGCAATAGGAAGTGGAAAAGTGGCGATTGTAGAAGTTGAGAGCGCACTGCTTGTTCGCCTTCGACATGCCAACAACGTCTCGGCCGTCCCAAATGTCTGAACACAAATCGACCAACATGTCGCCTGTGCCTTGAGACATCAATTGGTAGCCGCCTGGTTGACCGGGATGGGCAAACACGCCACTTAGACAGTGTGACATGCACTCGCGGGACTGTAACTGAAATAACATAATGAATAGTTGGATTTAATGTAAACGATTCGACGAACAGAACAAATTCATCTAGAAAGGATCAAAAATGAACCCAAACCTGGATAAAAGAGGAAGTTTTTTAGCGGTAACAAAATTCGCGCCAAAATTATTTAGTAGCCCATGATTCGATATAGAACCAAATGGAGAAAACTGTAAAACAGAATAATTTTCGAACAATACATTGGTTGTGCTGACTATGGTAATTGATGTGGTTAGTTACAGAGTTACCTTTTCATCATTTCCAAGTTTGATAAAATATCTCGAGCGATTTATATTCACTACTTTTTAAACCAAAAACGTTAAAAAGATAACGTTTCTTAGCTAAAAGATAGATATCCTTATATATCATATCGCTTAATTTTCTGTCACATTAATTCCTTTAACCAAATGAATACATATGGCAGAAGTAAACCTTTAAATATCTTTTCATTATAAAAAAATTATTTTTACTACTTTAAGTGTTTTACAGGAAATATTTTTCAGTAGTGGACATTATAGCGAAATCGAACGTAAGCCAGTATTTAGTGCCGGTGACCACATGAAACACAAATATACTACTGTATACTCGGTCTGTGCTCTGATTCAGTCGGCTGACATCGAGTAATAAAGTTACTATCATCGTTTTTAACTTTGTCACAATATTACTAACATCCCTTAAACTAAAAATGTTTACTTTGTATAGTCTTTTCAGTCACAAACATATAACAAACAGTAAACACACATACAAACATTTTACAAAAGAATCTAATGTTTAAAATTTTAAAAATACCCAACCCTCCAACGTACACAATTCACCTTCGCATCAACCTCTATCTTCGACCCACCCTCCTCCAATTGTCCATCTTTCGGTCCACCATCCGTCAAATAAGATGCGCGACTGTACAGTCCCAAACATCCTCGAACGTGGAATTCACGAACAGCGCCTGTTTGAAATCCAATTTGTTTGGCCAGACCGCACAAACAAACAGATAACGATGATTGACAAGGCGAATGAATGGTCTTCAACAGCCGAACCAAATCAAATCGGTGTTGAGCTAAGACGGAATGGGGATTGTTCAGTAATAGAGACAATCCAATTGGCTTGAGTGACGATAGAAATCGCGTCCAACGAGGCTTTTCAAAGTGGGGCAAATAGGGCCAATGTGTGTCCGTACGCAAATCGAGTACAATGGGAGATAAATTGTTGGTGTTGTTCGTAGAAGGATTGACTGTCGCACAATTTACGTAAAAATCGCTCTGCGCAACATATTTCAATAAATTAATTTTTTTAATTAATGTAATCATGCTTATTATTATTATTATTATTATTATATTGTTATAGGGATAAAATTAACAATGTTATTCTATCACTTGCGCTCGTTTTTGAAAAACATAATTTATTAGCACAATCTTTGATAAATAAAGGATGTATAACATGAGACTTCATTTCGAATACTGTTTCCTCCGGTTAATCCAACCTAGAAAACATCGGTGGGAGATCAGTTATGGATTTTGACTAGCAAAATGGAAACTACAAAAGATAAGTGTACCTAGAAAACTTAAAAATGGAATACAGTTCAAATCGTTCATCATAGTGTAAATGTTTATAAATTATTTGTAGTAAATTTAATTTTTTAATTTTAAATTGAATATTCATATTATTGATTACTACTGATATTAATTTAAAGATGTCAATCATGCTTATATTCTCAATTTCCAATTATAATATTCCTCATGTACTACATCCTGGATCCACGCTAACACAGATCAAGGATCGAATGCATAGCGATATAACTAGATTTCGTCTTTGGCGGATGGATGCAACCATGCACTAGAATATTCGAAATTTATCTTAATGTTAGCGCACAGCACACGCAGAAAAAACACTAACAAAAAATTCAAACGGCATCTTTAATCTTTGTAAACGGCATCAACTAAAAACAATAATTACTTTCTTGTATCTGTTGTGCATATGGAGTTTCTTTCGCATATTAAAAAGGTCAGTGATTGTTTAATATACATATTCTTTGATTCCAATTGTACAAAATTAAGTTTAAAATCCAAATAAAAAAAACATTTTAAAAACACTGAAAAAACATACACCTTTGGACGATTCCAACAGTGGTGAAAGTGGTGGTGACGGATATCTCGCATCTTTATCTCTAGACTCCTCAGTTTCATGACTCATTTCAAATTTATTAAATCCTATACCTTCCGAATCATTTTTCTTGTGTTGTTGGTTATGGTAGTGGTGATGATGTCGTCGGTGAAAGAAAAAAACTTTTTCTGGACTTGGTATAGGTTGACTAAGAATTCCATCCCGATTGACACAACACACCGAACTAACTGTGCCCAGTGTAAACAATAGATTTTCAACATCCACGTTTGAATGACCAGAAAACTATACAAATAAGAAATATTTCCAAGTGGTGTATTAATCATTATAAAACTAATCTATTAAAAATGTTTACATTGTAAGCTCAACCCACAGAATCACAAATAATACAATATAAGTGCATTGATCACTTATAAGTTTTCATACCGGGATGACCTAGCGGTACAGCGCTCGACTTGAACCTAGGTAAACATAAGTTGGATCCCTATTATCGGCACCAAATGCGAGCCCACGTTTAGCTTTACTAAACTGTCCACTACTTGAAGATGTTTTTCGTAAAGCTAGTAGTGGTCTAGCGGTAGAGCGCTCGATTTGGACCTCGGTGGGCATGGGTCCAAATCACACAACCGGTACTAAAATGTGGGCCCATGTTGGAGTTCGCTAAAATGTCCACTGTTGAAAAATGTTTCTCGTAAAACATTCAAAGTAATAAGCATTAAAAAAAATAATAAATAGACTAACGTTAAGGTTTTAATGTTTGTTCTAAAAGTCCCACAAGCAATTAAACTAGCAAACATGTCATCTTCTAGCTACAGGAAAAACCAGTAACAATTTTATGTATGAATCATAAATGTTATAAAATAACATTATTAGGAAGTATTTAATTTTTAAATTTTCAATCCTCAAAAACTCTTTTCATTGAAAAAAACTAAACACTAATAAACCTAGTACATCTTAAATAACTTACAATTTATAAACAAAAAGTTCACTAATTACAGCTATTTTCTTTTACATTATCAAATACTGAATAACTACCTATAATTATAAATTACGATTATCTAAAAAGCAGAAGTAGACTGTTTGCATACTCCAAAACTATAGAAATGTACACTTATTCATAATAGGACAAACTTTCTTATACTTATAAATTTAACTTCACATTATTTACCCATTATTTTTTATATTTATTATTATTATTGAAATAATATGAAAAGTATATTTGAATAGGTATAATAACGCTCTATTTATGTGAGCGATGCATAATAACTAGAATTTCTACTACTCACATTCACAAATTTTATAATCACGTTATAAAATTAAAGTTTTCATTTTAAATAATCAACTTAAATATATGAAAAATTAAAATTTTAATTATACCGTCAATAATAAACAAATTTAAAATAAAATAGTATAACTTTAAAGTGTGGGTAATTTATACAAAATTTAATTACAATACAAAACGAATAATTAAACGGTCACTAAAAACATAATAAAATATTTCTATAATTTAAAACTCACCATTACCCAGAATTCTTTTAGAAAATTGCTCACAGTTTTAAAACTGAAAACACCAGTGTTTGTAAAAACATTCGAAGATCCTACAAAATAATTCAAATGCTCCAAAGAAGAACGTGTTGAACAGCATTTAATAGGCAATAAATCACTCAACAAGTTAATTTTTCGTTGATAACTACCAGAATAAATAATAACTGCAATTGTCCAAATAATGTATAATCCAGTCCCAGACAAACAATAAAAAAAGCAGCCCAAAGTATATAAAGCCCAAATTAACCCAGGATGAGTAAATAAAAGTTTTTGGGGAAAAAACAAATTTAAATCTTTCGCAATTATACAGAAAAAAATAAATAATAATATACATTTTATAATCAAAAAAAATCGTAATTCGTAATTAATTATGTCATAAAGTAAAGAAGTGTCATGATTGCTACACGATTGTGAAGATAGTAGATCTTCGATGTAATAAAGAAATGGTGATCTATTAATAACAATTTTCTTTTGATTTAAAAAATTAAAATCATTGTTATCAAAATTAGGTGTATTCCAAACAATATTTGATGATAAAGGTGAATTTAGCTTCATACCTAAAATATTTTTCTACAAAAAAGAAATAATTATGTATAATAAATAAAACTTACCATGTTTTCATTTACTTCTGTAGAATAAAAGCACTGTTCTTTTTCAAAATTTAACAAAATAACGTCACCCGGAACTAGTAAAATAGTAGGTAGTAAAACTAGCTTCTGGTCCCGAATGGTAATATGACTGTCGATAATTTGTTGGTGCCATAAGCAACTATTAATGTCTAAATCATATTTCACATTTTTCCAATCGATAATTTCTATTAATTATTTTCAAAATATCATTTTTTACCAAGGTAATCAACAAGATTATTCATACGCCTCGAAAACTGATGACGATAACATTTCACTCGAGTGTAAGCAAATATGAACGTTACAGGTGCAAGAAAGCAACCACATAAAACTGCTATTAAATCGAATCTGTTTCTACAAACATTATTAAAATTTTAAAACGTGCCCTAAACATGTCCAAAAATTAATGCATGATAATAAAATTAATAAAAAACCAATAATATTTAGGCATAAAAAGATGTATTCGTAATATGGCCAATAAAAAATATTTTTTTTCAAATAAATGTCTTTTTTCTTTAATTTTAAAGTTTCAACATTTTTCAATAGACAATTAAGAATATTAAATGCTTCAGAGGTAGTCAACCCCCCGGACATAAATACAATAATAATAATTAAACTAGTGTTGTAACCTTCAGGTTTCAGGTTTGTACACCTACTAAAAGATTATACTAATTAATGCATAAAAATAATTATTAATTTACTAATTTTAAAATTAATAATTACTAATATTAATGTTATTAATAATAAATAATATAATTAACAATTTATTGTTTTTAATATATATATATATATATATATATATATATATATATATATATATATAATATTTTTATATTAAACAAAAAAATACTTTTAAAATTAAATTAAACAATTTTTGTTATTAAACTTTTACCTAAATATTTTGTCCTGTTTTTGGCAGGTTCTTCCTGTCATAATTCTAAAATAAGCAATTTTAAAGTCAATTAAAGCAGACCTTTTTGCAACCAATAGAAATAATATTAAAATAAAAAAACTTTTATGTATTCTAATTTTATTTTTATTGTGTTATACCTGGATGTTGGGCGGATTAGCGTTAACTGAGCTACTTGCTCGCGAGGTGAGGCGCGCGTCACGCTACACCTCCATTTATTTATCCTTTTCTCTTTTCTTCTATTTTGAAAATTATTACAGTGTTTTTGCATTGTAATACGTAACTTGTTTTAATATTATTTTTGTATATTTATAAATTTTTCTCGTTTTCTATATTTGTTAACTTCCACTATCTACCTTGATTTTGTCTTAATTTTAAAATATTTTTTGTGACTAATCCCCCTTTACCTCACCATCCATTTTATATTTCCCTTTAAAAATTTGAGACAATTTGAAAACCGAGTACTAAAAGGCGTTTTGGTATACTCCACTCGTAAAAATTCCTGAAATCCTAACCTACTAGTCCCAGAGTTCGAAACAAGAACACAACTCAAGATTTAGACCAGAATCCTATACTCCGAATTGCAGATTATATATATATATATATATATATATATATATATATATATATATATATATGTATATGTATATGTATATGTATATGTATATGTATATGTATATATGTATATGTATATGTATATGTATATGTATATGTATATGTATATGTATATGTATATGTATATGTATATGTATATGTATATGTATATGTATATGTATATGTATATGTATATGTATATGTATATGTATATGTATATGTATATGTATATGTATATGTATATGTATATGTATATGTATATGTATATGTATATGTATATGTATATGTATATGTATATGTATATGTATATGTATATGTATATGTATATGTATATGTATATGTATATGTATATGTATATGTATATGTATATGTATATGTATATGTATATGTATATGTATATGTATATGTATATGTATATGTATATGTATATGTATATGTATATGTATATGTATATGTATATGTATATGTATATGTATATAGAAGTGAGCTTGTTATTTACTCCACTTGCTGTTTGTCATACAATCGGACTTCATTATGATTCCTCCGATGAGTCACTTATCAATCATGATTTGGTGTAGTTCTAACATGCTGGTTATAAAAAGATCGGTTTTGAATAACTTTGAAATTGTTTATTTTAGACGTATGACAAGAAGAACTTGCTTTGTACATGAGTTAAGTAGGAGAACCTCCTTTTGATCTTTGGTTTTAATGTATTTTAAAAATTATTGGGGTGGGGGTGGATTAAAATAATAACAATAGTAATAGTAATAGAAATAATAATGAAAATAATAAAAATATTATTAATAATATAAATAACAGTAACATAAAAATTATTTATCTAAATAATATTAATAAGAATAATAATAATAATAATAATAATAATAATAATAATAATAATAATAATAATAGTAATAGTAGTAGTAGTAGTAGTAGTAGTAGTAGTAGTAGTAGTAGTAGTAGTAGTAGTAGTAGTAGTAGTAGTAGTAGTATACTATTTAAAATAATAAAATTATTAATAGCATTTACTGTAGAAAAAACGTCAGTCTAGAAAAACTAATTTGTATTCAAATCACTATGACAATAATATTTTTTACACAAGTTGTTAATTTCTGATGAAATAGATATTACATTACGATGAACCAACTACTTTTTTAGTGTTAGTAAACAATAAAAACTATTTTCTCTTGACTGTTCTACAAAACATGTTAATCCACACTTATTTTTAAACTAGCATTTCTATTGGTCAAATTTATTATGTAAGATTTTCATACCTAACAAACAATATATGAATAGAAACTCTCCTTATTTTACATCCATGATTTTAAATGCCAAACATTTGTTTATTAATGAGATGCGTCAAACAGGGGAATGATATTTTATATGTATCATTTTTATATCCTGAAAACAAAATGTTATATATATATATATATTATGTTTGTATTGTATTACGTATAAATGCTGCAAACGTTTATATTAGATATATATTAGATATAAAACATATGAAACCTGTATGTTTACGGTCTGTTATTTACTGAAAAAACTATTTTGTAAAATTGACTATTATTTTTTGGTTATATATAAAATTTTAAGTATGAAAAAACTGGTTGTAAAAAACATTTTATGTTTTTTATAATCGCTGCCTTATAAATATTTAAGGATTACTTTGCGCAATGTAATTTAAAATAATGTTATTAAACCCCAAATAATGCAATTTATAATCATTGTATTTAGTTATTATTAATAATCTTCTTCTTTTTATTTAACAGTTTTTCCTTTTTTCACAAAAAGTCATTGGTTTTAGTCATCAATATCTATTTGATTCTGTTCGTAGCGTCAATTATTGTTAGTCCTTTTTCCTTTATATCGGCTTCCACATAATTCAACCATCTTCTCTTTGGTCAACCACGGTTTCTTTTACTTTCTACTTCTAATGTCATCATTCGCCTTGTAATGTAGTTTTATTCTCGACATAGAATATAGCCGTACCTGTAAGATCCCACTGAGATCCCGGCCCTGATTTTCCTTAATTTAAATTGATACGGATAATTATTAGCACTCCAGCTAAATTCAATCAAAAAAGCTCTTGTGTGATCTAAATTATAGTTCTGCAATTTATTATTACAAAATAATTCAAAATTACATAGCAATACTGTTTACCAACAGGAAAAAATAAGATATAATATACCCACAGAACTACAATCACGTTAACAACAAACGTGATAAATTCAAATACAAAAAGGAGAGTCAAAATAGAGTTTAAATAAAAACAAAATTGTTTAAATGTACAATAATATAAAAAATTGTAATAAAAATAAAAATTAATAATCATTTTAAATATTTTATTTCAACAGTAACAGTACCAACTTAACCTATTTTTTAAATTTTTTTATGAACTTTGATGACCTTTAGTTTTCTTCTAATATCTTCATTTTCCATTCTGTCTAATTTGGATACTCGCAACAACCATCAAAGCATTTTTATTTTTACAGAGTTCAGTTTTTTCTCTGGCGCTTTCTTAAATCTTTATGTTTCCGATCTGTTTTACTGCGGTTTTGAAAATTTTACCTTTTTTTTCTGTTGCACACCACTCTAGTAAGTTTTCTCCAGTTACACCATTCTGCCTGTATTCTTTGTATTATTATTGCATTTAAATCTCAATTCTTTTTTAGCAATGAGCCAAGGTATTTAAACCTTCCCACTTTTAACAATTGGTGGTGTTCTATTTTGATTTTTCTACCATTTTCTTTTGTTGTACTTATATACACTAATTTTTTCTTGTTAATTCTTAAACTTCAATTTTTTATTGCTTTTCTCCATTGCTCTAACCTCTCCAAGTCCTCTTGTTTTCTACTACATAAGACAATGTCATGTGCAAATAACACACACCACGGAGATTCCATTTTAATGTTTTATGTTAGCATGTTAATAACCAGATCAAACAAATAAGGGCTTATTGCTAAACCCTGATGTAAACTAACTTTTAGCGAAAACTCATCAATCAGTCCCACACTGGTTTTCACCAACGTTTTTGTGTCATCGAATATATCTTGTACACTGTTTACGTGTTTTTCAGGGGCATCTATTTCTCACATGCTTTTCCACACTTCCTATTTTGGAATCCAATCAAATGCTTTTTCTAAATCGATAAACACAATATAGAGTCTTTTCTGTTTTTGTGTCTTTCCATTCTGAGAGAAATTTTAGCATTATTTGTACTACATCCAGGCATAAATCCAAATTGTTCTTCTCCCATGTCTGTTCCTTTGCGGATTATTCCATCAATAATTTTCTTCCAAGGTTTAAAAATATGTGACAAATTTTTATTTTCCTATAGTTATCACAGTTTTTAATGACTCCCTTCTCCTTGTAGATTGACGTGATAACACTTTTTTCTACTTGTCAGGCATTTTCTCTTTGTTCCATATTAAATGTAACAGTTTAGTTAATCTGCTAATTTTCTAGTTTTACAAACATTTCCATGCTTTAATAGATATTCCGTTTGGTTCTGATACTTTTCCATTTTTCATTTTTCTTACTTCTTTAATTATTATTTCCTGGAATAATTTTTTGTTACGCCTAGATTAGATGTCCCATCATCAATCACTGTTTTGAAATTTTCTTTATTTAACTTGATTCTTTTTCTGTTGGTACTGTTTTTTTTTAATTTTTTATTTGTTTAATGTGTGTCAGGTTTTTGAGGTTTTATTTCTGGCTTTAACATTACTAAACAACCTCCTCTCTTTTTCGAGTGTTTCCAGGTTTTTATACATTTAATCCCACGCTTATACTTTTGTCACTGCTACCGCTCTTTTAGCCACCCTTTTTGCTTGTTGATATTCTACCTTGTCAGTTTCTAATTGATTTAGATCCCACTTTTTTTTTAATTTTCTTGTCTTTAACAGTTTGCTAAACTTCTACATTTCACTACCAAGATTCCTTATTTACAGGTACTTTCTTCCCAGATGTTAACTTTAGTACCTTTTCAGTTGCTTTGGTAATCACATTGTTGTTTAATGCCCACTATTTCTACACTTATTCCAAGGACTTCCAGTTCTGTATGACCTCGTTTTTACATTGTTTAGTTAGGTTGGTTTCCTTAAATTTCTATTATTTTATTTTTTCTCCTGAATCTTCCTCACCTTCTTTTGTTCGTTTCGAAAACTCATTTTCATTAACATCAGCCTGTGAGGCGTGGCAACTACTTCTCCATTTATCAATCTGCCGTCTTTTATCCGTTTTATATTTGTTTTTATTGTTGCTAAAATCTCTATCTGGCTTTGTCTTCCACCGCTCTGATATGTAACCAGTTGGTTTTTCTCTTTCTTGAAGAATATGTTGATCACGGCCATGAGACTATACACTTTAAAATTATTTTGCCATCATCATTTGTATTCCCAATTTCCAATCCGTTGTGGCATCACTCAACACTTTCTCTAGACTGTCCTACATGTCCGTTTAAAGGAATGTTACGAAGTATTTCCTTAAAGTGTTCCCAGAATTTATTTTTTACTTTTTTCTTATGTCCAGCGTATGTACCAATAATATTAATGTATAAACCATCTATATTCAGTTTCACCACTATAACTTGTTCGCTGAATCTGTTTACTTTAACTAGGTTCTTTCTTATCATGTTTAATAAAATAATAGTTACTCCATTCTTTCCTGAGTTCCCATTGTACAACAGTTTATGTCTTCTAGCCAAATCTTTTGTTTTTTTTACTCCTTCATTTTATCTTTTAGAGGAATTGTATGTCCAGCTTTCTTCTCTCCATTAGTTGAACAATTTCCCTTTTTTTACTTGTTAACGATCCAATTATTAAGGAGCCCACTGTCAACTTTTTTTCGATACATTGCATTTAGATTAACATTTTTAGTTTGGCTTGTCCGTTACCAGGTTGGTCTCACTGCTTTATTACATGGTTCAGGCAATGGTGATGCGCGTAGCTTTTGGGAAATGCCCTATCGTTTATCGCACTACTATGAAACATTCTGACCATTTTTGCATTTTGCCGTAGGTTTTACAGCCGGATGCCCTTTTTGATGCAAATCCTTCTTTTTTATCCAGACTTAGAACAAGTAAGATCAGCTCATTTCTGATCCTCACTGGGCGGAGTATTATTATTAACAGATTACAAATTACAGATTGATACACGAGTTAAATAGAAGTAAAACTCCTTTTGAACCTCGGTTCTATTTGTTGGATTATATCAGAAAAAAGTAATAACAATAAATGAAATAAATAGATAGCTAAAAACAACAAGAAAGAATCGGATTATGTAAACTTAGAAAGCTTATAAATATTGTATGCTTTTTTAAAAGTTGGGAGTGATGACGCGGAGATTACTTTGGCAGGTAGTCTATTCCATGGAGTAATTGTTCTGTAAAAAAAATAATGACACCTCAATTTGGAGTCAGCCCTGGGCTTGGTCAGTTTAACATTATGCCCCCTGAGAAAATTTTGTGCTAAGGCAAAGAAAAGCAAATAAGAAACGGAATTGAATAATTGATAGGTCAAGATAATATCACCTCGGAGACGCTTATTACTTAAAGGAAACAATTTTAAGGATTGAAGTCTTTGTAAGTAGGATAGATATTTAAAGCCACGAGGCAATTTAGTGATTGCCCCCTGAACCTGATCTAGTTTGTAATTATCGGATTTTAGAATTGGAGCTGTGACTTGGGCACAATATTCCAGATGTGGTCTTAAGTACAGCATATAAAGTAAACGTAGACAATTAGAAGGTATGATCTTAAGATTTGTTTTGAAAAACTTAATAAGTTTATAGCACTTCTGAGTGGCTCTATAGTGATGTTCAGTAAACAAGAGAGAAGAATTGAGAATGACCCCAAGATCCTTGACTGATTTTACTGAATCTGTTGGCTGAGAATTTAAAGAGAAAACATTATCAGAGGGTTTACCAAAAAATATATGCATGCATTTAGTCTTATTGAGTGGTAGGTGATTAGATACTGACCAATTAAATATACTGGTGATGTCAGCTTGAAGCGAATCGGAGTTAGTATCCCATTTACATCGTCAGTATAAAGCATTATATTGAAATGCACACATGATGGCAAATTATTTATAAAGAGAATAAATAGAAGGGGACCTAAAACTGACCTTTGCGGTACCCAAGAGGAGATTGGACAAGAAGTGGAGTAATCTGATCCAACCCTAACCTTAAAGGTACAATTAAAAAAAGAATTTTTTATCCAAACTAGGATTGGGTCTACAATCCCTATACTAATGAGCTTAGAGATGAGAAGTTTATGTGAGACTTTATCAAAAGCCTTTGCAAAATCGAAGTAGATAGCATCCACTGACCTGTGGTTATTAAGTAATTCAGTTATGCTATTAGTATAAGTAATTAAATTAGTTAGACATGACTTATTGGGCATAAAGCCATGTTGCACAGGATTTACTATATTAAGTCTGATAAGGAGTTCGAGTAAATGAGATTTAGGATTCAGGATTTTTCACGAGTTGAGTAGGCCAAAACGCCTTTTAGTATTCGGTTCTCAAATTGTCTCAAATTTTCAGAGGGAAAAATGAAATAGATGGTGAGGTAAAGGGGGATTAGTGACAGAAAAAATATTTGAAATCAAGATAAAATCAAGGTAGATAGTGGAAGTTAACAATTATAGAAAACGAGCAAAAATTATAAATATACAAAAATAATAATAAAACAAGTTACGTATTACAATGCAAAAACACTGCAATAATCATTAAAAAGAAGAAAAAAGAAAAGGATGAATAACGCTCCAATGGACGTGTAGCGTGACGCGCCTCACTTCACGAATGTAATGTAAACATTTAAAAAGGAGATCTTATTAACCTTTTCACAAGTTTTCTAGGAGAGGAAAGGATACTAATAGGTCTATAGCTTTCTGGTTTAAATCTACATCCAGACTTATGAATAGGTCTTATAAAGGCTACCTTCCATATTGGGGGAATTTGCCCTGCAGTTATCAAGAGATTAAATATATAGGCAAAGTGGGGGGCGAGAATACTCCTACATTCTTTTAAAATTCTGGGATAAATCCCGTCAGTTCCACAAGAGGCTGACTTTAAATTTTTAAGACCAGTATTGACTATAGAAGTTTTAATATTTAGTGGATGGATAGGCGGATTTCCTATACTGTAGTGAGGCCTGATAGACTGTGGGGACTAAAAGACAGAATTAAAATAGTTCTTAAAAAGATCACAAGTTGAAGGTCCAGGAAGCTAAGAAATTAATTGATATTTGAGGCTCGGTTAAGAATTTGTAGAATTCCGCTTATTATTGATAAACTTAAATAATAAATTTTTATTAAGCATAGCTCTATTTAGAAGCTTATGAAGTAGTTTCCCTTTATGTCTTCTAATGAGTCTATTACATTCATTACTGATATCAATGTAAGAGTAATGAAAGCAGGGAAACTTGGAGGTTTTCCACAAATAAAAAGCTTTGTTCCTCTTTTGAATTAATTTACAGATATACCTTGGAAGTCTAGGGTTAGTGTGTTTTAGGATCCTGAAAGGAACCAACAGATTTACCCCTTCTTTTAAGACATTTGTAAAGAAAGAGTAAGCATTATTAAAATCATTAGAATATAAATAAGATAAAAAGACCCTGAGCCCACTAAAATCAGTTTTCTTGAAATCAGGGATAGGTTTAGGATTAGATTCCCGAGTGGAAGGAACATGGCACGGAAGGTGTACATTAAAGGCTAATAAAAGATGGTCATACTTGCCGAGAGGAGGCAGATAAGATAATATATCGATATTAGCGGGTTCATTGGAGATAATAAGATCAAGGCAAGAAGGATTACAGCCGGTCCTATATCTTGTAGGAGAGCGCACATGTTGTTTTAATGCATATGAGACACAGATCCAAGAAATTTGAGTCAAAAAAATTATAGGAGTTAGAGGGGGAGACCCAGTTTATAAAAAAACAAATGAAATCCCCCATTATTACGAAGTGCTTAAATGATAGGGTGAGAATATGTTTGATTTCATTAATAAGCTTAATATTGGAATGACGGGAGAGAATTGGGGAGCGATAAAGCATGGAAAACAAAGTCTTAGAGGTGGAGGACTCAACAGCTAAATAAAGAAAATTATAATCTGTTTTGTGGGTAGTCGGGTGAACAGAAATTAGAGAATAAGCTAAATCATCTTTTACATAGAATAGACAACTACCTTGTTTACCTTTTCAAGAATCTTATTGCACTACACTATACCCTTCTATAGGAAGTTCCGAGTCAAGTACATCCTTGGAGAGCCAAGATTCTGTAATACCAAATAGATGAGGGGGAGAGGGGGAAGAGAGTAACTGATAAATTTCATCTAATTTATTATAGAGGCTTAGGCTATTGGTGAAGTAAATTTTTAAAGATGTGGGAGTGGCAACAATAGGGATATTTGTTTTAACCGATATAGGATTGGGGGGCTGGAATGACTCTGGGATGCTAGTCGAAAATCCTGACAATCAATATCAATGTCTAGCCTGAGTGGAGTGAGTTTTAGTATAGGTAAGGCATGATGGGCAGGAAGGAGAGGTTTGTACTGTCTAGCTATACGTTCAGGTAGGGAAAGAACTTTCGTGATTTTAATGCCTTAAAATTGAGACTTGACATTAGTCCAATTATTAAGGATAGTGTTCTTATCTATAGAGGAAGCGCAAGAAACAAGGATTGGAGGAGATGCATGTTTCCTCTTACAAGATAATCTACCAATTAAGAAGTTATCTGCTTTGGGGTGACATTTCTTAACTATATCAGATACTAAATCCTTATAATTAGCTATATCAGAGTTAACTCCCCTAAGTATAAGATTGCGTCCACATTTGACACTATTAGCATAGTTCCTAGCTCCATCAAAAATCTCTTCTTAAGGTAGTTTAAGGACAAATTTGGATACCATAGAAAAAAAGCTAATACCAAAAGTTAACGTTTTGAGAGAAGAGATATCTTTGGCTAAAGAATTAAATAGTTTGAAAAAAGAAGAGATGACTCGATCAGTTTCAATAGTAGAATTAAAGACCATATCAACTAGGCTAGTTAAAAGATTAGTAATCGAGTTGATTTTAGAATCAAGCCCATCAACTCTAGAAGACAAGGAGTGATTATTACTAACTAAATGTAAAAGTTTATCCAGCTTATCGTTCCCGTGCTCGTTGCTGGAAGATATTTCCTGCAACTCGATTTAATATCAGCAATCCATGTAAATATAATCCAGAGGACTATTTGCTAATTGCGAGTAATGTACCAAAGACAGTCCGGAACACGCCTCATGAAAACAATTTTTGCAGACTGCGCAAAAAATGCCAACCTTCACAGATCTTTATTGCTAGAGAAAGACCAGCGATATTCTTTGGAAGGAAATTAAAATATTAGTGTTTAAGCACAATGCCAAGCAAAAACGTACAAAAACACAGTAATACACAAAAAGGTACACCAAAAATGAATACACACAGCTTTACACCAAAAACAACCCAAAAACAAAAAATGAAAATGCGAAAAATGAACGGTTAACAATTAGCAACAATAAAGCAAGCTACTTTTGACCCGTAACAATATGTAAGCTTATCGTACAGATTCAAAAGTCATTACATTTATTATACTCAAGTTTCAGGATTTTTCACAAGTTGAGTAGGCCACAACGCCTCTTAGTACTCGGTTCTCAAATTGTCTCAAATTTTCAGGGAGGAAAATGAAATGGATGGTGCAGTAAAGGGGGATTAGTCACAGAAAAAAATTTGAAATCAAGATAAAATCAAGGTACTTAGTGGAAGTTAACAATTATAGAAAACGAGCAAAAATTATAAATATACAATAATAATAATAATATAAAACAAGTTACGTATTACAATGCAAAAACACTGCAATAATCTTTAAAAAAAAAAAAAAGAAAAAAGGGTGAATAACGCTCCAATGGACGTGTAGCGTGACGCTCGCCTTACCTCGCGATTTTTTAATTAACAAAATAAATAAACATATTACTTATTTATACACATATATACATTTTTAAAATATTTTTAATTACATTTAAAATTGTTTTTTAAACGTTTTTATGTTGTTTATAACCTTTAGTTACTTTAATTTTTATCAAGGTTGAACTTTACATTTGTTTGTGTTTTTGAATTTGTTTTTTTACGGTTTCTATTTAGTAGTCAAATTTATATTTTTTGCATGTTTGTTAGTTGGGATTTATAAATGACATTTGAAATAATTACAGTTTTATAAAAACATCGTGGTTTTATTTTTTTAAAAACTATTTAAATAACAGTACTGAGAATGATTTTTTTAACAAAGAAAAATGTGGATCTTTTAATGCGATTTAATTATTAACGTCATTGGGTTATAAAACATTAATACAAACGTTTATTTTTAAAGGAGCGTTTTAATACTGTTTAAGAATTAACAGTAATACAAACACAATGCCTAATGAAGTGAATCGTTTTTCAAACAATATTGGAAATATAAGCATTTACGAAGCTGATAAAATTTCAAGTTGTTTATCAAATAATTCGGATTTAAAGACTGATTTTGATGGTCAAGGTAATTGTAATTAATTGTTTTGTTATTAATAATTGTGAAAACAGTTGGTTTTACATTGTTTTTTCGTGTTTAAATTTTTATGATTTAAATATCGTGTTAAGTATCCTAAGTTAATTTTAATGGATTCTGGCTTATACGTGTCTGGATGCATTTTTGTGTCAATTAATACTTAAATAATATTTTTCTGAATAACATATCATTAAATTGAATTGTATAAATTAATTTAGCGTATTTTTATTGCTATTTAGTTATATGAACACATTTTCCTTACAATTTGGTTGCAAGTTTTTTTAAAGTGATTGTTTTTTATTTATTAAAATAATGTGTTTTATTTCGTTTTTAAGATTACCCTAATGTTTAATTATATTTTAGCGATTTGGTCTATATATTTAAAACTTTCACTTAGACATTTACGATGGTTTATTATATTAATATTGTACATCAACTTTAATTGTTTTTGTAGATGTTGATAGTTGGTTTTACTATATATATATAAGTTTTTGTTTTGCTTTAAAGGGTTGAATGAATAGTTTATCAATTAAGTAGTTCGTTTAAGGATTATTTTGAAAAAAGCGTTTATGAAGTGTAATAACATTTTTGGTAGAAATTTAAATAAAATTAGGTAATTGTAAAAGTTTTTGAGATCATTACATGTAGGATATTAATGTAACTGTGGATGTAACATGAATAAATGACGAACCAGCTGATGATGGTTACCTTTTTATTTGTTTTGTATTTGCGGAACATTTTGAATGATTGCTTTTTTATATGCATAATAGACTTTTTATTTTTAGCAAATCTAAGAAAGTAATGGAGAATTTTTGATTAATATGTTGCACTTTTATAATGTTACCACTTTACGAAAATTAAGAAAGTCTTCTGATTTTTTAAACTATTTTCTTTTTTGGTTTAAAGGCTACATATGATATATGTATATATGCTTATAAAGTCTCAATTTCCAATGATGGTGATATTCCTGACTGTTAGTCCTCCACGTGGTGCATCCTGGACTAGGTGCCCCTAGGGATCTAGACTAATAACAGCAGGGTCCGAGTGCACAGCGGTATAACTGGGCTTCCGCTACGGCGGGTGGGTGCGAACATACACCCAGGATACTTAAAAGGTATCTAAAGGTATACGTATATCATATGTAGCCCTTGGGCTAAGGGAGATAACCCTGACAAAAAATCAGGCGGCCTCGTCAATCTTTGCGAACAGTGGCGACGTCACAAGGATGCCGTCTACCAGCCAAGAAACTTTGTTATTCTTCTACATTTGTGTTACGCTTATCAAGCCATCGAAATCGATCGTTTGCTATGTCATATAAATATGGGAAATAATGAAGAGGTGACCACGTCACCAACCAAAATGAATGAATGAATGTATTTATTAAGGTATATGTAGGTACTCTGGGTGTATGTTTGCACCCGTCATCAACAGGAACAACCAGGTCCTGATCTATCTGGTTTGATTTTAAGATGCACAACATAGACAGGATTATTACTATAAATAGATATTAAAACTTTATAAGCGTTACATAGATCTCTAAGATTACTAACTTTGTACAACGTAGTCAAAACTGGTTATATTAAAAATGGTTATTTTGTTTAAAGATTTATATATATATTGGTGGTTATACGTTTGGTTTGATATATAGTATCTGCTTAAAATAATTTAGAATTTTATAAGGTTTTTAATTAGTTTTATTTAGAATTCCACTATATAAGGCTTTAAATTGGTTCGATAGAAAATTAAATGGAGAAAAGTGACCAGAAACAGTAACCCCTTATAAAAGAGGGAAAATCTGGAGAATAACATGTAATTTAAAATAAGGACAATGTTTACGTTAGAACGTGGATAAACTTTAGTAACAGTCGGTGTAAACAGTAAAATAACAGTGTAATAGTACGTTTATTAAAAGGAATATATATTATACAGGTGAATTTAACTTCTGTTGTTAAATATTATTATGATATATGTTTTAAATTAGACTACCACTAGAAATGTAATACCGTTTGATTGTTCGTTTATTTTATATTAGTGCTGTGCCAGAATTATTGGGTAGTTTTGAAGCATCATGTTTCCGGTCCACTGTAGTAGGGGCATGGATTTAAATAGCATATTTGATACAATTTTATTACAATTGCTAACACTAGGGAATGATAGTATTTGTAACTCTGGTACTATGAGAACTACTGTTTTACAGTAATAGGTTAGTTATCTAAATGGAAGTTGCTAAATGTAACTTTGGGTTCAAAAAGATTTTGGATATATTATTTTCAAAATTAAATATTAAAAAAAAACAGATAATACAACTGACGAGTCATGTCCCAAACGCGAATCGTATCGCCCCAGTATGACTGAATCACAAATGGCCCACCGTAAGACATACCAACTCCGATCGGACAGTCCTTCGGTCAATCGAGATCACAGGTGCAATATTGAACCGAATGACGATCCGCTCAATGTCAGATCGAGAAAGCGTGCTCGCAACGAAATGCGCTACATGGGACAAACAGACAAACTTGTATCCAATCCTTTGTTGGGGTCGGACTACACCGATGATGATACTGATGCGGATGACGAACGACTAAATCACAAAATGAGCTCGCGTTCCGATATGGAAGATGATCGCTTTCGTGGCGATTCGCGGATGTTTCGCGGACGAAATCGTCAAATGAATAACAATCGCACCCGTGATTCATCGCTAGGTAGTTATTTGCAAAACGGTTTGTACGGCGGTGGAGGAACGATGCCACGACGTCAACGTCATGCAGGAAGTCTGACTAGGGCTACAACAATTGGAGGAGTTGATCCTCATGGAACATTGCGGTCGGCATGCCGTCTAGCCCAGTCTATCCGAACTGGTGTTATTCCACCGCCTCCCACTGAACCTCCGCCTGCTACGCCTCTATCCGGTTCAATCATGTCCGATTTTGGATCGTTGGGCAATCAGGGATTATTCAATTCGTTTGTTTTGCAGCAGCAACAACAGCAGCAGGCAGGAAATTTTGCTGCTGCTGTTGCGGCTGTTGGAGGAATTCCACCATATTTGGCCAATCAGAATGGTTTGGCGAATGGACAGCAATATATGTTGAATCGTAAGTTTTGGTTAGATTTTATTGATCGAATGTGTGTGTGTTTGTGTGTAGGTCTGACCAGAAGCACATTTCAGTCAGTAGGCACTTACTACAATTGGTTTGGATTTATTAGGATTTCAACTTGTGTACACTTTGATAAGATTTTTGCATCTTATATACTTTGATACAATTTTAGAACGTACATCAGATATTAATTTTTTTGTATTGTTGATGTGAAGTTGATTTGTATTACGAGCTCTGGTTTGCACAGAGTACGATTTCTCAGAACACTGTTTCCTGTCTAGGTTTAAACAACTTAACCACAATATACTGCAATGTATCTTTAACACAGTTCAAAAAGAGTTTTAAACGGACTAAATACTTATCCTACACATTTAGCTAAAATACTATCGGATGGAATAAAGGTGATGTTGACGGTGAATCATTAGGATTGATATTGTGGTATGTGAATGAATAAATTGGGCGTCATGGTGCTTACCGTTTGTAGTCAATAGGACTTGTTGGAGTTTCAATTTGAGATGTCAGCTTACAATTCCAAATAAAAATAATAGAATACGTAAACTGTGAGATGAATTCATTTCGTATATTATCTCCAGTTACAAACAAAGATTGCATATATATATATATATATATATATATATATATGTATAATCTAATTAACTTAACATTAATAACTAGATAGACATAGATATACGCAAAATGCCTATGTAAAGTCCAAGCTACATTTAAAGTTACAGATTGCTTTTGTGCATTTACTCACAAGTGTCAATTATTGAGTGTGTTTTCCAAGCTGATGGTTTACTTATTTTTCCGTAGCTTTGGACTAACTTAGGGTGAATAACCGGTGAAGGGTTTTTAAATCTTATAAAGAAGAATAAGTATTGTTTCACAATTAAACATGTATATAGATACAGTATCAACTAGTAGCCCGGTAGGAGTCGACGGAATTCCACCATTGTAGTCAATATACCCGATTGGTAAGTTGTCGTTTTACGCCATCGTTGGTTTTATTTTTCAATTATTTTTTGAGTTTATTGCTTGGGTATTGTGCACAAGAAACATTTGGGAAAACGTTTTTGACGTGTATGTAGTTCTGTCAGTGTGATTCGGGTGTCATTGCGGCACAACTTCACAAATTCATTTGCTAGGTTTTTTTTCAAATCAGATTTTTCATTAGTCACTTAAATAATGCTATTGTGTATTTGAAATCTGTTGGCACCTGTTTTAATTTGAAATTGTATAAACTTTGTAGTAAAATTTTGTATACCAATGTTTGTGTGCGTACGAACTAGCTATTCTATGTACTTGATTTTGGTTTATATACGTGCAGTGAATTGATTAATTGTGGAGCCTAAGTAATGAAAATGTGCTATTATTATTATTATTATTATTATTATTATTATTACTGCTAATTTCGAATGTTTTTCAGGGAAATGAAACAATTTTATTTTGATTGATTATCAACACTGATGTCAAATAGTAGATGGGACTTGGTGCTGCATGCTGTTTGAATAGAATAAGAAAAATTGTTTATCCACTATTTGGTGAATTTGGGAAAAAGTTCAATTTAGATTGCCAGCCTTGTGTTTAGAATTATAATAAAGTTGCATATCCGAATTGGCAATGTTGGAGTAATTATCCATGTACATATGTTATTAGCACGATCTCATTGATATATATCCTATTTTACTGCCTAATATTGTATTGTCTTTATTGGAGTTTTTAGTAGCACATGTGTTCAGATTAATACTCTAATTTGTAACGTACATATTTTATAAAGCAATATATTTTTTTACTTTACTCAGCAGATAGAGATATTTTATACTTATAGATTATTTTTTTTGGATTATTGATTGAATGTTTGACGTAAGAGTGATGTTTCATGAAGCGAACTTTTACCGTATTTAGTACCAATAGTGGGACTCGACACTATACCCATTCAGGTCCAAATTTATGTATATATATACCGTCACAGCAAAATTTTGCATTACTTTTTGTTTATCACTATTAATTGGTAAAAACGTTTTGTTTTGTTGACAAAGATTGATGCAGCTCTAGTATTGTATTTCATTCGTTATAATCATTTGTTTGTTATGATAAATGTGATATTGAATTGCATCCTTTTCATTGAATCCATTTTAAACAATGTTTAACTTTTCTATTGTTTGTTTCTTGTTTGCATTAAAACTGAATGTATCCAGTTTTATTTCTTTTTGGCATTTCTACTTTGTGGGTATCAATCAATTGCGTTTATGCAAATGAATACATGTCTATTTTTCTTAAAATTATAAATAATTTGTCTAGAAATACAGCAATGCTTTGTACCAATCACTTTCTTCAGAGAAATTTGTATCTTTCAACTGAACTTTTTTTTAAGTCATTCAATTAACTCTATATGATGTGAGGTCTAAAAATAAAAGGTATGTGTAATATATTTTAATGGATAATACAATGAGTCATTTGTAATGTGAGAAAACTTAATGTATATTTAGAAAAATTATATTGAGATACTTGGGCTCAGTTTTTTATCTACTATTTGTTCGAAAATAATTCATCATGTGGAAGTTCTTTTTTTAATAATTAATTGGTATTGTTTAAGTGGTATTATTGGCATGGTTTTGAAGATATTGGGACTTAACGACAAGAAATGTTGGAATTGTCATGATTCATAATTGTACAGCATCCAGGACGTCTTGACTAGATGACACCATTATTGTTAGTTTTTTGTGCAGGTGATTTAAACTCTTTACTTCTATACCAGCTGTTCACTGAGTCTTTAAATGGATAAAAATAAACGTATACATATTGGCCTGCTGTTTGATTATATTACATAAGTATTTCAACAATCAAAACAACAACAAACTCTGACTCAGCGGGTAATGAATCATTGTTGCAACATATTCTGTAACAATTTTATGATCGAACATTTTCACATTTGTGATGCTGATATCAATCATGTAGCCATTTTGATAATCTGAACAAGTACAAACAGAGAATTTATTGGAGAAATATTGAACGTTAAATACCTTGTGTGTGTGTGTGTGTGTGTGTGTGTGTGTGTGTGATGAACATACATATTGATTTTTCGTTTTAAAAAAAATGTTTATTACTTTGAATGATTTACGAGAAACATCTTTCAACAGTGGACATTCCGGTGGTGCGATTCGAACCCATGCCCACCGAGGTCCAAATCGAAGGCTGTACCTCTAGACCACATTGTTGCAAAGAGTTTTATGCAAAAAATTTCGTGTCCATTGGAGTTTTGGAAATAGTTTATGAATCAAAAAATTACTTATGTTTATTAACATTCTAGTAGAGTATTTCGTATTTGTTAGGACGTGTCCAACTGATCGAGAGGTTAGCTTTAACACGTCAACTATGACAATCGTCACAGTTGTTGAGTTTGTATTGTTTAGCACAATTTTTTATGTGCTGTGGCGTGAAAATGATCACCTGGACGCTTTTGTAAAAGCAACTTTCGACACTTTCAATATCCGATTGTATGTGTTTTGTTTAGGATGTGTAACGCTGCCTTAAATTATACAAGGTTAACAGAACAAGAGGCGATTGTCGAGTTGGAATTACACATCATCATCATTATGGGCATGGGTGTACTTCCCACTACCGGCACCAAATGCGGACCTACATTTGACTTCGCCTAAAATGTCCACTGCTGAAAGATGTTTCTCGTAAAAATAAAAAGTTTTTTAAATAGTGAACCCGCTACATGTGGGCTGTCATTTGCCGAAAAATGTGTACCGTAAAAAATTCAAGTCTTAAAAACTAGATAAAATCGGAAAAGAAATCATGATTATTAGAAATGTTGCACCATCGAAAACTGACATCATAAAGCTGCTATATAGCACATGTTTGTTGAGTTATAATGAATTATTACTGTATAATAGTAGCCTTGGTGGATGTAGGCAACATGTATATAACAGTAGAAATTTGAATTAGCAAAAATTTAATGAACAAGTACACAACTGAAACCAATTTCGTGCTATAACTTATGGTGTTTCCAAGCAATTGTAGGTTGTCCATTTTTCAATCCTCATCTACTTTTGCCAAACTCTTACAAACGTTCTTTGTTTCTCGTAGTTATGCCGCCTCGGGGGTTTTTCATCTGGATATTTTTGGTAATAGGAAAAAGTAGCTTTTTTCTAAAATGCTTTTGAACTGGCGGTTTATTAATGAAACGTTTGAATTCTATTGCTGTCTATCATCCAGATTGTTTGGAAATCTGGAGAAAACTGTTACATTTCTGACATTGCTAATGGTCTATTTATGTAAAAATGTGTGTGTGTGTGTGTGTAGTCAAGTGAAGAAATAAATACAACAATTCCATTTTTGAATAGTTAATTAATTTTTATGATTATAATAGTCAACAATAATTAAAGAGGATATATTCGTCAAATCTGTATTAATGATGAGCGAATGATAAGCTTGTAAATGTGTGTGTTAATCAGAAATTACTTTTAAAGTGATTCATCAGACATATGGTGAGACAGACGTTCCATATAGAAGCACGATTATTACTTTACGCGTGTGTATTGTTCATTGTGTTTGTAACACGTGTACACACATAATTATGTTGTGAATCATCACTTGTGTACACTATATAAAAGAAATTATGGTAATTGAATGCGTAGAATATTTAGGCTATTATTTACAAAAGTAGTATTCTTCATCTCTTCTTTGATTGGTGCAAACGTCTCGAGTTGAGCATAGTGTATTTACTTTCGTATATATCTGCGTACTACATATTGAGTGCCGATTCTTGTTTACTTTCCATCTGTCTAATATGCGTCTTTGCTTGTCGTAGCTAAAAAATGTACTTTTGAACGTGTATCGTTATTTGGCAAAAGTAAATTTTGTAGATAGACGATTAGATTTTTTGTTTTAGAGGACCATTATGATAGGTATATAGATTGTTTAGATATCGAGGTGGTGGAAAAAAGTTTTTGTTTTACAAATAAGTTTTTATGTACTATTAGCTACTTGTGATTGAAATAAATTTTTTTTTAAAGATCATGGTTTTCTTTTGAATCATCTTATCTAAGTGGTATTACAGTTATAATGCCAAACAATATATCACTTATGGGATAGTGCAGTTGGCTTTATGTTGGCTGTATGTGTCGTTAAGATTAAAGGAAAAGTTTTTGAAATGGAATGAATTCCAACAATGCTGTTATTTGACCACATTGAGATATATGCTATGCGTGTCTGTGTATTCCTTTCAGACGTTTAAACTATATTAGAATGCTTGACAAATGTTTTATTTTGCTTTATTAGAATTCGCTGCATAAAGATAGATAAAAAGCGTGTGTAGAATGTTAAGTTCAATTCATTTTGAGTCCTATCGTTCAGTTGGCAGCAGTTTCTGGTGGTTACCTTTTACACCTCAGTGTATATAATGTTTCTTTAGGCATTATATATACATATATATATATATATATATATATATATATATATATATATATATATATATATATATATATATATATATATGTGTGTGTGTGTGTGTGTAAAAATCCTTCAACCATCTTCACTTCTCAATGAAAGCTTGGGATTGGTTAGAGCGGTTTTTACATTTTTATTTTAAAAATACACGTTCAGTTATTTATTTTTATCGATTTTTTTTTCACCAATGTGATTAATCATCGTGAAATGTTCCAACTTAATTAGATTATTACTTTTAGGGAGGGCATATTTAACTTTACATATGACATTCCATTGTGCATGTATGTGGGTCTTTATTTCATGTGAAACAGTTGCTTAATTTGTTGTTTCTATATGTCGCCTGTGCAAAAATGTAGGTTTTTGTTCATCCGGATATTAGTATTTTGAAAACGTGAACATTATTTTTTATCTCTACTTACACTGCTTGATAATTTTCAGTTTTATTTGTTTTATATTATGTGTGGATTTCAACTTCACTATTTATTATTAATAAACTATGTTTCTTGATTTGCAATGTTGCGTTTCAGATTGTAAATTTGAAGATGAATATTCTCAGCACTGGTATGCCTCATCCTACTCCCTTAAGTGATCATGTTTAGCATCATCTAATGCTTTTTACAAATGCTTGCTATCGGTTCTGATTTTTGACATCTACGGGAGCTGCTGTTAACAGAAGGCTGCTTTAGGTCTTAATGATATCAAGCCAGATTAATGATCTACTTCCTTCTTTTAAATACATATATATATATATATATATATATATATATACAAATATGTATGTGCGCTTTAGTAGCACATTGCATTTTAAGATACTCCAGACATTGTTATTTTTTAATATTGCTTATTTGTTTTTGTTAATTCAATACTGGGACTCTCGTTGATCATATGTCTGGTTGTAAATCAGCAAAATAACATCAACAAAATAAGCACTGTTTATATATTAACCTTAAACGATTGTTTTTAATATTGTTACTGCAAACGCTTTCCAGCAAGCCAAAGTTTAGTGTAGCCAATTGGGATACGCATGTAGTGAAATCTGAACCTATTGGCTTATGATTTTATCAGTTTAGTTACTGACACAATTTATTACTCCTATTTTACTGTTATTCATTTTAACATAAGGTGTACTGTTGAGGCACAAATCGACGAATGGATTTGGTTTCTACTTTTTGGACTAAGCGGTTTAGAATTTCAATTCAAATAATCTTTCCTACCTGTGTGTGTAAAACCTGTTGTAGTGTTTATTTGTTCTAGTTCGTGATATGGTCACTTCTTCCTTCTATATTTGTAGTAAAGTGTCCTTAACAATCATTTTCCATAAGATGAAAACTTTGGATACTCAACAAATGTAGGCTTATGATGAATTTTTTTGGTTGATGGCATCCTTACGACAGCGCTAGTGTTAACAAAAGTTAACGAGTTTTGCATTTTCTACAAGGGTTATCTTCTTTAGACCAATACTTATATATGGTACATTTTTTAAGGTTAAATACTTCCACCTATGGCCAATGTGGAAGTCCAATTATACAGATGTGCACTTCGTCTCTAATCTGTGCTTAGTGTAAGCCTGGATGTACCACAAGATACATGTAACTGGGATTATCACTATTATATGGGATTGAGAGTCTATAATCTTTGGGATTATTAATATCTTCGTGACAATATTATAATTCTTTTAAAACATCCTTGACTCTTGATTGATTGTTTACATTATAATTCTTGTGAAAGTTACACTTAATCAATAATAATGATTAAAAAATTGATAAATTTACATTGGTTATTTAATTTCTTATTTATGTACGACCATTTCAACATAGAATAATTTTTTAACTCTTTAAAAAGTTTGTGACTAAGTTGAATTTGATATTTTAATACCTTAGTTACTGCTTAATATTATCAATTTGAATGTGAGTTTATTTCTGATTGTCGGATTTAATTTGTCCATTCAATAGAAAAACGTGTTTTTTGCCAATAAATTACGTTGGCTTTTGGCCTAAATGTGTCATTCTAAATAATGAGTTGTCGATGTGTGTTATGAAGATGTTCTGTTTTGTGTGTACATACTTATTATCGACAGTATTATTATTAAAAAAGAAATTGTCATTTATTTGGGCAATAGAGTCCTATTTTCCAATTATGGTGATATTCCTCATTTCGAACTTCTATGTAGTGCATCGTGATTTGTAATGAGGTCAATTGTCTATTAGTTTACAACACGTTTGAAGACCTCTTTCAAATTACTTTCTATAGAGAAAACATCCTGTATAGGGAAATAATGGTTTTGTTGTTGTTGAGCATTTTCGTGACGGCATTGATCTTAATTGGAACCGATGCACCACATGGACGTATGTTATCACTAGTATTATTGCAAATTAAGTAATAAAGTAGTTAATATTCCTTTTACTAGACATATTCTTTCTATATCACTTTCACTGCAATACGAAGTTGTATAGATAATTTTACAAATTCACTTATTTATTTATTCGTTTGACTGTTGATATGATGGTAATGGTGATGACATAATAATGATTTTTTACATGACAACTAAAATTGGCATTATTTATGGATGAACGAAATGCAGCTAACAAAGTTTATTCGTTTTGATTATTTATTAATTGTTAATTTTTGGGAATGTAGATAATAAACTTTTTCGTTCATTTAGAAACATGATAATTTGTTTTGACCGCATTCTAATTGGATAACACACACATGTACATATATATATATATATATATATATATATATATTTGATTGTTTGAGCATTTATCATTAATTGATTACTAAAAACATTTATACTGTATCATATAAATAATAACTAATGTCGTGGTTTCATTGATTGATTTAAAAAAAATATTTATTTTTCTTAAAAGATAATGGATATTGTGAAGCTAAATAGAGATATATATTTTCTATTTTGATTACTTAGGTGGAATGAAAATTTTATAACTTACATTCCATTTTTATCAGGCTTTTATGGTCGTTTTTGAATTGAAAAAGTTTAATTTTTCATTAGCCAAATGACTGAAAAGGTGGCATGATTTTTACAAGATGTATTCAGTTTGATAAGAGATTTTTTAATGTAAAATGTTTTACAAACATTTTGTTTATATAGGGTCAGGTTTATTGAACAAGGTGTGGATGGTGTTATGTGTCTAAGTTATTAGTTGCCCAGGGAAAATATTCTATGTGTTTGTGTGTGTGGATATATTATTAATTACATTAAAGACGACGAAATTTTTAAATAATTAATTTTATGCGAAATTTTCTAAATGATAGTGATCGACGTTATTACTAACAGGCAAGGTATTTTAATTTTGTATTAATAATTAATAAGGTTTGGATTGTTGTCATCTATATGATGAAATGGATTACGTGATTATTACACAAACAGTTATATTAAGATTTATCATTATTATTATCTGTTACACTACTAGTGGCGTTTATGGCAGTGATAACAATCTTCAATTGTAATCCATTTTGAAACGTTTTTTGACAGATTTTCATATGTAACTGATGAGTTCCATTCGATTTTCTAATGTTTCTAGTTCGGTTTATTTCAGTTGATTGATTGCTCATTAATATCGCATTTCCGGTCTAACTAATTTGCTTGCGTCATTTCAATATTTGGACATGAAAGGAATATCTATTTGTCGTTTTATTTTATACTGTGTTCAGATGATCACTCATTAGAACAGTGACTTCTTTACGGTTTTGGATACTGTTAGTACGTTCTGGAATTAGATCCAGGTTTTATGGACACATTGTTTAGTTTGTGTATTTTTGTCACGTTCTTTAACAATTTCTTTTTTTTACCAGTTGGAGCTGTTAGTTCTAAGTTGAATCACCAGAGTGAGAAAGGCTATACAATATTAATAATAAATGTTATGTTAACATGTATAATTAATTAGGTTGAACCGTAGGTTAATTATTTAGTATTATTGAGTACGAAAAATAATAAAACTAGTGGCTACTCTTTTTTATTTACTTTTATTGCTTACATGTTTTATTTCAAGCATTTTTCAACATATTAATTTTCTGTTTGTTGAAACGGTTTTATTTTATTTTCTAAAGTAGGCATTTCATTCTGATATTCTTCGTTTTATGGGCGTTTGCTCCTTTATTTATCCACAGTTTCTAATAATGTTATCTTGTAATTGTTTTATTATTTTACAATAAATCAAATATGCTAATTTTTAAATATCTATAGTTTTTAATAATTTAATGGAGTGAGTCAAGCAATGAGCACATTGATACTATTTGATAAGGAATTTGTATCGACAATTTTTGTTCATCTTCACTATCAACCAATGAAAGAAATCGTGAAATACACGATAATTAGTTATTGTAACCAACTAAACATTCTGATTGGTCTATTAAAACAACGATTATAAGTGACATGGATTAGATTAGGAAAAACGAGTAAAATACAATGTTATGTAATTATTTGAATATTCGCCCATGTTTGTAATACAAGGTTTTAGCCTAGTGTATGTTGCATTTATTGTATATAGTTATTACATTATCAAGATTTAACATATTCTTTGTCTAGTGAATGTTGTACCTGCGGCTTACTATGGCTTACGTTGCAATACAAATACACTGATAGTCAAAAGCTGATTTTGGCATGTAGCTTTTGTGCGTACTGCTATATCAAATGAAACAATTAATCAATGTCACATTGTGTTTTTTAAATAAGCGAAATAACATTGGTTTTTCACAAGTTGTCTATTTATAAATTTCTTGTTTTCATTTGAATAAAAGTGGTGTGTGTGTGATTGAATTGAATTGAAATAACAAGTTATTGTGTTAGCTTCCATTTATTCAAACGTATGTTTATACATTTAAGCCAAATGTTTCAAAATGTGCTACGTTGTTTTGTTAATTAGACACTAACCGAGTGATTGATACTGTTGATTGGGACTCGTGACCCTATTTCAGCAAAGTTGTCATTATTCATGAATGGGACTTGTACATGACTACAATTATGGGAATATAACTGTTTTAGATATTTGAAGACAGCTTTGTAGAAAGTCCATTATTGATTGCAATATTTTAATTTTGCATTTTTGTGCCTTTTCTAGCCGCTCTGATGAACACCGATATGACTCAACTCCTCCAGTTGCAGCAGCAGCAGCAGCAGCAACGTCAAGCATCATTCATCGCCCAACAACAGCAACAACAATTACTTACTGCCAATCTGCTCCAACACTTATCAAACACTTCTCCCAATGCTCCATACATGCAGCACTTTAGTACATATGGCCGCGTGCCTCCCTATCTAAACCCGACTAATTTATTAGCTGCTGCTGCAGTCCAGCAGCAGCAACAACAACAACAACCGACTGTCAGTTCAGCGAATTATAACAACTTGCACATGAGTTTTATTCATTCACCATCGGCCAATGACCAAACGGGAGGTCAAAACGAATCTGATTTGAATAACAAATCACCTGCCACGACAACTGATGGAAATGATACATCCAACGGCGGTGCTAATAATCAAAGTTCGAATGGTGGCATTCAACGGGACGGATCGAATTCGGTGGTTTATGAAAATTCGTACAATTCGTTCAATCAGTGGTAAGTGTTTTTTTAATTTGATAATGGCTGGCGAAGAAATTGACTTCAAAATTAACCAATTGCAGTGTCAGATTTTGATTGGTTAAGAAATTATTAACTAATAAAATTACGGATATCCGATGATTAGCTAAGCATTGACAAACCAATAATATGTGCTCATACTTTTATAGTTAGTCCTGTTGTTTAATTTTCTTTAAATCTAATATTTTATTGTGGTTTTATTATTATTATTATTATTATTATTATTCGCAGTCATTTTACTAACAATGTAAATGTCTTTAGCGTAAGTTGCGTTCACCAATTGTAATTTAAAAAAATTAGACACTAATTATTTTTAGTGACGACTATTCTTCGGTTGTTTCAGGTTTGCGAAAAATTTTGAACAATCTTTGGTTATTGTTTTTATATGTACAGCGATTTTTGATATAGGATTTAATGAAATTTCTTATTTTGTAGACTTCATTTTTAGAAAAACGTTTTTTTTTAAAATTTTTATGGTAGTCTTTTTGAAATAGGCGGGTACATTTAGTATTTACTTACACGAAGATAAGTGTTAGGTATATGTTGTGTTTGTTTGCAAAAGTGGAACTCCGTCGAGATATATTGTAGTGCATTTGGTTTGTGTTAAGTTCTGCTTTGAGTTCAAGTACATATAAATGAGAGTTCATTAGGTTCTCAAGATTAGTAGCACTCTATACGAGACTCCAAATGAAGTATATTTATTTTATTTACGTTATAATTATGAGACAGTATTGCCAGTGGTTCTCAAAATATGTAAAAACTTGAAATTAAGACTGGTATCATATAATTTAAAGGTTTTTTATACAATTGACAAAACAAATTTTAGAAAGGACACACTTCCGTATGCTATATAGGCATATTCTTATTTCACTTAGTGTCGCCATTAAAACTTGTATATGCGTTAATTTTTAATTTTGAAGAAAGCAATTTTTGTATCATATACATACGTACTGTCTAATTGAATACAAAATTAAGTGTTTGCACATAACACATATGTACGTCGCTTGCAAACAAATTATATATTCATTGATTAATATTAGAAAGACGGTGATTTTGTTTATATATTGGTTGTATGACATTCATTAGTTCCTTTTTCAAATTGTACCTATTTACCAAATCGTTTTCACCAGAAAGTCATTAATTTTAAATTAGATTAATTTGATTTTTGTTTTAAGGCTGGTAAATATAGCTGCTTACTTTTATTGATTTTGTTTGGTTTTAATAGAAAGGAAATTTTTCACAGTGTGTATGATACATTTGAGTGCATTTTTCGGCTCTTTTAACAGTTTTTTGAATAAATGTTTTACATGCACGTACTCACATGCATCTAATTATCTATCTACTTAAATATTTATATGGATTTACTGTCGTTTTACATTTTTTAATAAAAACTTTTGGCGCTTATTTTTTTAGATTTTAAAAAGCATTAGTGGCAGTCTGTATTTCAAAAAAAATATTTTGGAAATGGGATTTTTAGTCTACACTTACAAATAGTTAGTTAGTGTTTTGGATAAGTTACATAAAGCAGAGTACGTCACTAGGTGTATGTACATATGTTTGTATGACTGTTAGGTTGTTCAGGTTTAGATAACAAGCGGCGTACAAAAAGTTTGAGTCCATAGTTCAGAATTCTTACCATTGAGTTGTTTTCATATCTATTTACTTTTCATGTATTTCATTTCGTTTTGGTTGGTAACGTAGTTACCTCTTTATTATTTCCATATTTGTACAGCATTAAGCGATTGACTTCGATGACCTGATAAGGGTTACAAACGTAGGAGTACGACAAATTTTCTTGGCTGGAATTCTTGTAACAGCGTCAAGGATGTACCAGGCTGCTTAATTTTTTTCAGGGTTATCAATTCTAGTACAACAGCTGCCTATAGTATATATATAGACCTGTAAATACTTTTTAAGTACCCTGGGTGTATGGTTTTACCCATCCGCTGTGCACTCTGTCCCTGTAGTGTTAGTCTTGGTGCTTGTGTGTACCCAGCCCAAGATGAGCCACGCAATGGTAACAGTTAGGAATATTACCATCATTTAAAATGAGATTGCATAGGCATTACTTTAAAAATAAGCATGGGGCAATAAGATATCAGCTACAGAAAAAAAAATTCCCATAATTTAAAACGAACATGGAACAACAAAATTGTTCCATGTATTCGAACACTTTGCCAAACGTTGTGCTTGTTCTCATGAAACATTCAGTTTAATTAGATTTTACCCAATGGTTTTCAGCCAAGTTGTCTGTTGTTTACCATCTTCCATTGTCCATTCCAAAAGCGTTCTTGCTGGTTTTTCGGGTGTTTCAAACTAATAATCAATTCCAAATAAAAATATAAGAAGACGTAAATTGTGAGATGAATTCATTTCGTATATTCTCGTCAGTCACACATATAACATTTTAGTATATATATAACAAAGCCACCATGAACAGGTTGTTGGATACGAATTGAACTTAGAAGGGGGATGTAAATGAGAATTCATAGTTAGATACTTCTTCCTTGTACCTATGCCACTGTTCATAGAAATTGACGAGATGATTACCTTTGATGAATTCATATGCCTAACCAGCTATATATGATAATAATCAATTGAGGAAAATTGATTGTGATTTAGACAGGCACCACAATTTTTCTAAAAAAGGAGATTACATTGGTCAATTGTGCATTTTCATGATGGTTGAATTTTTAGTAAATTCGTTGTACGATTAAATGAAAATGTTTATACCATTTACAATTATTTTATTCCTTCCATTTATAAATTTTATTGTTAATTTTTAACAGTTTATAAAAATAAACGTGTGCACTTTTTATGTGTTTTTGTTTTTCAAAATGTATATGGTGAATGTTTTTTGGTATTTATAATTATTTTATTATAAAAGTTATTTGTGATGTATGGCTGTTTATATATATATATATATATATATATATATATATATATATATATATATATTCTAATTTTGACAGTCTGAAATGCTTTTTTTCAGCATTAACTATTTATCTGCAATTGTGTTGATACATTGACAGTAGACTCGGTTTGTTAAAAGTTGTAGTACGTTATGGTTGTTATTGTTATTGTTCACGATTAACTTGTATGAGCAAACAAACGTGGTATGCATTACCATAGAAATTTGCGTGTTTTTAGATAACAGATTTATTTTGATTGTTTAATGTGAATAATTTGAAACAGAAGTTGGTGGCAAAGCCATCATGAACAGGTTGTTGGATACGAATTGAACTTAGAAGGGGGATGTAAATGAGAATTCATGGTTAGATACTGCTTCCTTGTACCTATGCCACTGTTCATAGAAATTGACGAGATGATTACCTTTGATGAATTCATATGTCTAACCGGCTATATATGATAAATGGATAATTTGAGATACCTTAGGTATAAGCTAGCATCCATTTACTAAGTGGGAGTCTAAGGAAAACCAAGTTATATCGCTTTACTCTTCTGTTATTAGTCTGATGCCTATGGGAATCTAGTTCACAATGCACCATGTGGAAGAAGAACAATCGGGAATATCACCATGATTGGAATTTGAGACTTTATAAGCACTAATGTGTAACAATTGAATAAAAATTATTTTCAATAAAGGTGTTGTTATGTCAAGTAGTACTTGAACGAATTTCTTTTCATGTAAAGTATTTTTGACTGACTTCTATCCAGGTCGATTTTTTAAAATTTTTATGAATTTTTAATTTCGTTCGGCATAGTAAAACGTTGAAAAATTGATTTATTTGTTTTGGTGTTTGAAGTAACTATTTTATTGTATTGACTTGAAGCACAATTAAAAATTTAGATAACGAGAAATATCTTTCAGCAGTGGACATTTTAGCGAAGCCGAACGTGGGCCCGCATTTTATTGCCGGTGGTGGAATTCGAACCTATGCTCACCGAGGTCCAAATCGAGCGCTGTACCGCTAGACCACCCCGGTAAAAAATGAAAATGCGTGTATAATGTAACTTTACTGATGTCTTTTGTTGTGACTTTTATTTAGCCATAAACAGTATTGTTGATCTTTAAGCTGACACCATTAACTTTAACCGACCCAATTCTTACTGTATTTCATTTACTTGAATTGTTAATTCATGTATAAATTTTTTATTCCAGTGTTTTGATAAATTTGCTTTCTTATCAATATTACTATTACTCAATTGAAGTACTAAAAATTTAACTTTAAAGGTTTGTAAAAGCGTTAGGTTTTCTAAGTTTTGGCAATGAGCAGTGTCAAACTTAAACTCCAGATTATTTGATCTAGGAGGTGGCGTTCGACTAGTGAATAACACGCGTTACATACCAAACGACATCAAATCGATACATGCATTTTATATTTTCGTTTAAATGATTGTTCGGCTTGCTAACTGTTTCTTTTTATCGATGCTTTGAGTACGGTGGGGGTGGGGGTTGTTTATTCAACCTAGTTGCCGTTTTTATTCTGTTACTGTCAATTTTTTTACGTATTAATGTTTGTCTATTAACATATATATATATATATAGTACACCTATTTTTCTGTCTATTTTTTATTTATGTTTACCAATACATGGTTGTTGGATTGTTATATATATATATATATATATATATAAATTTTTAATAGGTTTGTTATTTCGTTCTTTTGGGAATTGATTAGAATGAGCACATTAAAGATTTTGGTTGAGTAATTTTAATTAATATTATGTATTTGTATTCAATAGTAAACCAATGATAACAATAATAGATTGACTGGTAAATAAAAATTATTTTACAATCCCTAAAGAACTTCCTGTATCACAATTAAGGCATTATTATATCTAAGTTAATTATTAGTTCCGGATGCGTTTTTAAAATAAATATTGGAAATTGAAAATGACAATAAATAATATAAAGTATTTTATATTTAATTAAATAATTATTTTGAAAGATATTAACAAGTGAAATAGTGGTTGTTTAAAGTCAACACCTATGTAAACATAATTACTAAACGCAATTTACATACTTTTTATAATAATTTATGTACTTAATCTTTTTTTTTTACATCTAATGGCTGAAATTTATATATGTTAAACACATCGTTGTAATTAGTTCAATGTTAATTAGAAGCAAAATGTAATAAGCGTAAAACTGTTATTTGTTTTTTAATTGTTGGATTTAGTGTAACCTTGTTAAATTACAATGGGGGTTTTATACAACTAAAAATTAAGTACATTTTAGTAGAAATAAATTTTTCATTGAAATTTAAAGTTTAAAATTGATTTTTTAGTAAATAGAAAAGCAATTAGTAGGTAGCTGTTAAAATAATTTAACATTTTATGGTTTATAAAGGACGAAGTAATGGGAATTTTTGTAAAAAGAACTGGAAAACGTTTTTTATCACACAAAAAAAAACAATTGTGCAACTTAAGAAATTAAAATTAACTAGTTTACTCAAATTGTTAAGTATAATTTACAAAAATTCAACTATTTGCTAATAAAGATTAGAGCAAAAAATGTCTTTTATATGTTTAATGATTGAAAGTTGAGTCGTTTTTATTAGTATTAAACAAAACAAAAAAACTTAATTTATGTTCTATAAAAAATTAAGTTTTGATTTAGTGTTAAGTCTTTTATTTTGGTTTTATTGTTTGAATGTTTTAGTGGAAAAATGTTTTCCAAAGCTAAACGAGGATCAGCATTTATTGTCTGTGGTGGGACTCGAATCTATGCCCGACCTTAACGCCACTTTAACACATTTTATTGTATAGCAAATAAAACATTGTGGATAGTCAAATAGAATACCCTATACACGCAATTTTGTGAAATTTTTACTTCGAGTGATTAGAAAAATATTTATATTTAACAGTGTTTTGTTTATGTATGAAGTATTAAATGGTTGTCATATGTATATATAGTTCAACTGTTAATTGCTCTTCCATCCTTCCTTTTCTTAACATTGGTCAAAGCAGCAATAAAGTGAATGTATTTCGGTTTTGCAAACACATTGACTTCTACATACAAATCTTATCGGATGTTTTGTGTTTGCAATATTATTACTTGAAAACTATTTAACGACTTCGACTTATACAGAAACAAGTTTTATTGAATGATGAATACAAATCGATATTAATCATATATTTTGTCAACAATTAGGTTTTATTGCTTAATAGGGCGTGCTTGTTTCGAGTGTCGATGTTATCTTGTGCTTAGGTTGTAATCATGTGATTGTATTAGGGTTTTTATAGAGTGATACGGTACTTTTACATATTACTAGCTGTGTTATTTGATACTGGATTCTCATTGACGTATACAAACAAGTACGGCATGGTTTCTGTATGTAGTATACTGGATCATCGGTAAGACTTTAATATTCGAACTGAGGAACTGTTTTGACTATTTTGAGAATCGCTTATTGTACAGATTTAGACAACGTAACGATAATAGTCCTAAAATTATACATGAAATCAACTAGTGGGATGCAATTGGTTTTAGGTAATTTCAACACCAAGATTTCCTCGGATCGTGCTTAAAGAATCAGTAATTTAATTTGATTGTTTAGTGTGCCGAGGTGGCGCAGTGGCTACGTAGCTGTCAAACTCGTACTGCCATCACAGACACTAAGCCCGGACTTTCATTTGTCTATGCTAAACGCCCATTTGCTGAAACATATTTTCAGCATAAATATTCAAGCACTACAATCTGAATTAGGCATTTAAAACTACAATGAAATGCATGAATGTGTTGTGTTGTGCGAAGTGTCAAATTGGGCGTGTCATTGTTTACCTATTTACTTGCACACTCAATGCAATGTGCCAAATACTAATTGATTTTTCTTGTTTATCTTCAATCCAATCAATTTCCCGTTTTATTGTTTGTTACTTTGTTTAGAAGAATAGGTAGTACTGATTAACAGGTGTTATTCCAACAACATGTGACATTTAAAGTATGACCCTTTCAAGATGAAGTAAACAAGAAGTCTTTATTATTAGTTGCTTTGTTTTATAAAACCAAATTATAATAATGATAATAAAACTAATAAAAGTTGGTGGCAAAGCCACCTCTTTATTAGTTCCAAGTTTTCAAAGCATCTCGAATAATTCCTCTCCATTGTTCATGGTTTTTGAAGGCGTGCACCAATATGTCAGTCCAACGATTTTGCCATTGTTTCTATGACAAAGTTCCGGCCAAATAGGGTGAAGATCGTCCCGAACAGCATCCATCTAAGTACGTTTCTGACCACCTTTCCTTTTCTTCCAATCGGCATTTGGACAAGTCAAAGTTATGGAACATGAGATTGCATCAGGATTTTTACGAAGAACGTGTCCAAATAAATCTGAGACATTTTGCCTCAAATTTGTTCAGCTTCATGATCTCTGACCCTGTAAGAGTCCAGGTTGTAACTGCGTACAGAAGCACTGTGAGAACCAATGAAGAGAATGTTCATCTTTGTCTTTGGATTGATGTTTTTTCGTCTCCAGCTGAACAGTAGATGAACCTCCGTCAGAAATAATCGAAGAGCCCAGATACGTTAATTGTTTTACATTGGGAAGCACAGCATAATCGTAGGGCGCTGAAACTTTGTCCGAAATTCCGGGATGCGCCGGAGCGTGTGAATCTGACCAACGTATCCCAAGCCAGGACGAAAACCAGTTTGGTTGGGACGTGTGGTATTCTCTCTCTCCGGACGAATCCTATCAACTATCGCTGATGTGGCAATTTTTGCATCTTTTTCTTTTTCGCTATAATTATTGGTTGGAGCATAGGTATCGATGACAGCTATTGAGTATTTAGATACTTTAAAACGAGCAAACGCTAATTGTGGAGATATGCCCTTCCAGTCAATTAACGCACTGGAAGCTGTTGGTGATAGACAAAATGCTACCCCGTGGTGTGCTGCGTTTGATGCACAAGATGATGGGATAAATAATGCAACAGACTGGGAAGTTGTAGGAAGACGAAATGGATCTGAATAATTCAGTTTTGTTTCCTAAAGACAAACAATGACAATTTTAAAACGACTTAGCTCTGCGGCAGTAAATGCTTGAGTCGAGACAAAAGACAGTAACCGTACGTTCCATGTTCCTATACGGAGTGTATTTCGGATGCTGATTGAACTTGGGGGAGATAAATAAAGTTTCTTGGCTAGAAGATTGCTTCCTTGCGACGTGGCCGGTGTTCACAGGAGTTGACAAGGCAATCTTCTTCAGGGGACGAGAGGGATGACACCGGTTGATGGATCAGAGGAAGACCGTTCACACCTTGGTGACTTTAAGTCAGGCTCGTCATTATTAGATAACAAGAGTAAAGTCTTGTTATCTCTCCAATGCAAATCCGTCAACTTCGGTTTTTCCCCAGACAAGTTTAGCAGATCCGATGCCCTAGGGATCTCGGCTGCTGATTCCATCACATTTTCTGGTTGAACGAAGTTTCTTAATTGTTTCCACAGGATGAGGACATGAAGTCTGATTTTCTGTCAGGATGAACTCCATTAGCCTAGTCGGCTACATATGGTAAATGACTACCTTGAGACACCTTTTAAGCATTCAGGGTGTATGCTAGCACCCATTCACTAAGCGGAAGTCCAGTGAAAACCAGTTATACCACTGTGGACTCGGTCCCTGCTGTTATTAGTCTAGAATTGCTATAGGCATATAGGCACCTAGTCCAGGATGCACAATGTGGAGGAATAACAGTCAGGAGTATCACCATCATTGGAGTTTGAGACTTTATGAGCATTACTCAAATTCTCAGGATCATTTAGTATCCCATAAAACCAAATTCATGTGAAATCATTATGGTTAATTGTGTTAAAGAATAACAATATATTTAACATTGATTGTATTATTCCATAAAAAGCGCTAATCAAGGCAGTTGGAGTAGCCTGACACTATCTTGCTTTACCCAATCTCAATAGTGCTGTTAGTGTATGTGTCTTTTCGGAGCGGTACAAATAGCTGAATTACTAGAGTTGTATCTGAGTGGACACATGTTCAATTTAACTTCTGGCATGAAATGGAAACCATCTTCGTTTCGGAGTTTTGTTAAATATCCACCTACTGAAAAATGTCTTTTTTATCAAACAATTGAGCAATAAAAGCTAAATATGAAAAAAAATGTAACAAGGAGTTGCAAACGTTTGCATGTTATCTGAAGCACTATTGCTGTTATAAAATCAAATTTATTTTTAGATTTTATTATTATTATTATTATCATTATTATTATTACTGTTATTATTGCTATTATTATCACTACTACTGCAATAATAATAATAATTATTATTATTATTGTTAGCATTACTATTATTGTTGTTATCATACTTATCAACTTTAGTCAATGCGTTCGTTTACAATAAAGTATTTGGTTTTTATGTGAATGAAAGTGTGCGATTGGCATTTGCGTGTATTTAGATTGAAAAAAAAATTGGACAAAATATTTTGATCCATATATGTCAAAATAATTTGCAAATAACAAACCGCGATGATTAATAATTGCTGTGCGTATGGACCAACTTTAACAGAACAAAAAATAGAATTAGCCAAAAGTTGTATGATTTTTGTGTTTTTCAACAATAAAAAGTTTATCACAAAAAACATTAGCAGACATAACATTTGTGTTTGAAAAGTAGTACATGACGCGAAGTTTGCACTTGTTGAATGCTTTTATGTCCAGACTTTGTTTCTGTATGGGCATGCGTCTGATACTTATCAAGTTATATTTGCATAAGAACAGTAATCAGTATTTTAAATATATTTATATTGATATTGGCGATAACAATAGTGAAATATCATTTCATCGTTAGATTAATCATCCTCTTTCCCCCATTTGTTTTGATATATTTATATATTTTAAAATGGTGCATTTTATTGTGTGTATGTACAGTAGCTACAATTGGCTACTTGGGATTGGGATATTGATTAGGCAATGATAACACAATCAGACGGGTGTTAGTGTCAGAACACAAATTAGGCGAATCTTTTTTATGTACAAGAAGGATATTTTGCATTTATGGTAATAGGATATTGTATTGATAACTTTGACTATGTTTATTTACATAATGACTAGTAGAAAGAGTTTGCTATGTGATTTGCACTTTATGTGAATGCGAATCGTTGGCTTTTATTGGAAATTGGATGAAAAGTAGGTTTTGTATGTATATTTGATGCTGTTATTTTATTTAGGAATGTTATTTTATGCTAACAGTGTTTCTAGTCCATTATGTACTGATTCTTTTATGTAAGGATTAGTGAATTTAGTGTAGCGTATCTTTTGCTAATTGCGTCAGAAAACAACAGATTTTTGTTTCATTAAAATGTTACACGGAAACCAGGATGATATTTGGAGATATCCTGCATGAGGAACTTCATTTATCGTTGCTGGTAGCAATCGGACCTATAGATAGGCAGTAGTCTAATGTCTTAACTACCTGTTAAAAAAGCGATTGAAGCCTACTTGAATACCACCAGCAATTTGCTACGTACTTTGAGTCATCTGGTTATAGTGACACATTGTTTCTAATTTTATCCATCAAGACAAGACAAGCCGAATTGGCCTTTTTACTAGTCTACTAGTGGTCTGTCTTATTTTTGAAAATGTTGGCACACGTGGAAGTCATTTAAGTTCAATTATAAACATTAATTATTTTGAACTAAATTATTGTTTTTGTCGATTGTTAATTCTTGGTGGTTATAGCGTTGAACTAGAAATTGAATGGGCGTAAGTTTGAGTCCCAATATTGGTATTTACCTTTTGTAGTTTATTTCTAAGTTAGATTTTAGTGATCATATCAATACTATTAAAGTAATGTCTAAAGCATGTTTTAGTAAGGTTTAAGATCTGCTTTTTATAGTTAAGTAATGTTACAAAAGTTAATTATTTATGCGCATTAAATTGGACAGCTGGTTGTGTATGCAGTATATATAACGCCTCATTTTAAAAATCTAGGCCTTTGTATTATCATATTTTAAATGTTTCTTTGAAACAAATAATTTTTTTACTGTATCGTTATTTCTGGCTTGCCAACGCACGTGTTTATTTGTTTTGTGCACGCATATATATATATATATATATATATATATATATGATGTTTCTATTTCGTTTTGTCGTTATTTTGGTACTTCCATACGTGTTTACGTGGAAAAATAATTTTATTAAGCTTTAAACAAATTGATAGTGGAAAAGAAAATGATGATAGAAATTATTCTATTTATTAAAGTATCATTTAGGGTGTGTATATCCGTAAACAATAGCCAGACATGTCTATAATTAGTATGAATTCTTTTTTGTTTTCAAAATAAACGTGATATTTTGAAGGGCAGAATGACTGGAACAATTAAAAATTATAATAATGTTTGGATTGATTGGCCAATCACTAAACTAAATGTTCTTGCAATTGTAGTTGTAATTTTTTTATTTTGCCATCGAAATATTGTCTTGACTTGATGTAGCTTGGGTCGAAAAGGTTTCAATGGATGCCGCTTTGTTTACTAGGTGTGTACCATCTATCAATATTTTGGTCCTAAAAAAGAAGTTAGATATCTAGTGTTATTAGATAACTGGGGTATTACGAAATTGTATTGGACGCCACTTCTTCAATCGATCATAGGTGTTCGTTACTAGTGTAATGGAACCAGAAGTCGTTCTGGACAGGTTATTACGCTGTTGAACAATCAATTTGATATTTGGGATGTTCATCATCGTGAAGATTTGAATAATACTATTAAGTCTGAATTTGCAACTATGTTAATATTTCTAACCGTTCCTCTTGCACATAGTGCATCCTGGATTAGGAACCTAGACTAATAACAGCTACGATCGAGTGCACAGCAGTATAGCTGGGCCTCCGCTTTGGCGGGTGGGTGGGTGTAATCATACACTCGGGATACTTAAACGGTATTTCAGGGTATATGTATATCATATGTAGTCTTCGGGCTAATAGAAATAACCCTGACAACAAATCGGGCGGTCTTGTCAATTTTTGCGAATAGTGGCGCCATCACAAGGATGCCACTTTTTAGTCAATACATTTTCTTTATTTTTCTACGTTTTGAGTCGACTGTTTAAGATACTGCACAAATGAATGAATTTGGCAAAATTGGTAACACCAATAGAATCTTCAATTATGAGGAAACTAAATCTTTATGGATAAATAGGGTTTGAAAGGGATTGTTGAACATGTTTACTTTATCCATCTTTTAATGGACATGGTTAGAGAAGTGGTTTGCAAACTGGTAGGCACACATTACCAAAATGAGGTACACTAGAAAGTTGAAATGTTGAAAGGAACGGGATAATTATCTAAAGCATTTAAAGTGTTCTATTTTAGGAAATTATTCGTTCAACTATTATTATTGTAGCATTTTGACAGAACTTCACAATATTTTTACAATTTTAATAAAAAAACAACATTTGATTTTAAAGAATACCTACGTGTAAAAGCATTCAAATCTTATTCAAGTGATTATTCACTATTTTAAGATTTAGAAATCGTGCGAGTTATGTTATCGATTTGTATTCGTATATGACGGTGTCAACATTATTGAATTTTAGCCGTTAATATGGGGTTTTTGGCTAACGTTGGCAAAAAAAATTAGTTTGTATGCATTATATGTTTATTCAGTCGTTTGTATGATTCTATACTTTCAATCAGTTGATATATGACAGGACAACATGTTGTTCACATTTATTGTGATTTCCAGCGGCCAGTTATGTGACATGGTACATGACATTGGTGCATGTAGTTTTATACAAAAATTAGGTCTACATACACATTCATGCACACAATTCCATTCTGATATGCATTAACGTTTTTTGTTGAATAGAACTGTCAATCTTGTTTTGTGACCTTATCGGAACATGTATGTGTTCCCAAGAGTGGCAACCAATGTTGCCGTAGCGTGTGATAACATTTTTTATATAATTAGCGAATATATTGAATTCGGTTTGATAACAGTTTATGTGTGTTTGTATCGAAAGGAGATATGGACTCCTGGGTGACCTGGTATATATTTATTTTACCTTATTTGATTTTCCAATACCTGAATGTTTGCAGGAGACATTTTGTATTTAGCGAAGCTCTCAACGACGTTTCGCATTTAGTGCTGGTGTTTGGACTCTAGCTACTCTTCAATGACCTTCATGTAAGAGAAACTATTTCTTTTGGGCTCAAGGTTGGTTTAATGCAAATTTTGTGGGTTATTTAGTAGAAATAGGCCAATTATCTGGATCTGTAGCCGACTGGTTAGGCAATCAGAGTAGTGGCTCACGATGATGTGGCCGTTGGTACAATTTTACCAAGGTTGTTGATTGAGCCACCAGTTGGTCACATGTATATGAATAACTTTAGGACTATCATATTGTTACGTCCAAGACTATAGAAGAGGCGATGCTTCAACGGCTAAACCTTGAATGTTACTGTTGCTAATAAACCAGGCAAGTGGTTTCTTGAACAAAACCAGCTAATGACTCAGTTGGTAATGCACAACTCTGATCCGTTTGAAGAAAGTTTTGTTAGAGGATCTTTTTCAATTGCATGACTCAGATTAGGCAAATGTATTTGGAATCTACTAGACCACTAATTTTTCTTGTATAAACATTGTGATACTGTTGGGCTGTTTCAGTATAAATTGTCGTCAATACTCTCTAACTGATACAATTTAATTTAAATATTTTTTTGATTTTACATTTACTACATTTTTCATCAGTTGACATTTGTGCAAAGCCGAACGTGGGTCTGCATATGGTGCTGTTTGTGGAGATCGAATCCATGGCCACTCAGGTACGAGTCGAGCGCTGTACCGCTAGATCACCACGGCACACACCGTAATCCGTTTAAAATGGTCAATAATTTAAACTGTCTATTTAACAAATCAATATCTTTAATTTTCTTGTTTTTCATTCAAATAAGATTTTTAGATTAAATGGCCCATATGTAATAGTTCAAAAATCATTCGCACTAGTGTCATAAATATGACTTTTCAACAGCAACAACATTATTGTCTGTTTATACATAATCCAATATTTTTTGCACATTAGTCAATTGGGCTTTTGGGAATTTTTTTTGGGTTTGTGTCATCTGGACTTTGTGTCTTTTTTTATCCAGTTCAATAATTCAATTTTTTACCATAGCTTTACATGTTTGTCATTTCAGGCTGTTGTTACTGTTCGGGTTTTTTTCTTCTGTCCTTTTATCTATGTTCCTTGCCTCATTATAAATTTCATTGTTCACACAATTTATAATTGTAATTTTTGTTGGGAAATTTTTTGTATGACATCAGGCAACTTTTCCAACAGCTGATAATGATGATCAATAGGTTTTACTCTAAACGTCATTTGTAAACCACGTCATCACATCATTTTGGGTGGTGTATAGACTTGTTCTGACTAATCCTATGTTTGACCATGTTTACACTAACAGATATGGTTATTTAACACAAGTTTGAGGATGACTGTTATTGACACATTATTTTTTATTTCAACGGTCAGTTTGTACTATAATACCGGAAAGAAAATATTTGTTAACTACCTTAAAATTAGTTTTTTATTGGAAGCAGATGCAAGGCATTAAGATATTTTTAATTGTGGAGTGACTCATTGGTTCTAAGTTTCCATCTGAAAAGTTTAGGGTTAGATGATACAACATTATTAAAGCCCTAACCTGCGATAGAGAAGCTTATTCATAAGCTTTGGGGCTTCTTCTAATGGAAAGTGTGGATTCATTTTATTGTGTATTACTTTCTGTATAAACTTCAACAACCTCATTGTATTAGTCTTAAAAATATTTATATAGGATCACCTGGTGGCCCAGTTGGTTTTATACAACTTTACATTTTAGCAAAAATGCCCATTATTGCAAGGTGTTGTTTAAGAAATTATTAATTAATTTTTCATAAAGTCTGGTGTAATTATTACTATCCTAATCATATTACTCAATTGTGAGATTGCAGGGAACCTTACTATTTAAACTATTTAATACATTCCTTTTTCTACCAATCCAGTTTACTCAAGGAAAACATGGCTCCATCTATGTCGACCAACCAGTGCGCTCCATTAACGCACAACCAATCATATCTCACCACGAGCCAAACAGCAGCCGATGGCATTTGTTTAGGTTTGAACGGAGCAGGTAGCAATTCGTTGATGATGATGAATGGAGCAACACTCGGCCGAGAACATCCCAATCCACTAATCCAAACACTATTCGGGCGATCTGCTGCTAACAACACCAACCCGAATTTTATCGATCCGACCTATTTGACCTCGTCTCGACTAGTTAATTCGATGCAGAATGTACCTTTGGTCGATCACGAGCAGCAGCAGCAGCAGCAGCAACAACAACAACGGTCCGATTCGGTTACTGCTACAGTCAGATCCAAACGGCCACAGTACAAATGTTATTGCCCGTGGTACTACTGGGTCATTGTCATTTTGGTATTCGCCTTTTCATTGGCTCTTATGCTGGCTATAACGTTTTCAGGTTGGTTTTTTATGTGTGTGTGTGTGTGTGTGTTTGTATACAGGTTGACCCAAATTATGCTTAATTGGCCATTCACTTGTTAATTGTTTTATGCACAATAAGAAAGTTGACTACTTTTCTATGTGGTTACATTCGCATCCGAAAATGCGAGACTATCGTTCGAGCTGTTTAGCAATTGTTGAAATAATGGCGAAATGACTATATCATCAATCCATCCATCCATTTATGCTCGACTCAAAAGATGACATTCTTGTGATAGCGCGACAGTTTGCAAGGAGTGCACATTCTTTTGACAAATTGCTACATATGGTTCTGCTGTAGCTTTGCAGCAAGCAGGATGTATAATTCTACTCATTCATTAAAGCAAAAGTCTAGATAATATGCCGCTATATACTAGTGGGGCAATGGGTTTTATGTAACTAATTTATTTATCTTATTTGAGGAATTATTAATTGTCTTATTGGTAAGGATGATATCTATCACTGAAATTTATCTACAAATAAAAATTACCGTGATAATTGTAATAGTGTTAGTAGTAGTAGTAGTAGTAGTAGTAGTCAAATTAAGTTGTATCTGCATTAAATTTATATTTTAAATCTGTTTTCGCCATACTGTTGCAAGATGTATTGTATAATGTTACATGTTGTAATATTGAAAGGTGTGATTTCATGTAATAGAAAATTCAGTAATAATTCGTTATACACATTATATTTTTTGCAAGTCAAAATAATAGGTGTTATGTTCATTTTTTATCTCACTCTTTTCGAACATGTATTATCAGATTTTTATTTTGCATTTTGTACACTGGATAGCCAGACATTTGGTCTCGTGTGTTGACTGGCCAAAATTATGTTGAACCTGCAGAGTTAGTTTGAAATGTTCCATAATCGTGTTTCGCTACGTCCACTAATTTACAACTCGTAACTGCTATATTGTTAGATGGGTGTGTGGGTGTGTTGGCTGGGAGGACGAGGTGTCGTTAGCTGCATATTTGCTTTGTAATCGTGATAAGCAGAGGAGGGAAGGCAGGGGAAGGAACGTGCACAGACAGACACATAATGTTACGTGATAGATTAATAATTACATTTTATTTATTGAATAGATCGATTTTGTATCTATGTATTTTGAATTTGTTAGGTTGATATATTAATTATGGCCATCTATTACATAAAATTATTTTAATTGTTGAATCTACAAAAAATTGTAGTATATACTACTCATTTTAGAATTATTTAAATAGTTTGGTAAATTCGCACTTCTTCAATTTTTCTTTTGATAGAGGAAAAAGAACGTTTGGATTATAGACTTCAAGAACGTCTAACCCATGATCCGGCTATTATTGGTACGTTTTGTTTATAGATTTAAAAATAAATATTTAATCTAATTTAAAACGTTATTTATAATGCAATCGTCTTTCCTGATTTGATATGGGAAAGAAACCTAATTGGCGTTTTAAAATTAAGAAAATAACAAATTTATATAGTTGACAAATGGTACTCTGGTGACGGTGCTACTGCTTAAAATGTGGACGAGGTAGTCTAGCGAATGCATATATATATATATATATATATATATATATATATATATATATATATATATATATATATATATATATATATCGACCGAAGCCGAAACCCAATTATACTGTTGTACACTAGATCCCCATCAATGTTCGTTTGACTTCAAGGTGTACCGCAGTGTAGTACGGATTCAGAAATATATCAAAATGTAAATTGAATTTTAAATTAGCATTATTAAAATTTCCAATATGAGACGTTTTAATCAAAACCTGGCAGTTGTCTATATTGGCTAGAGTTATGTCATTCATTCATTCAATTTGGTTGATGACGCGTAGTCACTTGTTCATTATTTTCTATATTTATACGATAGATAAAACGATCGACTTCGATGGCTTGATAAGCGTAATAAACACAGAAAAATAACAAAGTTTCTTGACCGGTGGACGACATCCTTGTGATGTCGCTACTGTTTGCAAGCGTTGACAAAGCCGTCTGATTTTTTGTCAGGGTATTCTTTCTTAGCTCAACGGCTACATATGGTATATGTATACCTTAAGATACCTTTTAACTATTCTAGATGTATATTTGCACCCACCCTCTGTAGGGGAAGTCCAGGTATACCGCTGTGCACACGGACCCTGATGCTATTAGTCTATATGCCTAGAGCACTTAGTCCAAGATGCACCACATGGGGAAGGAGTAATCTGGAATATCACCATCATTGGAAATTGGGATTATGTGAGCATTACTTACATCTTCAGGATCGTGAGCATCCCAGAGTTGTTTTGTAGAGTTATGTTGTAAAGAACAAACGGTATCACTCAGTGATTCTATATATATATATATATATATATATATATATATATAGTATTACTGCTAGGTTGTTTAAGCATAGATACGAGGAATCTTAGACTTTACAGTTTCGTCATTGGTAATAAGTGCAGAGCCTTGTTCCGGGTTTTTGCTAAATATGTACTTGTTAAAACGTTTTTCCCGTCAGACATTGGATTGATAAAAAAACTCAAATTATTAGATATGAATAGGATTTTACTGCTTCCATGAACATCTATAACTGAACGGTATTTAAACACACATACACACAACTGACTGTTCATCTTGGTACTGTATATGATGAATTCCTTTCGGATTACCCATTGCACAGATAACACCTTATGCTGTTTTTTTTGTTTGACTAAAACTTAGTCGGATGTATTTATTGATTTTTTTTTCGATTGTATAAATAAACGTGAGACATTTATTTGTGGTCATTTAGAATGTAAGTAACAAAATCATTGTTCTTGTTTAATGGGTTTTGTGCCACACATTTTCAAGTGTATCGTTTTTTCACATTCATGTGATTATTAACCCATTAGTTTTAATTTCATGTTTTCCATGCCACAAGCCTGTTGGTGTTTTGATTATAATGAACATTGTCAATTGAACGACATTAAAATGTCATCTATTTTTTACTGACTATTTTGCATTATATTATTGTCATTATTTACTAAATTTGGTTGTTTATGGTTGAAATTAGAGGTCATTTGTTTCAATGTGTAACAAAAAGACATCTGTAGTTTGGCATTCTTTATCACATTTTTGGCCACGTATTACATGTAACTTCTATTCTAATTTTACAAAACAGTGATTGTAAAAACTCTGGAGCACTATTAAAGATTAACTTTATAGAGCTGCAACATAACACACAATTCGCTACTTCATAATGTAGTATGACATGGATGCGTTTAAAAGGAGAAAAATATTGTAAACAAATAATAAAGCGAAAATTAAAACTTCAATTAATAAGAACAAATATGTGACTGTGAACATTTATTTTTAATACCTTAAATGTTTTACGGGAAACATCCTTCAGCAGTGGACATTTTAGCGAAACCGAACGTGGACCTGCATTTATTACCGTCGGTGGGATTCGAACCCATGTCCACCAGGTCCAAGTCGACCGCTGTACCACTAGGCCACTAGGCACATACTATATACTGTACTATTTCCAACCATTCTGGTGGTGGGATATTAAAGAATCCCGAATATTTAAGTAATGCGTATGAAATCTCAATTTCCATTGTTGTTACCTTCACATGGCACATTCTGGAGTAGATTCACCTAAGCACCTGGGTTAACACAGCAGGGACCCAGTACACAGCGGTATAACTGGGCTTGAGTTTTGGTAGATGGGTACGAATCATACACTCAGGGCTTTTAAAGGCATTTTAAAATATACGTATAGGATATGTAGCCACTGGGCTAAGGGGATAAAGGATCAGACAGCTTGTACAATTTTTGCAAACAATGGCGCCGTCAAAAGAATGTTGTCTATCAGCCAAGAAACTTGGTTATTATTTCTATGTTTGCTACACTTATGAAACCATTAGAGTTGACCGTTTGATATGTTGTACAAATATAGAAATAATGACGACGTGATCGCGTCATCACTCACAATACAATTTTTGACTCTCATAGTCATTTACTTTGTCTAGACTTCTACCGGTGCATTTGGACTGACATGGTAGCACGTGGACTCAGTCCATTTATTTATACTAAGCCTCCTCACCCAATTGAATTACTTAATTGGGTGTCTGTTTGCTTACCGTTTGCTTACGGTTTGCAGCTAATAGAGATCACTGGAGGGTCTTAATTCGGGATGTAATTAACATTTAAAATCAGCATACATCAAGTGTCGTTCAGTAAGTGCACGTTGTAAAAGTTGACGTTTTTTGCAGACTTTTGGTAATTTGGACTACCCTGGGCGATAATAACCGGTGGGAATTTTTATCATCGATGATGGTGATATCTAAACTTCTACAGATGTTTCCATAACTATATTAAAAAATTGATTACTTTGTGATGCACTTCTAATAAAAACAATCATCCTTTGTATTAAATATGATTATTTATCCTTTGCAAAGCGTGTTCCAGTCACTATATCTTATTATGATCTCTTTATTACTGTCACACGTGCTGCATAGTAACTTGGCTATAAACCTCAAACATAAATCCTATTTTAACTCTTATTCTAGTAGTTAATCTTTCAATTTCCATCTATTAAATTCATAGTTAGGCACGTTTACTAAATCCTTACAGACGCTCGTCATTTTTCATATTTGTGTCAGCAGTTGACTGTTATCGGCTCTTTCCAAGTTTATTTCTTTGAATCAATTGCTGTCACGTGTGTTTGGCAAGACAGTTGCATTTCCATTTGCGCTCTTGATACAACGTAATTGCAAATTTTATTCATTGTATCCTGCTCCATCTCCAGGCATATTCGACCCCAACAATCCGCCTTACCTGCTGCACCCAAATCAACCAGTCCAGTTCGAGTTGGATTCGATGGGATCCTGGTCTGCCCAATGGCAAATGCCTAACGCCCGGTATATCCAATACAACATTACGGTCACTTCGCACGTTTCGTCCGTTGGCGTATTTATGCGACACAACACAATGCCTACGATTATTCATTACGACGTGTTTGACCGCATCAGTGGACAAATTCTTCAATCAAAGTCGAGTGAATTGGGCAATCGGGTAAAACGCGCCGCTTCCGAATCTGGAGTCAATACGTACGAGTTACAGACTGCGTTGTCTAGTGTAAGTCCACTGAGGCGGGCGATTACTGTAGTTGACTGCGTAGTCGGAGACGAATGTCATCGGGCACAGGAATGGGACTTGTACAGTTTTTCATCTATGAGAGGTTTTCTATTTTGCAGTAGGTATTTATAGGGGAAGGGACCTAAAAGACTTACATAGTATCGAATTTTGTATGTTTTATTTTTGTCCGTGTATTGTTACTTAACTGGATCCATTTTTCTCCAAGTGGAAATATGCTTTATACGGTTTGTGCAATTTGATTATACTTGTGGAGGAGGCAGTATGAGACTAGTAACTAATGGTTTAGTTGACATTTTTTGTTTCTAGTGGAGTGGCATTTGTACAGTTTCTAGTATGATTCCCTTTACATCAACACAGCTTTTTTGTAAATTGGTTTTGTAAGGGAAAAGCAATATTGTTAGTTTTTTGCTTTTTTAACATGACTTAGGACTGACCAAGATGAAGTTGATTCAATTAATTTGTACATTAGGTCTATATTTAAAACTTTGTTGCATTTTTGGAAGACATTTAAAAATTAGAATAAGGCTTGTGGCCTTTTAGCTACTCATGTAAATGGCGTTTTTCTTTAAACCTTTGCACAGTACTGTTGTATATATTCAAAACTTCGACTTATTGGTTGAGAAATTATGAAGCTCCGTGATTTTAAAGAAACGTGTTTTCGATAAATTTAACACAACACACTCTGCATTATCTGTATTGGACGACAACAACAAAAGTTGGTGGAGGGGCCAAGGTTACGATACGTTGGCTGTAATTTGACAGCAAAGAATGCACCGGTTTGGACAGATTTGAGGTGGCCCTGAGACCATCCACGGCTACTATTGTTGTAATGTCAAAGACGGAAAATATTCTACTGCTTTACAATAGTGTATGTTGTCGACAATAGAAATGAATTGTGCTATTAATTTTTAGATGTTTTGTGTGTTGATGAATACTTATTTTTCCTTTGTGTAACACGACACAGGATGACGTCCTTGTAACCGGTCGATTGCACTATTTGGAAGAAGGTACTTGGTTTATATTGTTGGTAAATGATCAGCCCCGTAAAGAACCGGTTCAGTTTGTGATTGGAAATGCAGGTAAGAATTGATTTCTTTTGTGTTTGTTGTTCCATTATCGACAGATTATAATTGACTGTTTTATAACAAATCTTACGTTTGCCAATGCCAAATAAAACCTATTCACTACTAATAATTTGAAACTGTTAATTTTTCTAAAAAAAGAAACCAGTTGGACCAAGATATCCGTTTCAATCTCATTTTTTGACAGAAAATGTATTATGTTGGCTGATTATATTAGAGTAATAATAGTGTACACGAGAAAATATAATAAATAGTATTACAATTTTCTGAACAAGACGGTCGGAGTAAAATACTAATATATTCCAGCCCCTTTTTTAATCTTTGGTAGCATTATATATTGTCCATTTTAAAATGTATATTTGTTGATTGTAAAAATGAGCAATAATGATTCTGAGGATTTTAATAATGCCTTTTTATATTTGCTACTTTGAATGTTTTACGGGAAAGATTATTTAGCAGTGAACATTTTAGCAAAGTCGAACGTGGGCCTGCATTATAGTGCCGGTGATTGAATTCGAACCCATGCCTACCCAGGTCCAAATCGAGCGCTGTATTGCGCTGTACGTCTCAATTTCCAATAATGGCGATATTCTTGATTGTTTGTCCTCCACATAGTGCATCCTAGACTAAGGGTTCCTAGGTATCTAGACTAATAACAGCAAGGTCTGACTTCACAGCAGTATAACTGGGTTTCGATTGTACACCCAGGATACTTAAAAGGTATCCTAAGGTATACGTATACCAAATATAGCCGTTGGGCTATGGGAGATAACCCTGACAAAAAATAAGGCGGCCTCGTCAATCTTTGCGAACAGTGCGACGTCACAAAGATGCCGTCCACCAGCCAAGAAACTTTGTTATTCTTTTACATTTGTTACGCTTATTAATCCATTGAAGTCGATTGTTTTATATGCCGTACAAATATGGAAAATAATGAAGAAGTGAACACGTCACTAACCCAAATGAAAATATGCACAAGATAAACAAATAAATAGTATATTGTACTTGTGCAAAATTGCGTTTACTTTTGAAATGACCAATAAAAAATTAAGCGCTTTTCTCCTTTCTACATGTTTGTTTCTTTATCCTATCTTTTTAATCAATCGTCTTTTTTTAGCAAATTTTAATTTGTTCATAATGATTTTGTACAAAAAACTGGTTTTTTTTTTTGGTAATTGATATTCTTTGTTACTTTGTTTGTTTCATGACTAATGTAGTATGTTATTGAACATTTTCTTTTTAACAAATGAGCATATTTCTAACCAACATAATGTATTATCAATCCATCTATCTAAGTATACATACGTGTATTTAGAAACTATATCTGTTTATGTGTATGCACCTTGAAGTATCTTTAACGTAACGTTTTATATAGACGATTGATGAGATATCGTGATGACAATTTGCTTGAGTTTACAATGGACTGATTTATCCAAATGTACGTCTCCGTAAACCGTGAACAGTCGAAGGGGAATTATTTGTGATGCTTTGCGAATTCGGTAGATTTATCATCAACCGTTGTTGTTTGGGTTTTAACAGTCCAAGCAAATGTAGATGGAACAAAGTGGGATAACTAGTAAAAATATTCGACCGAGATGTAAGACCTCTGATATCTATACTGAAGGGTTTGTGCCATAGACCTCTTAAAAACGTAGAGATACCAATCTGTAATACAATTGGTTCTACCTATTTGAGATATCCGACTGAGAAGTGCATTTTTTTCTTTGATTGACAATTGATCCAATTGGATATTTTACGTGAAACGCATCTTTCAGTAGTGGACATTTTAGTGAAGCTCTCATTTAGTGCCGGTGGTGGGATTCGAACCCAGGTCCAAATCGAGCGCTGTACCGGTAGACTACCCCGGTAAAAGTTAAACATAACACGTACTGGGTTAACTGCTTGTCGAATAAATTTTGAAACAGCGTCAACAGTAAAAATCTTGTCAATTTAGTGGAAAAGTGCAATGGTACACATTCACCGCATAATGATTATGACTCATTTTGTTGGTGAACCAATTGACCCCTATGCTGTATTGTTAGCTTTTATTTGTGTGTTTATTATTGGAACTGCAAGTGATTCGATATTTAATGCAAATATTTATGATGTGCACCACTAATTCAATTATAAATAATGAAACCTCCTAAAGAAAATAGTGAGAAATATTGAAAAAGTATAAAATTAAAATTAATGCTTATTTCTGGCTTAAATCTTTTACAATTAATATTAAGGATTAAAAATGAGAATAAAGAATAATATAAAGTAATTTTATATTTACACTAAAATATTTGATATTAAATAGAGAAAATTATTTTAAGGTTAATACATAAACGTAGTTGTTGAATGAATTTTACATAATTTTTGCAATAAGCAATTTATTGTTGGTTTGTGTTTAATTGTTATATATATATTATTACTTCCAAAAATTTATATGTATTAACGTAAATCCAAAATTAATTTTTTTAAAATTATGATTACTTAAAAAATTGACACAATTTTTAAAGTATATGTTTCAATAAAACGTTATTATGTTTACAGTTGTTGCTGATTTCAACTTTTACCGTAAAACGATACAATTTAAAAGTTTAGCATTTTGTTACAAATAAAGATTTTTTAATAATAATAGAATCAATAATTTCTGTAAATAGAATAAAAAATTTAGAATGTTTTCTTAGAGGTGTGAAAGGAATGAAATGGTGTGAACAATGGTTAAAAATGTAGATCATTATTGTGTAATAATCAAATATTATATACAGTTGCTAGTAACAAGCAGAGTAAAATAATGTTAGTTTTTGAGGCGAAAAATGGAAAACAATAGAGTTGTGTTTTATAAAAATTAAATTAAACCTTTTCCAACTTTTGAGCATTTTGCCTTATATCGAATAAAATGAGCATTTTGAATACCTAAAATGGAATGTGGGTAGAGCTTATTTTTATTTTCATTTTGCTTGGTGACGTGATCACCTCTTTATAACTTTCCATATTTTTACCGCGTATAAAACGATCGACTTCGATGGCTTGATAAGCGTAACAAACGTAGAAGAATAGCAAAGTTTTTTTACTTGTTGACGGCATCCTTGTGACGTCGCCACTGTTCACAAAGATTGACGAGGCCGCCTTATTTTTTATCAGGGTTATCTCCCGTATCCCAAGGCTACATATGACATGCATATACCTTGGGATATATTTTAAGTATATTGGGTGCATGCTTGCACTCACCCGCTGTAGCGGAAGCCTAGTTTTATCCCTGTACACTTGGACCCTAGTGTTATTAATCTATATGGCTGTTGGCACCTAGTCCAGGATGCACCACATCTAGGAGGAACAGTTAGGAATATTACTATCATTGGAAATTGAGACTTTATATACATTATTTAAATCCTTAGGATCATTCGCATCTCCGAGTTTATTTTGTACAAATTTAAATTTATCTTCGTTTAATTGTGTTGAATTTCTTCTTGATAATCAACGGTTTATAGTTTGAAATTAGTAGAGAGCATTTGTAACTATTTTGTGTTTTAATGGTAAAATTGCATCAAATTACAATTAATAGTTTGGTAATTTCTGTTTCTGCCTTTCACGAATAGCGTACGCAATTGGAGTTATCAAGATGACTTATTTTTTGCAGATTTATGGTGAATAATTTGTTTTGAATTTTATTAGACTGTTTTTAAGTTAGTATGTTTGTTTTGTTTTTGGTGTAAGTTTTGACATTTTTTACAACCAATTTAGCAGCCTGAACTTTTTTCAAATACACAAAACTGTTGGACGATACATTGGCATTTCCGTTTTTATAAACGTTGATGTACTTTTTTCCTGATTCATCTATACAACTATCTATTATACATATATTTTTTCAATTGTTTTGCAGTTATGGATAGTGGATGTCCCAATTTGTGCAGCAATCGGGGTGTTTGTGATCAAGGCGTTTGTGACTGCGTAAACGGATTTAAAGGTCCCGATTGTTCACTGGGTAACATTTTATTTTTTATATTAATATTTAATTGATTAAAAATATATTTGGCATAATAATAATAATAATAATAATTTATTACTTTTAATATTGTTAAGTTGTTTCAGTCAAGTTGAAGACGGTTTATATCTGAAATCTGTTGATTTTAAAGTTAGATTTCTATCTCACCTTTGAACTTATTTTGATTTTTCTATTGATTTTCCACTTTTTTTAACTAATTCTTATTTGGCTTATATCGGTTTATAAAATTTACTATTACTATAAAAATGAATTATCGAAGTTGGTTGTCTGTTAGTAGGAAAGTTTTATTATAAGAAATTTATTGCTTTTATACGTGGTGTTATTATCCATATTTTTAAAAACATACACCCACTCAGTCTGACCTTTCGTTAATGAGGTCAATAAAACCTGAATTATTTCTTTATCAAGGTCATTTTGGTATTAAATATGCTTGTGGTGTGTGTGTGTGCGTATGCAAACCTTTATTTATTTTAGCTTACCTCATTTTATTCAATTGATTAATACATCAGATAAAAAGGAAATAAATAGATAAGTTTTTGGGTTTTATTCATTTTTATCATTTTTAAATACTTTGAAATTTAGATAAATAAGAAACGGGTTAGATTTAGTAGAATAATATGCAAGTGGTTTTGAACTTAACGTTTATCAGTTCAAATGAGTTATTAAATTGGGCGTTTGTGTACGTACTTTTGGAGGAGATGACTTTAACCCAATACATCTTAATCCAACTTACATAACGTACACGTGTTGATCATCTACAATCTGTTCGTATTTAGAGAAAACCTAAACAACTATGACAGTTGAGAGATTTCTTGGCAGAAAAGAATTTCACTTGTAATCTAATTACAGAAACATTGTCAGTACACTTAGAACTGAGATATGGAATAACATTTTTTTAAACAATGTTTTATCATTTGGTTGGTCATATAAATTCTTGGTGCTTAAAAATTGAACTTTTATTTTCGATGGGTTTGATCGCCACCACCAAATTCGGGCTCACGTTTGGCTTCACTAAAATGTCCACTGCTGAAAGGTGTTTCCAGTAAAATATTTTTTAGAAATTGCATGTTGTCATTTTAGTATGCATGAAAATGAAATTATTTCCAATTTTAGCTGGTAGTTCAAACTATAAACTTTTAGATACATCGTTTATAAGTGGATATTTTGTTGGAAGCATTTGTTTACTACCAACCATTCATTATTAAACTCAACGATTTGTGGATTATGCGTTTTAATTGTGTTTAAAAAATTATTTCCTTTTTATTTTGAACATGCAATCAACAAACACACATCACACCTTTTTTAATTATGCATGTTTCCAAATTGGCATACCTTTTATATCAAAACTTTTCGCTTATTTCAAAGTACCCCATGGCGCTAATTTGGGCTCGTTCTTTTTTTGCTTCAACATCTGTCTAATTTTACAGCATTTTCTATAATTAGAAAATAGTGGTGATTTATATCACTCGTGCTTTTTCATGTAATTAAAGTTAATAGTTATTGTAATCGTTTTTCTTAATGAAAATGCACATTTGTTTTTCAACTTTTAATTGTATTTTGTCAAGATTGAATAGCTTCCTCGATGTGCAGATCATTTTTTAACTGGACATGGCCCTAAAAATTGGGGTTTTGGTCAGGAACCATTTTTTATGTTTTTAAGGTGAAAAATAATGTTATCGATGCCCAGTTATGTATATTGGTGCGTTACATACTGAGTGCGTTTTTAGCATGGAATTGGCGACTATGAGAGATTTAGTTCTTTTTAACACGTTAACTTGTATTAATTGTTGATCAGTATTTGTAATGAATAAACGACTTGTATATGAATAGGTTTTGAACTCCATTGTTTTAAACTTATATTTCTGAATTTGTTTCTTGAATAGACTTGATCAATCTGATAATATTAGAAATTTTAAATGAATAATAACAATAATAATAATAAAGAGAAAAAATAGTCAAACGATTCATCAACAGTAAAACGAACTAGTTTTCGCAACCTAAAAGTGCTTTTTTTCAGAACTGAAATAAAAAGATCATTGCATATCCTCAAAATTGTCACATTTATTAAACATTTCTACCGCCTCGTTCTATTCTATTGTATCTCAAGCTCAATTACCCAAGGTATGCAATGGACATGGTGACTACCTGGCCGGTGCGTGCAAGTGCTATCCCGAATGGAAAGGCCGCGAGTGCGAAACGTTGTGGTCCGATTGTGCCGACATGACGTGTTCGGGAAATGGTCGTTGTGTAATTGGCGACTGTCAGTGCTATCAGGGCTACTCAGGCAGCGTATGCGAAATACGTAAGTTGGTTTATGTGGGTGTGTTTATCGTATTTTTTTAAATAATAATAATAATAATTATTATTATTATTATTATTATTATTATTATTATTTTAATGATAAATGAATAAAACTGGTATACAAATAGGATTTTTAAATGAAAGTTGTAGATTTGGAATGTTCACATGATATTGTCTATATACATTTTCTATAAAATACAGTCCATTTTACATGTCAATAAAACGTTCACCTAATTTGGGATACATTCTATATCGTCCAAGTGATTTTTACAAAACTGAACAAATCCCATTCATTAATTTAATTAGAAATAGAATGGTTCTATATATTTGAGAAGCTGCTTTACAGCAGGTGAAAAAAGTAAAGCTTTTATAGACCTTGTTTCCAACTTAAAAATTTCTAATTTTATTCGTTTTCCAACTATATCCTATTCTTTCAATCTTGTTTATACATTAAACAATTAATTTCATGTTCGTAATAATGAAATCATTATTTTATATACATAAATTTACAATTGTTTAAAAACTGCATGCTTAGTCTAACTAACTATTTGTTTCAATTGCATATGCAACATTTTTTAAATAATTTTATCAAATTAATTATATTTTTAATTCATTTAAAAAAATTTTTTCATAATGTAAAAAACTATTGCTTGTATTAGGTTATATATTTTCGTTGGATAACTGAAAATATATTCAAAAAATGCGCTCAACGTTCAGTTGACACAAAGGGTGATAGATTAGTATGACAAATGCTATATTTTAAAGTGCAAAACCTTTTTGATAAACAATTATACACAATAAATTGTTTTAAACTTTCTATTTAAAATTTAAAAAATATTATTAAAATATATTAATAAACGACAGTTGAAAGGTATGGTAATATTAATTATATTCCGCATTTTGCTGTCGGGTTTTTGTCATCTTAAGGGGGTAGGTTCTGCGGTTGTCAAACTTGATCAGTTGGACATTTTGAAGGAATTGGCTTAAGATAATGGCGTGAATGCTTTTATGATCTTGCTTTTAAAAAAATATGTATTGATTGTTTCGTTATATTTACTGATTTTAATTTGTTTATATTATTAATTTGTAAAGTACTATTTTGGGGGTAGAGGTGCCACATTATTTTATGTGATGTTTTTAAACTGGGAAATTATTGGTTTGTCTGCGTGTGTGTGTACGTGTTTGTGAAATGCAGCTATTAATTAGCATACATTGATCATTTTTAATACAGGTCAATAGGTCAATCATGTGTTTTTTAAAGAAATATTTTGATTACTTATCTTTTGTAAGAAAGTTCGTTTATTAAAAATACGGGTAAAGTTTATTGATTTTTTTGTAAGCTCTAATAACTAGTTTTTTCTCTTTAAAAATAGACTATTTAAGGATTAAGCGCTGATTATTTTATTTAAATTTAATCCAATGTTCCCATTTTTTAATTTATAAAGGCTAATTTTGTACGCGAACAAAAATATGTTGCTAATTTAAGATAAATATTTTTGATGTGCACTTTTAATAGGTTTAAATTTTTACTTGATTGGTTTATGCATCTCTTGTTTTGTTCATTAATTGAATTCTGCGTTGGATAAATTAACTTTAAATGTGAATTATTTATGTATCATAATTCGATTCAACTGAGATATTTTGTGTGGGTTGGAAACCTTGTTTTATTTTATAAAAATATATAGTGCACTTTTGTATGTTCTTAGCACATTGCAATTGAAAGTATATTAATATTTGCTTCGTGCAGCATCATGCAAAATTAAGTAGTGTAAAATTGTATCTTATATTAATTTTTAGCAGCAAAAATCAAGTCATTTGTTCCTTTAGAATAACTTCCCAATTGGACATTTTGGTCTGGTTGGTTTTATCAAATATTTGCAGGACTGTGTACTGTTATCCAAAAGGAATAAAAAAGTAAATTAAATTAGTTGACCTACTTATTTTAGCTTAGCATTGTTTTCAGTAGTTTAACGCGTTGTGGATGGGGCTAAACACTATAATACGGCATACACACAAGTTCAATCTCAAAATGATGGTTATCGCTCAGGTCTGCACTAAATGTTTACTTTTTTAAAAATACTTCTATTGTGAAATAATGAAAAACCCGGAAAAAAATGTGATGGTGCTGTTCGTCTTTATATGGATGACTTCCAATCGTGACAATGCCACAAATTAATGCTATAAGGAATATGTTTTCATTAAAAGGCGCTTTATGTTACTCATATTATTTTAACTGAATTGTGGACCAAATGGCTCAATTTATTGTATGCAGTGGACTAAATTAATCAATTTTTGAATTTAATTAAGTGCTTTATTAAAATATAAGATGAAATAGTTAATAAACAAATATGCAAAACGGAAATAATGATTTCAAGATAACATTGAATTTTTAAAATAAAATTAGTAGATGAAATGCTTTTTCTTTTTTGTGTACAATTGTGTACAATTTAATTAGATTAGGCTTTTTATTAGTAATAAATTGTGACAATTCAGTTTTGCTATGAGTATAAATAAGATACGAAATGTTTATATATATATATATATATATATATATATATATATATATATATATATATATATATATATATATATATAAATTATGTTGGAAATTTTTAAATAGTATGCAAAACCGCTGTTTTTTATGGGATGATGACAGTAAACGATTGCATAAACAGATTGACTGAATTGTATACTGTTAATAAATGCGGTAAAAGATGCTTATCATGTTATGACGAGCAATTTTTTGATTTACCGATTTATTGATAATTAATATCAAACAAGGACATGATTTTGCCTAAATGCTTTGTAATTTAAGCAATATATCTAATAGGTTAAATTTATTTTTAATAAAGGGAAATTTAAGTTTAGTTCCTTTATGTGTGCACGAAATCATTTATTTGGTTTAAGCAAACTAGATGTTGTGGAGTGGCTTATTATTTAGAAGTCTTGGGTTTGAATTTGATCACTCTTCTCATGTTTAGAATATGATAACCTAATTGTATTACAGTTATATATATATATAACCAGTTAGTGACGCAGTTGATTCTACTAAACTTTGTTATAGTCAAAGCACACACAAATGGGATATTATCTTTCAGGAACTATTGATTTATGTTTTAAATTGAGGTGTTTAATGGTTGAGATACGTTTTGAGTTTTCCTGCTTAAATGTTTTACGAAAAACGATTTTATCCAAGAAAACAATTGATGCAGTTAAACAAGGGAGAATAGTATTTGACTCTTTAAAACTATTTTTCATGATACTATTGTTACAGTGATGTAGATACTTTAGTATTTACAATTACAAAAATCCTTTTACTTAAAAAAACAACAGAATAACAGTAACAGCATAAACAACAACAGTATCCAATAATTCAAAAATAACATGACAATAAAATTATTCCATGTGTTCGAACATTTTTGATTAAATTTTTGTTTGATCCCATGCGACATTTATGTCAGTTAGATTTTCTCGAATGGTTTTTAGCCAAGATTTGTTGTCCACTAATGTTTTTTTTGTCATTTTTAATTGTTAATTCCAAAACTGTTCTTGCTAGTCTTTCAGGTGCTAAACGTAGAATTTGACCAACCAATTTTCTTTGTTTAATTGTAATGTCATGTAGTGCACGATAATTAGTTCTTCTCGTGAGATCATTGTTTGAAATGTGATCGTGTTAGATAATCTTTAAAATAGTTCGAAGACACCGGCTTCCAAGTTGCACATCCATTTATTGCTATAGGAATGCTTATTGATGCGTACAAACGAAGTTTTGTCTTCAGGCGGATGAAAGAACTTGACCATATTGATTTGAGTTTATAAAAAACTGACATTACCTTTCTAAGTTTCACTTTAACATTAATGTCGGTTTTTCCGTCATTGATAAAATGATGCTTGATTATATTTGACATTGTACAGGACACTATTAGAGTTATTATTTTATTTCTGAGGATTGAACTAAAACAGTTGTATGTCGAGGTAACTCAGCGGTACAGCACTCGACTTGGACTTGGTGGACATGGGTTTAAATCCCACCACCGGCACTAAATGCGGGCCCACGTTCGGTTTCGCTAAAATGTCTACTGCTGAAATATGATTTTCGTAAGGCATTCAAAGTAGTAAAAATAAGTAATAAAGAAAGTTATTGCCTAAAATAATGAGTTTTCTTTTTGCAATAAACATTTAAACCATTTAATGGTTTATTCCAATTTTAACTTGAGTTGTATTGGTCTGGTTTATGAATTCTTGGTTGTTTTGAATTTATTTGTGTATGGTCTTTTGAAATTATCGATTTATTATTAACACTTTGGTTGTATTGTGACAGATGAAGTCATATTTATCGTCTGTTGAACACTGACAAGGGTTTATTTTCACACACACACACACACACATATATATATATATATATATATATAAATGTTATGTAATAAACAATTTACATATGCTTCCTTTCGTAACAGCTTTCACAGACGTGATTTATTTCAATTTTTACTTACTTTTAAAAGCGATTTACAGTTTGTTCATATTTTTGAATAAAATTTATTTTGGCAAAAACAAACTAAAATTAAAGAAATTTTTTATAGAAAATATAACAAATTGGATTTTTTTTATTATCAAATAAAAATGTCAAACATTTTGGATAGTGATGTGGGTGTGACAATGAATGCATGTCCTTTTCGAACATAGGTAGGAAAGTTGACGTACAATTGCTGGATCCATATCTTTATTTGTGTTTTTGACACATTTGGTAGGACTGGGGTTTTTTCTATTGGAATTGACATTTATTTGCTCGCACATAAAATGACACTAGATGTGGAGTTTATTTTTTCGATCAAGTGTGATAGGAGAATTTAATCATTCGAGTTTGAATGTTGGATGAAATTCATTCATTCATTATAATAATTCATTCTTCATAATAAATGGTCAACTTCGATGGCTTGATAAGCGTAGTAAACGTACAAGAATAACCAAGTTTATTGGCTAGTAGGCGGCATTCTTGTGATATCACCACTGTTCGCAAAGTTTGCGTAGGCCGCCTGATTTTTGTCAGGGTTGTCTCTGTTAGCCTAAGGGTGTTCATATACCTTAACATCCTTTTTAAATACCCTAGGTGTATGCTTGCATCTACTCGCCAAAGCGAAAGCCTAGTTATACCGCTGTGCATTCGATCCCTGTTGTTATTAGTCTAGATGCCTATGGACACTTAGTCCAGGATGCACTATGTGGAGAAAGAACAGTCAACAATATCACCATCATTGGAAATTGAGATTTTAAAAGCATTACTTGAATCCTCAGGATTATTAGTACCCCGAAATAAGATTTGAAATAATCTAATTGATTTATTCTGCATCAATATTATTAATTGTGTTAAACTTTTGGTATTTTTTGTTACGGATAGTAAAGGTAGTATTTTGTGTGCATTATGTTAAACGGATGGAAATTGATGGAGCACTCTTAGTTGTGTTAGGATTGATTAGTTGAGGAAAGTATTATTATTTTTATATATCGGACCGCTATTTAGTAAACCAACTTCAAAAATTCTGCTTATTTTACTGTTGGTTGTGCTAACTTAAACATGTTTATTTTGGCTAGTTGAACTGCATGATGTAATAGCTGAGTCTATTCCAAGGAGGTCAATGGTTAGAGCTTCGCTTTGGGATTAAAGGTTTGGATAATTTTTATTTTTTTTTATTTTGATAAGTCGAATTATCTGAGCATCGTCTCCTTTATAAACTTGGATAACATAACAGTGTTACAATTACAGCTGCACAGCACTCGACTTGAACATGGGTGGGCATGTGTTCGATCCCCATCGACGGTATCAAATGCGGTCTCACGATCGGCTTCACTAAAATGTCTACTGCTGAAAAATGTTTTCCTTACGACAAAGTAGTATATATATATATATATATATATACATTTTTAAAAATATGTACATTGTTTCTTACTTTATCCAGGTAACTGCATTGTACCCAATTGTTCCGACCATGGCATTTGTTTGGATGGTACCTGCCGCTGTTTCCATGGCTGGACTGGAATTGGATGTGAACTTTCAGCAACACCAACCGAATTGATTGGTGCAAGAAACACCCATCTTGCATTCCAATCTAATAAAATCAGGCCAAGCACAGTTGATTTGTTGTTGGCGGATGACAGTCGTCACGATGCGGGTAAAGCTGAACTTTGATTGCTAGCGGCAATTTTTTGTGCAATTTTATATATTCATTTTGGATATTGAAGGTGTTTTCGATCGCAAAATTTTGACTATTGCTCTTGAATTAGGACCTATCGTAGTCATATGCATACTAAAGGGAATATGTTTTAAGAATGCTAAATTTATTATGATTATTATCTTTAATGCTCAATTAGTTAAATCAGACTCTATTTGTTAAGATTTTGCACCAATGAACACAATTTATTGTTTATTTATTAACTTATTAACTTTTTCACTGTTTGGACCTTTTTACGAGGAACATTTTTCACCAAGTCAAATGGGAGTTCGTATTTAATATCGGGTCTCAAACCCATGCCACCTCTGGCAGTCGTTACAAAACTGTCGTGTTTTATGCCAGCGTGATAATCAATAACTGTTGGAGTCCTCAACCAAAACCTGTGATAGCAAAACAGTCGGTGGGATCACTAATAGTCTATCTTTTATACTCTTCAACATGTCTGGTATGAGTGACTCTATTAAAGAAAAAATCGCCAGTTAGGATCAACGAAGCTTTTGGCATTACGACAAGGTTGCAATCTTTTTGTAGGAATGGGGGTAGAGTCGAATTTTATCTATTGTTGTTTAATGTTTTGTCCAACGCCGTCAACATTTTCGGTTTCTTTCTCAAGTTTGTCCATTGGACTGCGGTGAACATGGTTTGTGTCAACGCACCAACAAGATTTTGTCAAATCTTCACAACGATTCATTCATCTACGAGTGTCGTTGTAATTCAGGCTGGTCAGGTGAAAATTGCCAAATTAAGGAATGCGACCCACGATGTTTAGAACACGGTCGTTGTATGGATGGCATTTGTGTATGCCAAATTGGATGGAATGGAAAATTTTGCACGTTGGGTAAGTGTTTGATTGGTGTATTTAGAGTCTATATATGTATAGGCTATTGAATCGATAATGTTTAAGCGTTTTTTTGTTGATGACTGGGCATTGCACACATAGGAGCTTTGAATGGTTTAGGGAACTTATGCCAGGGTGGTCTAGCGGTTCAGCGTTCGACTCAAACCTGGGTGGGCATTGGTTCAATTTACACAACCAGCACTAAATGTGGTCCCACGTTTCGTTTCGCTAAAATGTCTACTGCTGAAAAATGTTTCCAGTAAAATATTCATAGTAGTAAAAATAAATAATAATAACACTAATAATAATAATAATAATAATAATAATAATAATAATAATAATAATAATAATAATAATAATAATAATAATAATAATAATAATAATAATAATAATAATAATAATAATAATAATAATAATAATAATAATAATAATAATAATAATAATAATTGTTATTATTATTATTATTATTGAACCATATATAATTTTGTTGGGTAAGACGCTGGCTACCACATTAAGTCACTGCATATGTATTTTTGGGACACACTTGTATTTACTTGTCTAAGTGAAATTCTAAATATATCGCTGTGTGTTTGGTTTGGTTCCTGCTCTGTTTAAGTTTCAAATGAACCATCCAGAGGTAGAGAGATAAGGAATGTTATTCTTATTGGAGCTACAAAAGTCATAAAAGTATTTTTAATCACAATTATTTATATTTTTAAAATAACATTGAGGATTTTCGAAGATATTTTTAGATTATTTGTTTACGTTTTTATTCTATACAACTAAATCGATATTTTCCAGATTTACCGCGTGACAATTTAAAACATTGGTTTCCCTTACAACTCATTTCGTATTTGTTCATGTGTTTCTGTAGTAATTTTTTAAAGATTTTAAAACATTGTGTATATATTACTTAAATTTTATATTTGTGACTAAAGAGAATATAGAGAACAAAGTTACCTTCCTTTTTACATCTTCTAATATTCTTGTTTGCAATGTTATACGATTGGCTAATTTGTTATTTGACAAAATACTTTTTTCAACATGTTGCATAGAGGTTTGAATTGCGGTCATATCATGACTACTACCACTTCATAATACATTATTAATTTGGTCTACTTACCATTTTTAAAGCATTGCAAGACGTGTTCTGTGCTTTTTTACGTCCCACATTTGTGTGAAGGTTTTTTATAACTGATACAATAAACCAAACATGTCATACGGACACAAACAAGTATTGGGACACCACATGTCTTTCTGGCCTAATTTTCAAGCTTGTTTCTCCGACTACTCTGAGCACGTGTTTGGTTGGTTACGTGTATGCAACTACGTACGCCGTGATTGATTTATCCACCTGATATGACTCTTTCTCGAAGCATATGTTTGCGTTTTTTTCAAAGATGCATATGTTTTTTGTATCACATTCATTTAAAGATAAATGATTGTTTTTCGTTTAAAAAGAAATGTATCTATTTATAATCGACTTTTAGTGGCCGTAATGAGGTTTGTTTTTATATTGGCTATTTTTGATACAAATTTTATTATTTATGTCGTGTCTGACTGGTTGAGAATAATGCACCGGTGTGACAGAAACAGCTGTAGCTCTGTACTCGTCGTTTGGGGGGAAGGGTTTGTTATAAGATAGATATTTTGAACTGTACGCATAATTTGGACGAAGATTGTAGCGCGCGAACTCAATCATTTTATTTATGCTAAGAACCGCCCCCCCCACAAGTCCAAATGAATTACTTAATTGGGTGTTGGATTGCTTACGCTGTGAAGTTAATAGAGATTATTGGAGGGGTTTAACTTGGTATGTAATTAACATTTAAAGTAAGCATACATTAAGTATCGTTCAGTAAGTGCATATCGTGAAAGTTGATGTTGTGCGTGCTTGTTGTAATTTGAATTACCTTGGGCGATAATAACCAGTGGGGGATGTTTATCCCCGATGACGATGATGATTTTGGACTGTATACCAACCAAATTCAATGTTTGACGCATGGAACCTTTTGTTTAGCTTTACGAATTAAAGAATTTATGCACTTGACTCTATTGTGTACCATATTTTGGTATCTAAAATGTTGTTTATTCAATTAGTGTGTTAGTTGTCATGACACGATAATATTGAAACCTTAAGAATGATTTGTTTTCATTGTTTTAAAACATAATTGTGATTTTTTTATCTAATAATGAAATACGACTTGACTTTCAGTGATTGAAAAGATTGAAAAAAAAATTCTTTTTATTTGTAACTAGTAGATGAATGAATTATTGTTAATTATGTTTTGCAATAAAAGCTACTTTTTTAGTTGAACAATAATTTTTCTAACAGACAAAACTATATTTTTTCAATATGTAAAATTGTTTTAACATTATTTTGACTATTGACAGAAATATTCATTTATTAACTTATTTGTAAATAATAAACTCTAGTAAGAAAATACTTTATTTTTTATTGTGTATATTTTAAATTACAAATTTATTAAATAAATATAGCAGATAATATTAAATAGTTTCTACTATTTATTATCTTTTTTAATTCGTATTATTTATTATGAAAAGCTACCCAAAAATAAATATTAATTTGAATATAATACCACCTTAATTGTGATACATTCAGGATTGTAAGTATGACTGTTTGTATGCGCTGTCCGTGTAAAATTGGAGGCCATCAGTAAGTGATTTTCGTTTAATTAAATGTGCTTATTTTCAAATTTATTGTCTTCAAAATTTATCTCAATTGCTGGAGTAGTTGATTATATGGTACAAAAAAAATTATTTACTAATACTGATAAATTTAAAAGAAATAAGGTTTTTTGTTTATGTAAATGGTGCTTATTTTTGTCTAAACAGTGATATTTAAAGTAAGTAATTGTGAAAACTATTGTAGAATGTGTCAGTAAAAGAGATCCAAATGGACGGTTACGATGAGTACTAGTAGAGAGTTGAGAAAAGTGAAAATGTATTCATTGTGATTGGTGACGTGGTCAACTCTTCATTATTTCCATATTTGTAAAGCTTTTTAAACGATTAACTTCGATGACTTGATAAGCATAATAAACGTAGAAGAATAACTATATTTTTAGCTGATGGTCGGTATCCTTGTAACAGAACCGTCGTTTGCAAAGGTTGACAAGGCCGCCTTATTTTTTGTTAGGGTTATCTCCCTTAGCTCGATGATTACGTATGGTAGACGTATACAGTAAGAAACCTTTTAAGCACTCCGGGTATATGCTTTTATCCATCTGCCTAGGAAGAAGTTCACTTGTATCATTGTGTTAGTCTGGGTGCTTAAATGTATCTAGGGCGGGAAAAATTATTGAAATGATCATTAGGTTTAAAAGTTGGCATTATTATTATTATTTTTTTTAATCATCATTACTTCCTTAAATATTCTAGTAGAAATACATACAGCAATTTACACAATTGATAATGGAAATATCACTGGCCCCTCCAACTATTACCGTCATTCTTATTATTACTATTTTTTAATATTTTAAAATGTTCTATGTAGTTATTTGTTCAAGTGGTGCTTAAATTTGAAAAAGTAAATTAAAAATTTATGTAAGTAACACAATGCTATTTATTTGCACAGTAGGCATTTAAGTAAATTCTGATACTCGCGATAAGGAGTAGAGCATATAAGCGTACGTAAATAATTCAGATGCTACAAATAAATATGTATTAGTTTTACACACACACACACACTCTAACTTCACATTTCCTTATTTTTTCTTCTTTTTTATAGCTGATTATTCAAGTCAAGTCTAATATCAGCATCACAATCATCATTAGAATAAAAAAAACACAACCCTTTTCTAACTAATGCGTTTGATGGCATTCGTCTTCAATCTGTCGACAAATTTTCAAATTATTACGCCCCCCCGGTCTTGCACAAACAATTGTACATAGTGTTTTTTGTTTCAATTTCTTTTCTTTTCAAACACACATTGCTTGCTTTTGTTTATCAACAATTACACACTCATTCACATCCACACACACACATACACAGATATAAATAGACTGATGGGTAGTTTTTTGTACTGAATTGCTTAAAATGTAATATTTATTTGAAGAAATAATAAAAAAAATTTGTGTAATTTATTTTGATAGAAAATATTTTGATGCTGCTGAGGTGGGGGACGATACAAATAATTAGTGGCTTTTGTAAAACAGTGCAATTTAATAAATGATGACTAGAAAAAAATTGAGAAGGGGTTGTGAAAATAATAATAGCATTGTTTGCTATGTTTTATTATTTATAAAAGTTGAATTTTTAATTGGCAGTTGCAAACATTGGAATATGCTGAATGTATTCTGATTGCATTTAAAAATGGCGATATATGGATGACAAAGTATTTCAAAATGTATTTAATGCCTCATTCGTTTTGTTATTATTTTAAAATAAAATCCACAGATATTGCATCATAAATGGCATCTAAATATTGCGTTTCACATTATTTTCAAATTGACGCAATGGTGATGATGATGAACGTTTAAATCATATAGATTTTAAAAAAATGTAATTGATGTCTTTTTAAAACAGTAACTTTTATTTAAAAAGTTGGATAGTTTGAGGTTTATTTCAATTTGCGCAAGTTAATTATTTTATTTTGATTGAATACGGAAATGTTTCTTTTTCAAACTTTTTTTTCTTAATAGTTTTTTTGTTCCGTCTTATAATCTGCTGCTTGCATTGACGATCAAGTATATTTTTGTGCAATATCCGTGAGATGCCTCGGACACGTAGATTTAGCAATTTTATTTTATATTTTTAGTTATCTCCTTAGTTTAATTCAATAAATAATCAAGTTTTGATTACTTTTTATCCATAAGTTTGTGCTAAAATAGCAGTTAGACTCGAAATTGGATGGGCCTGGTTTTGAGTCCCACAACCAGCACTAAATGCGAAACTTTGTTGGATCTTCGCTAAATTCTTACGTGATGAAACATGTTTTCTGTTAGTGCAAAATAGTCAAGTAATAAACTCTGAAACAAATATTGCAAGGCTAACTATGTTATTTTTAACAGCATACTTTTTCCTATTTTAAAAACTTATTGTACGTAGTTTTGAATGGCGTGGGAAATATGAAATCAAATGTTGAATTTTTAAAACATCACTTTAATGCCTCCCATTTAAACGATTATTCAAGTAATTAACTATTTTTCATGTTTTTTTAAATTTATTCAGCTTTCTAGTTTTTCAAATGTGCTATTTTTTACTTAATTTTTATTGTATTTATTTCATTTCATTTTTTAAATATTTATAGATCATATTAAATAATCGACTATGATGGCTTGATAAACGTAACATGCATAGAAGAAAAATAAAGTTTCTTGGCTGGTAGATGGCATCATTGTAACGGCGCCATTGTTCACAAAGTTTGACGAGGATTGTCAGGATTATCTTCCTTATCACAACGGCTGCATATGGTATACATATATCTTAAAATATCTTTTAAGTGCTCTGGATGTTTAGTTACATCTAACTACCGTAGCGGAAGCCCAGTCACACCGCTGTGCACTTGGTCCCTGTTGCTATTAGTCTAGAAGTCTATGGGTACCTGGTCCAGGATGCAACATGTGGATGAGAAACAGCCAAGAATATTACCATTATTGGAAATTTAAATTTTATAGACATTACTCGAATTCTCAGGATCATTGGAATCCCAAAAATTGATGTTATAAGTTGGATGAATATTTAACAAGAGACATTTCAGTCAGTGAACGTATAATGAATGTTTAAAATCACGAATATTTTTTTAAAAGTACATTGTTTGTGTACCAAACAACAATATAAGAAAACATAAATTGCGATTTCGTTAACCGTTGATATTTAGGATGAATTTTAAACCTGTCTAATTTATATAGATATATTTTTAAATGTTGAAATGTAGTAGAAATACAGGTTAATGAGGCATTCAAATTGCGTTTTGTTAAAAAATAACTTGTAAGACATTTAAGTGATATATATATATATATATATATATATATATATATATATACATGTATATATATCCACATAAAATTCTATTTTGTGTTTAATGCTGTTAAATATCACTGCGTTTATTGCAGTCTGAGTTTTGTTAACTACTATGTATGTAACGATATAAATATTAGTTTTTGTTTCTGTATATAGAAGACATTAATTTGTTTTTTTTTGTATTTATCTGAGTAACTGAGACTATTGCAAAAATGTTTTGTTTGAATTTCTCAAATGAATATGATTGGTTAGTAAAATTGATTTCCATGTTTAAATTACTTAATTTTTTATTTTATGTTTTAAGATTTTATTATTTTTTATAAAATAAATGTACGGAATGATCTGAATACTTATATTGAGATAAAAACAAATTTATTTAAATTTGCGATTAAATAGTTAATAATCAACAAAATAGCTTGGTTTGGTAGTAAATTTACATTTTAAATAATAAAATCGTTCACTTGAGAAAGTTAGATTTTGATACCGCATTAGACCATTGTTTTTAAATTATAATAAACATTTTTTATTGTTTTTTTTTGTCGAGATACTTGTTTTTTTAAACTATATTCTAAAAATAGAAATATAAAATTTAATTTTTTTTGACAAGATGTCAATTAATTGTAACAACATCACTCATCCATTCAATTAATGCAATGTTATTATTATTATTATCATTGTTATTATTATTATTATTAGTAGTAGTAGTAGTAGTTGTTGTATTATTAGTATTACACTTTGTGATCGATAGCTGAGCTTAAACTCAGATATTAATTTTCTATACTGCACATTATATTGGCCAAAACTGAATTTAATATTAAAAGCAAGATGATGGTCAAGGTTTTACTAATTTAAAATTGAAATGTATTGGGTCATTTTTGTTTCGACAGAAAATTAAAAGTAACACTGAATCAACTTTTACAATAACCAAAATTAATACAATGGAAGAATTTAAAAAAATGTTACTGATAGATTTATCAAACCGAAAACATCGATGTTTCCTATACGGGACTTTTGAATTTAAAGTCTTGATCAGGTTGAAGTTACTTAGATCAAACTGTATCACTAGTTGGTCCTTTGTACATATAGTTCAGTTGTAATTCTATAATCTCCAGATAGACATTTAGTAACGGTTAAGCTTTGCCAATGTGTGCTGTTAATAATAGTTAATAAATGCTTACCATTTTCTCTGTCATGTCAATATTAAAATTTCTATTTTTCGGTGTTAATAATCTTACAAATGCATTTTGTATAGGTGTGATTTGATCACATTATTAGAACCAAGGATTCCGATAAAATAAGCATTTTGTGAGTGTTTAAACTTTTTGCAGTACCTTGTTTGTTGTAGGTTGTAGGATGCCAGAGTAGTTTAGTGGTACAGCGCTGGACTCAAACTTGGGTAGGCATGAGTCTCACCACCAATACTAAAAGTTTGGCTTCGCTGAACGTCTACTTGCTAAAAAATGTTTCCCGTAAAACATTCAAGCAGTAACAATGAAATAAGTAATTAAAATAAATAATAAAATATTCGTTTATTCATTTTGGTTGGTAACATTGCAGCCTCTTCATTATATTTATATTTGTACAGAGTATTAAATGTTTGACTTTGATGGTTTGATAAGCATAACAAACGTAGAAGAATAACGAAGTTTTCTGGCTAATTAACAACATCCTTTTGACGGCGGCACTGTTTACAGAGATTGACGAACCGTCTGATTTTTTTCAGGGTTGTCTCTCCTAGCTCAATAGCTACATATGGTATGCAGATACCTTTTACGCACTCTGGCTGTATGCTTGCAATCAGTCTTTTCTGTGTTAGTCTAGGTGTTTGGGTGCACCTAATCGAGGATATTCTACGTGGAGTAACAATCAAGAATATCATAATCATTAGAAATGATTCAATTCATCACGATCATATGCATTATACCAAACTTAATTATGCGCTTATTTATTTATTGTTTCCAGATGGCTGTCCTCACAAATGCAATGCCGATCATGGACACTGCATTGAACACAAATTAGGGTTTGACATGTTAACGACCAAAATCGAACATCGGTGTCAATGCGAGCCTATGTGGGATGGAACTGCTTGTCAGCGAGAACAGGAATTGGCTTGTGACGATGGTGTGGATAATGATGACGGTAAGTGTAATTGTTATATTCACTTTAGTTTTGGTCTTTTCAAGTACATCGAGTAGCAAGTGTACTGGGGTTGTATTCTACCAGCCTCAGTAAATGTCCACTTGTGCTGAAATATATTTTTGGATAAACATTTTTTGACAGTTCCTTTTATACGAAACAGCCGGAGTGGTAGAGGTCACTGGAGCGCTAGACTTGAAATTAGATGGACATGGATTCGAATTCTATTACGTGCAGATAATACGCGGCCACGTTTGGCTTATACTGATAGTCTGTTTGCGCTGAAAAATGTTTTTATATAAAATAGTGAAAACCAAATAAAAAATGTAATATTTTTTGTACACAGTTTTTTAATGTTTTGTACTCTTTATTTATAAAATAAGGGTTTAATAAACCCTCTTTTTTCAACATTGGTTTACGAAGTTTTTGTAAATATTACTTATTACATTGAATACTTAATCATATAAAACGTTAAACTCAACTGATTGCTTACATACACCAACGTTGAATTAATTGATTGATGGGTTTAAATCTTAAATTTTTTACTAAGACAAAAAGGCCGTGTTCGATACTGATCATTCCCTTTCTTGAAAACGTAGATTGCCTAAATTATTGCTGCAACACAGAAGAGGTTTCACTTTGGTAGGCTGTTGTAAAAGGTTTACTGAAATAGTATCTGTTTGTATATTATTTGACACCCATGTTTTCTAACCAATCAATTGTTTTGTGTCGGCCCAGATGGTCTGACCGATTGTTCGGACCCAGATTGTTGTCCGTCTGTTCATTGTCAACAATTGGTCCGTTCAAATTCCAAATCGGTTCAGTTCGAAATTGCCCTCGAAAGTTGCGCTCACAGTGAACCCTTCGATCACCACTTGCTCATTACGCCGCTAGCCCAACCAGGCACTGCGTTTTATAGTCAACTGGAATTTTTGCTCAGACGCGACCGAATTGTTGTCAAGAACTTCGATCCTCGGTGAGTTTGAACATGGTGATAATTTATTGTGAGATCTAGCGGTACAGCGCTCGACTCGAACCTGGGTTTAGTCTCCACCACCAGCACCAAATGCGGACCCACGTTCGGTTTTGCTAACATATATCCACTGCTGAAAAATGCGTTTCTCGTAAAACATTTTAAAAAGATACGTTTGTAAAATTGTGTGTTTTGTAGAATCTGACGATATATCGTTTCTTACTTTCTTGTAGTGCATTTAGAAATAAAGTTGAACAGAATTCGAATACATAGATTACTTAAAACGTTTACTACCACATACTAATATTATATATAGACTTCTGTACTGACGAAAAATCGAATTATTGTATCAATTTTTGTGAGTGCTAACTTCCTACGTTTATTATGCATTTGGTATGTCATTGATGTATGAAATAGTAAAAGTCCCAGATGCTTTGCGTTTGTATCATCAACCCATCCGAGTTGGAACCTGTATTAATTGTCAATGAGGAACCAACCTGATATATGTCATTAGAGAGTTGGTAGTTTGTTATTGCACTGAGTAATGAATAATCATTTGGACTGTAATAAATTATAGATTTGGGTTGGTATATATATACTACTGATTTGCAGGTTATTGTTTATAAAGCATTTCAACTTGCATAAGCGTATTTTGAGGATTGAATTTGATTTAGGTATAGACATCTTAATTATATTATAATTCTTACTGTTCAAATGCTTAAAAGTATCATTTGCAACTTAAACACAATAATAAAGATAAAGATAATAATTATTATATTTTAATCATAATATTATTATTATTATTATTATTTGTTTTTTTAATATTTGAATTGATTTAGACGAATATCCGTAGTACGTGGTGTAGTCAGACAATGGGACGGAAGTGTTTTGTGGGGCTGTCGTGTTTCGGATCCTGCTAATGTCCAAAATGGCTTTACACTTACAGACAAATATGGCAGGTATGAAGTGCATAAACTGTTATAATCTATCTTGGATGAAATTGAAATAGTTTAAATTTTTTTTTGAAATAACACTTTAAAATCAATTTTTATAGACACTTCTGAGAGTTCTTATCCAAAGACTTTAACTAAACATCCTAGTCGTAAGACAACAGGTGTAAATCCCGATTAATCTGGTTTCTCCTGTTTCTCCCGTTTGTATAGCAATCAGCCAAACACATAAACCTGGATAATGTCTTGATTTCCTTCTAATGACTAATAACTGCACAAACACTGAATATTTTAATATTATGAACGCATGGAACAGTAAAAGTCGTAATGTTGTTTGAAATGAATTATTGGAAATTGTAAAATTTAAATGTTCGTTTTAATTATGTTATTTTATAATGTATTGTAAAAATTTTAGGACATGATATATAGCTATATCTAGTTTTTCAACAAAGGTTGTCTAGCTGACCATGGTAGCGAAAGTTAACATATGTATCATATAGTCGTTAGGCTTCATTCATTACTATATATATATATATATATATATATATATATATATATATATATATATATATATATATATATATATATATTATATATATATATATATATATATATATAATATGGTATGATTCAAATTGGTTTTGAACGAAGCACTGCCATGACCTAGCATATTTGTACATTGAACTTTATATATGCATTGCGGACATGTGTATGTTATATGCATGTTATTCATTGAATATTGATTGAATCAAGTTGTGTATTAAAAGGTAATTTTGCTGTTTGGTCGTATATTAAAATTTATTGTATATCACGTATTCGAAGAAGCTAATTCTGGAATAAAGATGACTGATTTCATGTTACAGATTGACTTGGAATGAGATTATATTTTCTATCTCGACTGATATCCTTCGGTTTTTTTCTGCGCACAATATTATGGATATCGAAAAATGTGTGGAGGAAGTAACGAAATTTGTAGGCCTAAAGTCGACATTAGTGTGACGGCACCACTGTTTATGAATATTATTAGGCTTACTGAATTCTTAAGGCTACATTTTTAGCTAACCGGTTGCATATGGTAGGCCATAAGATACTTTAAAGCATGATGGATCTTTGCTTGGTTTTGTTTGTAAAAACAGAAACCTAATTTTTCGTCCGACGGCTTAATACTATTCTATTCGCCATTGAGATGCGTTTTATTTGAATTTGATAAATATGTGTTGGGTAATATTCAATTTGTTGCGCCAACAGGTTTGATTTGCCCGTTGACGGCGGAACTGTCGTTCAACTCGAATTCTTGCGCTACCCCACCCAACAATTTTCGGCAGTCCATCATTTATACGTTCCTATTAATCAAATTGTGTACATGGGCGATTTTTACGTATTCGATTCCAAACAACTTTCACCCATCCGTCAACATGTCAAACAGACTATTTCGACACTATTTGGCGATGTAACGTGGGATTGGGGCGGTACATTGAGTCCCAGTCCTATAAAACACGACCTGTGGAGCCCATTGTATTTGCCCTCAAATGATACATTGGGTAAAGGATTTGACTGGACAATGAAGTCATTGTGTGTCCAGATGCACGTCCACGATCCCGTACGCATTGGCTTCAACTATCCGTTGGTTTATACTGATAGAGCTCTGGATTTTGGGCAGTTTGGCACCAACTATCCGACTGTTTGTTTGGACCAGACCAACGTATTTTGTGTGCGCAATGGGGCGCTGATTTATACTCTGCCATTGAAGGTTAGTTTATTGCTTGTTTTGGTCTACATGAATGCAGTTTTTAGGGGTTTGTTACTTCAACCTTTTGTTTAAACCAAACTGGGAGTTGAAATTCATCTTCTTGCCAAACTAGCTACTTGTACTGCCTGTTTTACATTCGTTGGTAACCTATCTATTATTGCCAATCTTATGGAGCATTTTGAAAAGGTTTTCTTAACTAATAAGAAATTAGTGCTTGTGTACACAAAAGCGGAGGAACATGTTGTAAAATGGACTTAGTGTTTTTCAAATTGATAGGAACAGAGTTACTCAGTCAAATGGCTACATATTATGTATATTGACATATCTTGATATACTTTTTGTTTGTTCTAAAACCATGTTTAGATATATCCCCATGCATTTTGGTTCTTGATCCTATGTAGTTTGAGCCCACTTACTAAACGCACGGGGTTGTCATTATTAAAACTGACAACTGTATAAAAATATTAGCACTTGTCAAGTCTTTAGCAAATACATGTTTCATTGTAGTCGCAAACATTAACTTATTGTCGTGTCACTGATAAGTAAGTTGATTGTTCAAATTATGTTAACGAGTATGACGCTACGTTGATTTAGTGCTGTTTTCGGTTATCTGGAAGGGAGGAATAATACCACAAAGACGAAGAAAGAAGTTGTATTGCCAATATGTTACAGAAACCATTAGAACATTCATTTTGGTTGATGATGTGGTCACCTCTTCATTATTTTTCATATTTATACGGCATATAAACGATCGACTATTCAAAAATTCCAATCCGAAACTCACACAAAAAACAATGTATTATTACTTTGCACTTTTTCATTTTTGATTGTTGGTGCTTGAATATTTCGTGAAAAACTTCATTCAACAAGTAGACATTTAGCGAAACCGGACGACAATCCGCATTTAATACCGTTAAAGGGACTCAAACTCGTGCACATCCACTTTCAAGTTTAGCGGTTTGTTAACTCTGCCATTGCAGCAGATAAACTATTGTTTGTGGAAGTAAATAATAACGTTCATAATAGTATTAATTATTTTCCAATTTAGCAATAAAACGGTTACTGCTACAAGTCTTTTGGGTTATGAACATCTTCTTTTATGAAGGATACATTTTCGATTAATGGGTATAGTTTGCTTTTTGCTATATCAAAGCCATTTTTAATAATTTTAGAAAATATTTAGTTACGTTTCTAAAAATTAGTTTATTATGAAGATTTATGGTTTTTTATCGTTTTTTAGATGTATTAGATATCTTTGTTTCTTATATATATTAAAAAATTATTTGTGTATTTATATTTTCTTATTCCAAAATTCGGTTACATTAGAAAAGGAGATAAATTTATTTTTAAAAAATTATTTTCTTTAATTGTTTTTTTCCTATATGACTAGATTATGTTGGAATTTATAAATTAAGGAGCCATTTTCATTCATCCGTTGTCCAGTTATTTTTATAATTACTACTTTTTAAATGCATTTAAGTAGTTTATGTACGCCTTGTCATTTTTCGAATACATTTTAGAACACAAATTTGAAACTGATTTATCGATCTGATCGTTTTATCGGTTACAAATCGGCAATTCGAGTAGATATACTTGACAAAAATCGTCCAATGCCCTTCAATTTAAAAGAAATTCATTTGGTCATTGATATTGCCGGTTTCAGGTACACTGAACTAATGGAACCGGAACCTGGGTTAACTAAAATTTATTATTGGAATAAAACTGATGGTTATAATCGATCCGTTTATGGTTTGGTCGGTGCCAAAGGTTAGTTTGTAAATAGACCCAATACATTTTTAGAATACTACTTTTATTAACTTTTAGTCAGTAATATGATTAGGTAAATTAAGATCGTTTTCTTTAGTTATATTTAACTACTTTTTCATAATTTACTTTTTACGACTAGGATTGTTCACAGATTGTTTTGAATAATAAAATTATAACTAATATAAATAATGTTTATCTGTGATGTTAAACAAAGAACTTATTCTTACGTCTTTGTATGTGTAGAGGTTGGCTGGATGGGATGAATTTGATTGTTGTTTGTACTTTAGATTCAAGTTCTATAACAATTATTTACATTTAACAATAAGGGATAAACGCACATTATTTATGCGCATAAATTAAACAAAGATTTATTTATTTGTATTATATATATATATATATATATTAGTTAATTTGGAAGTAAGGTATTTAATTGATTTTTTTAGATTAAACGAATCATTATGTGTTACATACGAATAAACAAGTTTTACTAATCACACCTTTTTCATAAAAAAATATTTGTAATTGCATGTTTCATTTATTTTTGTAACTTTATAATGAATTGTTTTGTATATGTATAATGAAACAAATATAATCGAAGGGAATTAAGAAAAGTTTGATTGTAATTAAGAATATTTTGAAATTATTAATTGCATCATAATAGCTGGATATTTTGACGTTTCATTTTGGCGGAGTGGATCATTAGTACGAGTTCCTATTTTTTTAAACGTCCATTGTATGGACTTTGACAACCCAGAAGCTGGTTTTATGGATTTCCATATTAGCCATAATACCCGACTGAGGAGTTGTTTTTGAGGAACTGATGATTCGATTTTTATTTTAGCGTGAGTACGACGTACATATGGTTGAGAGTTAGCAACTATGCTTTTGTATGTATATTTCGTACTAAAGAAATAATAGGAAAAACAATTTTTAAAAACGTCATGGAGTATCAACAGAAGTATTAGTTAGAGAAGTGAATATTTCAATTTTGCTTTTGTTTGATCTAATATTAATTCAAAACTGATTTTTCTCTGTTTCTTTTAGTTTCTGTCGGTTTTGTGTACAAACAATGTCTGCGTGTATTTTGGGAACATCGCATGGTTTATGTGCATGGCAATGAACTTACTACTTCGGATATGGCCAACTGGAATTTAAACGTTCTTTACACTTATGCCATCAATCAGGGAATTATTTATCGGTATGATTGTATTTTTTATCAGGTTTTCAATTCAATTATTAGCATATGTAGAACTAAAAATTATCAATATTTGTGTAATGTTTGGGTAAATAATATCGCTGTGTGCTTTTAAATCATACAGTTTTTTAGTTTTAACTTTGATCGACATTTTTTGTATAAATTCGTGTAATTTAACAATACTGGTAGAATGGCTCATCGGCAAGAGCTCTGTTTCCAGACTAAAGTCAATTCGGTTTTTTGAATATCACTTTCTGTATAGACGTGGACAACCTAGCAGTATTACAGTTCTTAAATTATATAAATGTTTATAAAACCAAGTAATGGTGCAATTGGTTTTACGTAACTTTAAAATACTCTACTGGAATTTCTTATCCAAACAGCCAGCGATTTTATTTTGTTAATATTATTGCTGAAGGGTAATAGTGTTATTACTAAAGTTGTATGTCTCAGGTTGTAGCTGTAAAGTTGATTCTAATTTTTCAACCAATCAACACTATTGCACATGTTCCTTCTGTTTGACCAATCAATGACCCTAGTTATAAACCCATTTAGCAAAAGTTACTTTATAATTGTTAATTGTTTCACACATCTTTTCCTTACAGCGGCGATGGCAGTCATCAATATTTAAAACTGACTGATTGGTTTGTCAGTCGCCTCGTTGGCTTGTCTCACAAACGTCGGACGGCAAACGACTGCGGACAGTGTTCGACTGCTTTCAAGCCGTTCGAATCGCCGCTCTATCGTCCGATCGACGTGATTGTCGATGCGACAGGCAATGTCATTTTGGGCGACGGGGGCTTTTTGCGATGGCTCAATTCGTCCAAACCCAATGCTGATTATCGGGTTGTGTAAGTGGGAGTTATACTGACTGGTGACAGTATTGTTTTTGTTTGTTGTTTTTACTGCTTGGTTGTTTTACGCGAAATATTTTTCAGCAAGTGGACATTTAGTGCAGACATACAAGAGTTCGTAGGTAGTGCGAGTAATAGGACTCAAACTCATATCTAATCACCACTTTTGTTAGCTTATTAGTTGTTTTTTTTGTTGATCTTATTGTTAGTAAAATGACTGAGTAATTTGGGTGCTAGACTGATGGTTTAAGCCGATGTGCAGATGAGCTTGAATTCCATTTTTGGAACAGCACTAGCAAGGTTATCAACACTCATGAATGATGGAATTTGTAAGCTTTACCGTATTACCTTAGCTGTGGATATTGTAAAAGAACATGTTTTTTATCTCCCAATTATATGACTTAACGTTTAAGTTAGATGTTTGGATGCTTATTATCTTAATGATTCAATAAATATTGTATTTTTAAATGCGATTTCTAGTTTCAACGACCGACTACTTCCTGTACTCCGAGTAAAGTCAAGTAGAGGTTAAGTGTATATTCGTATATCTGGATTTCCACTTCGACCGATAGCTGCAAAGATACACTGAAGGAATTTGAAAGATATTTGAAGGTGTAATAACACTGGATATGCAGCTATTTTAACAGAAAGTCAAACTGTTTTCTCAAACCTTGAGGACATTGGCATTATCACAAAATATGCTAACTATTTCCATTTAATTTACCTAGTATTTAGTCATTTATACAAATTTACAATAAGTTTACCCACTTGTCCCTACACACATTTATCCCGTCCCAATTTTCTCAGCAGTCAACTCGATTCTGGTTCACTCAATACGCCTTTACAAGAATCGTTGAAGCACACAGACCGCTTGCGTTTGTGGGATTTTGCCGACGACTATTTCAAGTTGGACTTTGGCGGCGCATTTGACGAACGGAGTTTGGATCGCTATTATTTGGCTGTTCATCCCCATTTTCAAATACCAATTAAAAATGACCGCATCACACTGGGTTCTATGCCAGATTCGCACTTTTCTACTGGTCTCTTTTTATCCCATCCCCAATCAAAGTCGATATGGTGGATTAAATTTTATCCAATCATTGCAGCCTATCGATTTATTGGATCGGCGTGTTCTCAACGTCGCGAGTCGTTTGCAGACATGATTTGTATACAGCACACGTTGGACATGCCTAAAGCGATGGCGGTTACGCAAAAGGTATGGGATGATGGATGCATCTTTTTAATATTGTTAACTATTAGATGTTATGCTGTTTTAGTTTGTTTTGATTATTGCATTATTAATTCAAGCAATTGAATAGTTTTTTAAACACTGCTACACATTAGTAACAATAATTCGTATTTTCCGGTTGAGAAATCAATAATTGATTGTTACTATTGATAACATTGATAATTTTGTAGATATAACCTTTAGTTTCATAGTTGATTCCCACCACCGGCACTAAATGCGGACCCACGTTCGGCTTAACCAAAATGTCTTGCTGAAAGATATTTCTTGTAAAACATTTGAAGTAGTAAAAAAGGTAATAAAAATAAAATAATTAAAACAATTTAAAAAGATCAGTAATATTATCATGTTGTTTAGGTCTATTGATTTTAAAACCATATTTTTATTTATTTACTAAAATATAGTCAGTGTGGAGCGGTATAAACCTTAAAATCGTTGTGATTGAGTGTTTCAATAGTAAGGAGTCTGCGTTCAATCTCTTGACTGTTGCCTTCTATTTTAGTTTGGACAACCTAACTGTCCCAAAATAATTATAAAACCAAATAATGGCGCAATTGGTTTGTACACTGTTCCAACTGTGGTTACTTTATTTACATAGGGAGACACACTCATGCCGAGATGGTACAGTGGAGCAATATATAACTCTTTGTTTTTACTGTTTAAATGAACTAGGTGCTGATGGCATGTAGACTAATAACAGCAGGGACCGAGTGCACAGCGGTATAACTGGGTTCCCGCTCTAGTGGGTGGGTGCAAGCAAACACACAGGACACTTAAAAGGTATCTCAAGGTATATGTATATCATATGTAGCCGTTGGGCTAAGGGAGATTATCCTGACAAAAAATCAGGCGGCCTCATCAACCTTTGCGAACAGTGGCGCCGTCACAAGGATGCCGTTTACTAGCCAAGACACGTTTTTATTCTTTTGCGTTTGTTACGCTTATCAACTTATCGAAGTCGATCGCTTTATAAACCATATAAATATGGAAAATAATAAAGATGTGATCACGTCACCAACCAAGATAAATACACTGTTGAAAACACTTTTCAGTAAGTGGACATTTAACACAAACTGGGAGCTTGGACTTAACTCTACTTAAACTTAGCGATTATTACACACACACGTATCCTTTTTGCCAAAACAATCAACTAATCCGTGTGTCCCTATGTAACACTTGTCAATTTCAGCATTTGTATTTTATCGATCGGCAAACGATTTGGTCACGTTCATTAGATTTGGCCCAACTGCGCGAACCCGAGCTGTCGTTATTTGCAATTTCGCTAGTCATCGGACAAGCTAATGTCACGTCACGGCTGTGGAACAGCATTGTGCCGTGTGAACGATCGATGCTTTCAAATCAAATTCGGCTAGATGATCCCGATCATTTGGTATACAATCCGGTTGAGCAGGTGTTGTATTTTGCCGATCAGACAGTGGTATGTTTTTGTTGTTATGATGCATGTTCTCGTCACTAGTCTTTGTTGAGAAAGATTGGAGGGTTGGAAATTCTACAATTGTGATTATGTATTTATTAGTGCTGAAAACTGGTTTGTAAACATTCAACATGGTGTATTAAAAAATCGATTATTTATTATTTTATTATTGGGGTTGGTAACATGATAACTTTTTCATTAGTTCCATATTTGTACTGTATGTTAAACGATTAACTTCGATGGCTTTATCAGCGTAACAAATACAGGGGAATAACAAGGTTTCTTGGCTGATAGATTGCATTTTTGTAGCGGCACCATTGTTCCCAAAGATTGATAAGGTTACCCGATTTTTTGTTAGGGTTATTTTTCTTATTCCGACGATTACATATAGTATACGTATACTTTGAGATACCTTTTAACTACTTTGGGTATATGTTTGCACTTATTCATTAAAGTGGGAGTCCAGTTATACCACTGTGCAGTCGGTCTCCGCCGTGTTAGTCCAGGGAAGCACTATCTGTAGCTAACAGTAAGGAACATTACCCTTATTGGAAATTGGGACTTTATAAGCATTATTCAAATTTACGGGATTATTAGCATCCCGAAGTTGCAGCGAAACTGTTTATATTAAATACATTGATTTGTTGTGCAATTTTTTACTGAACATAAAACGAGTTGATAGTTGAATGACTTGAGGAACCAAGCAACCTATTTCACGATGTGAGCGGGACTTCCAACTGATCACAATTTTAGAAATGGAAGTTGTAACTTTTATTTACGGTCAATTCGTTGTTTTCTGCAAATGCATCAAGCATTCAACTAGTGAAATTATACTCAATTCACGTCGAATATGATGTTGGCTTTGCTACTTTTATTAGTAGTTAGAATATATTTATTTTATAGATCTGTTTTATTAATAACAAAGAACTTAAAGTTCGTTTATTACACAAATGTTGTTTTCTGGGTAACATTTTAAGTTGAACCCAGATGTGAATTTATCCCTTCTGTCAATCAGGAACAAAAATGTTTTTTCAAATTATATTTTTTCACTATTTTAAAGGTTATTTTTTATTAAAAATATTTCATTCATTTCAGCATAACAACGGTTGTTTAGTATCGATAAAAAATAACTTTTTTGACATTTTGGCTAGTTAACAAATAAGTTTAACTTACGCAAAGTTTTAATTAAGTTTGTTCTTTTTCAAATTGTTGCTTGTTTTGTAGGTCTACCGTTATCACATATCAAGCCAAGTAATTTCATTAGCTGTGGGCCGACTTAAGCATTGTCCAATCACAAATCAACCTTCCAATATGGCTCATGAAATTGACCTTGATACAGTTCGCGGATTGGCTGTTTCACCCGAAGGCGATTTATACATTGCTCAATCGAATCAAGTCTTGATCAAACGTTCTAACGGTCGAATTTATTCGATGGCAGGCAAATTGCAACCGAAGGACAACAAAGATGACAGATCCAACCAAGACGGCAGCTTGATTTTGGCTAGCGAGTTTGAATTTCAAAATATTACTAGCATTGCCGTTAGCTTGTTTGGTGAATTATTTATAGCCGACAACGTGCTTAATACGGTTGGTTTATTATCAAAAGTATATGCTTTCAACAGAGCGTTGTTAGTTTTATTTAAGTCAATCTGATATATTATTTAATAGCTAGGTTTTACACTAGGTTTATACTCAGCTCATTAACCATCTTCTGATTATATTTACGCTAAAATTGTAAAGCTTGTCAAAGATTGACTGAAGAGCCAAATAATCAAGTTTTTAAAATTTAGAGCATTCTGTTCCCTTTATAATTCCAAATAAAAATAGAAAACTGTGGGATGTATTCATTTCGTATATATATATATATATATATATATATATATATATATATATATATATATATACATATATGAATTAATTAACATTAAAACCCATTTTCTGTGCACAAAAACAAATTGTAATTACTAAATTTAACTTGGACTTAACATAAGCATGTTGTGAATGTCTGCATAGTTACTAATGTTAAGTTAATTACATCATTTTTTTTCTACATATATACTGATTCTTTATATGTTTATGACTGAAGAGTATATACGAAATAAATTCATCCTACAGTTTGCAACTTCTATTCGGAAATAACCAAATGTTGGAAAATTTTGTTTAAATTTAAAAGAATAGGAACCACGAAAAATTGCTTATATTTGCATGTGAGCAAAATATCACAAGCCAACTTTACAATTTACTAAAGAATACGTTTTAAAACCTGCAATCAGTAGAAAAATTTAACGAACAGTGGAAATTGTTTTAAAAATCAATTACAAATTGTAGAACCGATATACTGGATAGGTGAGGTGGATTTATTGAGAAACAAGAAATATCATCAGTTTCGCAAAATCTCATTGATCTCAAAAAGATTAATCTAGCAATTTTTCATCTTGAATTTACTAGATAAAAGGTATTGCAATCTAGATAGTCATGGAAAGCTGACGTTATTACAAAAATATGAATATAGCAACACCAAAAAACAAAATTCAAAAACTGTAAGTAAAATTGTGAAACAACCGTCAAGAGTTAAAATAGCTCCAATACTTGAATAAAAGAAAAAAATGTACCTAACTGACCTTGGTCAATTGCTCTAGGTGGAGTAACCACAAAGATGTCAAAGGTAAATGTGACGTAATAGCAAGCAAAGAAACTTGTTCATGTACTATATGGCATAATCAGTAAATTCTTAATTTTGGGGAGTAAGGTGTATTTGTCATTTTGCCAAAGAAAGGAAATTTCGACGATTGCAATAATTGGCGCTAAATAAGTTTATTGTCTGATCCTAGCACTATGTTTTGTAAAGTAATTTTAAAACATTTAAATAATATAGAGACAAACGTTTTTGAAAGTAACAAGCAGGTTTATTAGGAAGATGCACCGAAAGGTCAATTTAGTCTTCTTTCCTCCACCATGTTATTTATGCATTGGCACACGCGCGTGGTGTTACTGCATTTCGATTTAGAACTTGGACATAATTTTCTATCTACTCTTAACAGTGTCACAATTTGTAAAACACTTTTATTAATAATTGTATTAAATAATAGATGTACCTTCATTGGAATATTTTAATTCTTAATTATGGCTATTTTGAACTCCTCGGGTAGAAGAGGGACTCGTTATTGATCTCAAGTGCATTGAAACATTCACCAAAGTGGTTTACTGTATAGTTTAGTTTAGCAGGTTGGTCCATGATTAACATGTTCTTTGTGCCTGAGTAGCGCAGCGACCAATTTGCTCGACTTTTAGTCCTAGTGGACAAATGTTTGAATTCCACTATCGACAGTAAGTACTGGTCATCGTTTACCCATCCCAAATACTCCAATTGTTAAAAATTGTTTTTCTAGTACATATATATTGAAGCAATACACTAAAAAAATAGTATATGGAATGTTGATAAGTTGGCAGAAGTCACTAATAGTTTTTTTTTTAAAAACAGAAAGTACATCGTAGACATTGAGTTAAATAACACTTGAATTTGGTAAAAAAAACTTGAAAAAAAATTCAATAAATAGTTTTCTTTTTCACAACAAGTTGTTGCATATGTGATTTATTACTATTTCTATGAACCAAAATTGTATTATTATAGATTAAAGTTGTGTTTGTTTAACAAAATGAAATCATGTTTTTTATTCTAAAGTGCTTCCGGGTTATGCATTTTTAATTTGATTTAAGCCCCCGCACACATTTAGCTAAACCTACACCATCTATTATTATTATTAGGGATAGAAATTTGTTTATTTCTTCAGCAAGCGGATATGTATTGAAGTCAAACGGCGGTGGAACTCAAATCCAGTTTTGAGTTTAGCATTGTATCCATCTCGGTCACTCCGGAACACACACACACACATACATGTGTACACTGTTTTTGGTTAAACTTTACCAAATTAAAAATGGCAATACTCGTATTTGTTAGGTTTACCGTGTTCACTACAAACTTCCCGACAAATCCAATCCATTCAATATGTATCGCATTTTGAACACAATGACCGACGAACTGGACTCATTCGGTTCTTACGGCCAGTTAGTCAAAACCGATGACATTGTTACCCAAATGACGCTGCACCATATGGACTATCGCATTAGCGCACTCAGTGGATGGCTTTCGCACATTAGACGCGACGAATATACCAACAAATTGACAATTCATCGAGATACTCAGGGAAATTTGGTACGGTTGGAAACTCCCAGCGGTAAGTTTGGTATGCTTTGATTGTTTATTTTGTTTATTTGTCGCTACTGCTTAAATGTTTTGTAGAAAACATTTTTCAGCAAGTGGATATTTAGCGAAGCCAACATTGGGTTCCGGTGGTGGTAGTACCCAAGTTTTAGTCAAGCGCTATACAGCTAGACCACTCTGGTACCGTTTGGTTGTATATTTCTGGGGGCACATTATTTTTTGCAATTGCATTTATGAAGTTGATATCGGAATGACTCAATGGTTTCGAGGTCTACCAGGCTGCTACTTTGTAACGGCACACGTTTGGCCAGGCTACTTAGAAATGGTACGATTAAATTGATAAGTCGTCACCACTGGATTATAATTTCCGCGATGGTCAATATCTGGTTAACAATGAGGTGAAGAAAGCATTTTATTTTTATTACTACGATAGACATTTTTTTAAAATCGTTATTTATTACCTAGATTGTTGTATAATTTGTGCAAGAGTTATTGTATAAATGAAAAAGATAACTTAATGGGGCGATAGAAGTAATTAGAGCGCTAGGCTTAACATTGGCTAAATCTGGGATATTTTTGAGTTCCACTACTGACACTTAACGTGGACTTCGTTTTCGGTTTTGCCAGGAATCTATTTGCTGACAATGTTTATGATCAAATATTGAAACAATGGAAATGAATTTTTTAAAATAAGATTAAACTTATCTGGTTTTTATTACTTCCATGAGTTACGATTCATATATTTAGCAGGTAGATATTTGGGTGTAACCAAACAGGAACACTTGTAGTTAGTTACAAGGAACAAATTTTTTTTTCTGATACAAAAATTCGAGAATGAGAGCTTTTGTCCAGCAAAACATTCCAATGGTAAAAATAGGAAACTAAATTGTTTTTCTGTTTCTACTAATAATTTGGCATAAATTTTTATTTTTGTTTTATTAGCCAACAATATGTGTGCACATGTTTTTTTTAATTATATATATGCATTGCCCTTAATTAAAACAAATTGTTCCTTTGTTGATCATTTTAATTTTTGTTTTTGCCAAAAGAATGAATATTGATTTTTTTGTTATGATTTCAGGCTCATTATTTGTTTATGTTATGTGGATAAAATTAATTTTCTCAATATAGGGTTGTTCTTCTTTTATTTGAATGAGAAAGTTATTTGATGATTTTGTATTTGCAGAGAACTTTATATAATATTTTAATATATTAGATACGTTTCATATAAATGCTCAGCATAGAATAATCAACTGTATTTTATTAGTTGGAATTGATTGCATTGTTTATTATTTGCATTAGCATGTTGAACATATATTATGGTCTTCGCTTTTTCAATAAATTTAATAATTATAATAATTATTTTTTATCATTTAGTTTTACAATTAAATAAAATCCTGCATCACGATTAAAGCAATATTATATTTGAATTAATCTTTATTTCAAGATGATTTAAAAAAATAATAAATGCTATAAAGTGGTTTATGCTTAGAAATGTTGGTTTAAAAAATATTTAAACAGTGAATAAGTTATATTTTAAAGTTAATACCTGTATATACATTCTTAAACGTAATTTATGGATTTATTGTAACAATTAACAAAATTAATAAATTTTATATTATTAGGTTTAATGTTACTTTGTTGTAGTTTTTAAACAAGGTTTTTAATACAATGATACAACTGAAAAATTAAGTATTTTTTACTGGATTAAACGTTTTTATTTGAAAATAAGTTTAAAATCTATATTTTCGTAAATAGTTGGAAAAACATTTAATAACTAAACTGACAAAACAATTGTCCATTTTAAGATGTAAATTGGTCAAGATAATGAGAACGTTTGTTAAAAATGCAAAAACGTGTTTTAATATATTATAAAAAAAATTGGTGTGGACTTTGAGAAATTAAAAAAGACGTTTACAAGAATTCACCGATTTTGCTAGGAAGGAATACAACAAAAAGTTGTGCTATTTTTCATTATAAAACCCAAAATAATAATTGCATTTTATAAAAATTTTGAGGATTCTATAGTTTTACTTTATAACAACTAGAACGCATTGAAAAATTAACATTTTGAATACTAAAATTATATTCCATTTTTTTCATCATTGGCGTACGTCAAGTACAACCGGGTTTCAGTTTTTGTTGTTTAATAAGGATACAAAGGGCAACAAGTAAATATTACCAATTAATTATTCTTATCCTTTTCTAATACTGATTTCTAGATTAGCTAGGGCAGAATTAAGTCTGTTTTCAATCATACATCAATAGTATTTTTAAACGACAATCATAATAACTTAATTTATTATCAGGTTTACTGTACAACATTACAATGACACACGATTCTCCACAGTACATTCGTACAATCACAGACCCAATGTCTAATGGAGCCTGGAACTTCTACTACTCACCAAACGGTTTGCTTATTCGTTTGGAAACCTCCGTTCAAGGTCCATCGTCTATGGGTACAAACCGCATTGATTTCGTCTACCACGCTATGTCAGGACGGCTGACACATATTCAACTCAACAACGGCATTGAAATAGACGTTAATGCAATGACTCAACAGGTGGATTCAAAGGTGCAGTTGGCGGATAAGGGAAATAAACGTTTGGTAAAAGGTTGGTTGGATTTTATTGATTGTGTTATCGACATTTTAATATATTTTTGGGTATTTTCTTTTCTGTGTGTATCATACTGTTTATGAAGTTAAAAAGTGTATGGGAGTCTGAATGAACGGCCAACATTTTTTATTTAGTGATTATTAGAATGGATGAATGGAAATGGAAAACGTTTTGGCAAAGGCTTTGTTGGAAATGTTGGAAACGTAATAATTCGGCTTAGGGAACAAAAAAGTGGAAATGTTGGTGCATTCAATAGAATGTTGTACTAACACTAAAAGAAAGTGCTTTTAGCAATATAGTTCGACACAACAGTTCAAAGGGTTAGCATGTTTGTATTGGTGATATAATAGATTTTGGGTTGAAGTTGAATGTTTTACTGGAACTCTCTTCAGAAAATAGACATTTGGAGCGGTTAGACGAGGTTTGGCACTTTATCAGAATTAGCTATTATTATTTCTTTAATAAGACATTTTAAAACCGACAATATCTCATTTTCCATTAAAGTTTACTTTTAAAGTTGCTTACATATCTTTGTGTTCACAAATGCATTACTTATAAATTAATTTAAGTAATATGAATGCAATTGTTAACAATATGTGGCACGGTTTAGGCTTTTCACAAAATGGAACATTTAAAAATTTTAAAATGACAAACTGCAATTTTGTAAGTTGGTTGGCAATTGAAACAGAAAAATTATATAATAGCATTTTTCATTTCTATAACTGAAGTGATCCATGCAATTCAAAAGTTGAAAAACAATAAAGCAGAGTTGCTCAAACATGGAGGTGACGTTGTAGCATACGAGCTTGCTCATTTATTTAATATTATATGGCATAATGAATAAGTTCCAAATGATTGGCTGCAAGAAGTAATTGTATCTCTTCTCAAAAAAGGAAGTCTGAACGACTGTAATAATTGGCGCGTAATAACCCTATTGTCTGTTCCTGGTAAGGTGTTTTGCAAAGTAATTTTAAACCGTTTAAGTAATTCGGTAGATAAACATCTTTGAGAACAACAAGCAGGTTTTCGGAAAGGAAGAAGCTGTATTGAATAAATACTAACCCTCTGTAATATTATTGAACAAAGTCAATAACTTTAGCAATCACTTACAATTAATTTTATTGATTTTATGAAAGCTTTTGACAGTGTTCATCGAGAATTTTTGTGGAAAATCGTAAAGTTTTACGGAATACAGTTGAAGTATATGAATATTATGCGTTCGCTATACCAAAATTGAAGTTGTTGTGTTTGAATAAAAAGTGGTCATACTGCTATGTTCGAAATTGTCAGGGGAATACGTCAAGGATGTATTTTGTCACCGTTTTTGTTTCTTATGGTAATTGATTTCATTATGACTCGATCCATGAATAATTTGTCTTATGGTATTAAATGGAACCATGGCAGATGAACATATTTGGATTGAGCAGATGATATTGGTCTACTTAGTGAAACTCTAGAAATGATGCAAAATATGACAACACGTCTCAGTGATATCAGTTCTCGTATTGGCTTACGGATTAATTATTCAAAGACAAAAGTGTTGTGCACTAAGTCAAACAACTATTTACCCATAAACATTAGTGGACAAAATATTGATACTGTTGATTCCTTTACATATCTGGGAAGCATCATTGGTAAAGACGGAAAAACCGAAATTGATGTTAAAGCTAGACTTGGAAAGACAATGTCAGCCTTCAATATGGTCATGTTCTTCTATCCACCTGAAGACATAACTTTGTTTATACGCATTAATAATTAATCCTACGGCAATATATGGAAGTGAAACGTGGAAGCGAACGGACAAAATTGATAAGATGGTAGATGTTCTTTATCACCGGTGTCTTATAAGTATTTTAAAGATTATCTGACGCGATCACGTTTCAAATAATGAGATCATGAGAAGAACTAACTCTTGTTCACTACATGCCATCATTACAATTAGATGAAGAAAATTACTTGGTTAAATTCTACGTTTACCGCCTGAAAGACCAGCAAGAACGGTTTCGGATTGGACGATCGAAAATGGTAAATGGAGGTTGGTAGACCACAGTAAACTTGGCGAGAACTATTCGGGAAGATCTAATTTAAATGAACATTTCATGGGATCAAGCAAAACGTTTGACAAAATGTTCAAATACGTGGAAAAATTTTGTTGTCTCATATTCGCTTTGAATTATGGGACTTTGTTGTTTTTTTGCTGCAATTGTTATTTTATTACCCCATGCTTATTTTTAAAGCAAAATAGTTTTGTAATAATAAACAATAGTTATTTTTCATCCACTGTTTTCAATTTCGTCCAGTATCCAATCAACAAATTGGTTTGCCGAACGATCAACATTTTGAAGTCGTTTATGGTGATTCGGTCAATCCATGGAAAATGAGTTTGTCGCAGTTGTATTTTGTCAGACCCGATTTGTATCGACCCCTTCAAATGAAACGCGAAATTGTCATTCCGCCTCGTACTGATCGCAAAGCAATTGAGCACGTGTAGGTTCATGTTTGACATTATTATTATTTTGACATTTTTTCCAAGTCGTTTTAAACATTTCTAATAGACGTTTAGAGGTCAGTTTGTTTGTGTGTGTGCGTCACAAATGCAAGTAATGCATTATTTTTCTCGAAATGAAAACAGCATTGTTTTGGCATTGTTGCTGCTTACAAAAAGTGAGGTTTACCTTATTTATTTTTAAATACTTTTGCTTTGAAAAGCATTGGGCAACAGGATTGTTTCACATTAAAATTTCGGCTTTGAAGATTGTGCATAACGAAGATTAAAATTCTATTCGTATTTCGCCGAACTTTATCATCAGAACTATGCTAGTTTCAATTATCTGTTGTGATTTTATGCAGTTGTATCTTATACATTTTAAGCAATATTTTTGTAAAGTGTCCATGTTACTAATCTTACATTCAAACACTCCTCTTTTCTCAATTGGCCTTGGGACCTAAAATGTTACTAAAATGTAATAATTAATTTAATAAAAACTGCAAAAATTAATTATTTTTATGGTGTTTAATTTTATTAACAACAAAACAGGGTATGTTTGAAACTTATTCAATAGTTAACAGGATAAATATGGCACAACTATATCTTTGGGTGTATGTTTACGTCTATTCGCCGCATGATTTATCTGCCAAAAGCCGAAAACCTAATTATTATTATTATTATTACCATTATTATTATTATTATTAAGCTTTAATATCTCACTAGAGATACATTCAACGTAAAATACATTTTTACCATCAATAATGAGGAGATAACTATATCACTAACCACAGTGAATGAATGTTTCAACTGCAGAATTGTATCTTTCCAAACATATGGATTGATGCTTATTACGTATGCATATATACGAAGGTATTGTATTGCATGAGTAGTAAAATGGTGATAATAATAGCGGTACAGCGCTCGACTCGGATTTGGGTGGGTATGGGTTCGATCTTCACCGTCTAAAATGTCCACTGTTGAAAGATAGATATTTCCCGTAAAACATTCAAAGTAGTAAAAATAGACATTTTTAAAAATACAAAAATGAAAATCGTTACTCTAATTTTTATAATAATTTTTGTATGCAGCACCACGTGGCTCTATGATGTGAGTACTTATGATGCTTTGAAAAGTTTGTCAATCTTTGACACTCCGTCTCATTTGGTCAAACGCGATTTGAGAAATCATGGCGGTCGCTATATATCACGATATCCTCGGCAAAGTGACTTATATCTCGATTTTCCTTTTCGTCCATCACAATTTCAAATAGCTGCAAATGATGTGGCCAATGGAAAGAACAAAAAAGCAGATCATATTGATTGGCAATATCGAAAAACGCTACAAGTACGAATTGTTTTTTTAATTATATTATACTATCCTACTCATAAGTAATAGAATGTTTTAAAAACATTTAATACTTGATATTGGTATAATTTATTTTCATGTATTTGTGGGATTATTTGATTAGTATAAAAATTATTGATTAAGTCGTTCCAGGGTGATACCAAAAGATGGGTTGTTATCTCGGTGGACAATACTACAATACTACTACCATTAGCACTAAACCCAAATTTCCATTTAATTGGACTAACGCTCCATTTATTGAAAAATGCTTTTTTGTAAAATATTCAAGCAATAAACTAAATAAATTTAGATTTTATAGAAATAAATGAAGTTTATGCGTGTGTGTGTGTCTGGTTATAAAATTTATGTAATTTAAATTTAACTAATTTTAAATTAACTACTATTTAACAAATATCATTGTGCATACTTTCGCTATTATTGTACGTACAAGTTGATTTGCTTTTTGTTTATATTACAGATTATTATTATTTTTGAAAAAAATTACAACTAATAACATGATATCATTTATATTATTATTTTTATACTGTTTTTCCAATATATTGGGGCGCGTTTTTAAATCAAGTCATTACTTACAGGACAACAATCCATTGACATTTAAACGTCTGTTGGTATTTTTACTTGTACCAACTTGATAATCGTCGTTGTGTAACACGAAATGATGGACAACTTCAAAAGGATTAAAACCAAATGTGTATTTGTCTGCAAAACATTTTTTATTTGAACAAATACGTGGTGACAAATGTGTGTTGATATTCACCAGTATACGAAAAAAATATTTTATGATCAGTTGATTTGGCAAACATTTTTTGTATTCGTCTGACTAAAATGTGTATAGTTTGAAAGCCGTATACGACTTTCGATAAATTAACAAGGTTGAATTTATGCAATTTATTTTGCAGTAGTTTTGTTGCATATCATACGCCATTTTTATAATTTGAGCAAATTCTAGAGTAATGCGCTTTATACAAGAATGGATTTATTAATAAGTGATAATGCATGAATGCACTTACCTATTTAAAAATTAAATCAAATTAAACTGGTTTTTAAAATGAATTGACTTATCAACCGGTATTATTGATCAGGTTGGCGTTTGACTTAGAACAAACTGCTCCACTAATTTTGCCTACTTATCATTTTTAAGACATATACTACTGGGTTTTCCAAGTCTATATAGGAGATAATGCTTTATGAACCAAATTTTTTTTACCTTAGAAATGAAATTATTACCGATGAGTCATTCTACTATAGTAGTACTAATAGCGTATTTAAATTGCTAAATTGTGTATGGAATTCCCCCCCCCAATATCGTCATACTTACTGTTGTGTTGTATTTATCTATTTAAATTTATTATTTCATTTGTATCGCGATAATCAGTGATTTGGTGTTTTAATCGAATTTAAATGTGTTTCTTTGTTACTTTTCCCCATTCAATCGTTCCAATTATCTTCAAAGGCAATCATTGTAATTTCAATCTGTGTTATTTTTTATTTATACGGACCAAGTTAGTGTATTTGGAACAGATGCGCCCAGTCATCACACACGCACACACACATTCACTTGATTATATTCCGCTTTTAGACTGTTGGTCTCGACCAGCTAGCAGCTGCACACACATTATAAATCAGTCTTTTTCCAACCCATTGTTTGTTCAATGTGCGCACCTTTTTCAACACATTTATTGGGAAATTTGAAATTAAAGGACATACATTTTTACGCATAGGCACGCATCGTTTTATGTGTCTGATGAAGATTTACATGTCATTCAATTTTCAGTGTTTGGTATAATGAATAAATTGGGTATACCATTCTCTGTGCCCTTTTTTCAATATTTGCTTTTCAACCTAATCTAGTTGATTCCTTTTTGCACCGTGCTACTGTTTTTTTACTGGGATGAACGACTTTTTTATCTGATATTTGATTAAGATTATTATGTAAGTGTTTTGTGAAAATCGTTTGCATCCTGCAGTGAGAAAAATAATTCGTCTACTTTGGTGTAACCTTGAACAATTGGTGGACTGAAAGATAAAATGAGAATTAGAAGTTGTGAACAGTTGTTGATTTTATTTACAGACATTATAATTGATTTATAATAATGTGATGGAAATGAAGCAATAAAGACACTTTGTAAGTGTAGAAAATGTTGTTTTAATTCAGCGGATGAGTGCAAACATACCCAGTCTAGGTGTTTAAATGGTATCCAAAGCTATATGTACGGTTAAAAGAGACAATCATTGTAAAAAGTCAGGCGATTGATTGAATTTTATTAGTAATCGACGTTTGTTGTGCATATGAGGTTTCCTTGGCAGATGAAATCATGGAAACCGATTGTTCAATATGCACTGCGAATATGGAAATAATGAAATGGTGACCGTATCACTAACCGTATGATTATTTTTTGCTGTAGATAAAATCTATATTAAAAAATAAATTTTTGTGTATATGTCAATAGAGTATATAAAGCAAATACTTGAGTATCACAGTAGTTAAATCCTCAGGATTATTAGCATTCCATTTTTATTTATTTGTTTTACTAGAAACATCTTTCAGCAGTGGACAATTTAGCAAAGCCAAACATGGGCCTGCATTTTAGTGGGCCGGTGGTGGGATTCAAACCTATGAAAGTAGCTAAATGATGCCTAATTTAGCTTGTTTATTGCGATATTTATAATATTGTGTTGAAGTAGCTTTAAAAAGAGCAGTTAATGGATGTTGCGTAGCACAATATCGCCTCAGTGTCAATGGTTCAATCACGTACTAAATAAAAGAAGGCGAGGTCTACTTTGGATCTGATTTATTTATTTAAATACAACCTATAATATTATTTGTTTTAAAAATTCTCAATTGTCGACTCCCCTTCTCCACTAAATAGGTCAATGGTCAGAAGTTGCTTTACGTCAAATTTAATTCAGCGTTGCAATTGGAGACCTACGAACGGATATCGACCGAAGGTCATCACGTGGCTCTTCAGATTGTGTACAACGCCCAGTTGCAGCCCATAATGTTCAACGCTTCGATGAAATTAGAATCGGTAGACAATTCGCGATTGTTTATGATGGAAGCGGCTTTGAAACACGAATTGCCTGCTCCGCTTACAATTATGTACACAAAGTGAGTTTGTGGGCTATATGGTAAATTGAACATTTTATGAGAAAGCGGCACATAGATTGAACTGTTTGTTTTAATTAGGTAAATTGGATAAATTTTTTACTTCACTTGTATCTGTAAATGCCATAATCTTGTTAGACGCACCTTTGTTTGCTGTGAACTTGTATACTATGCTTAACAGAAGATTGGGTTTGGGTTTGTGATTGTGATTGTGTCGAATCCATACATAGAAAGACGTGTTTTTGTATCTAATGTATTTTTGGTAGGACTTGAGTGTAGAGAAGGTTCAAACTTACAATGTTGTTTAAGAGGCTGTTTGCATCTGATATGGTGTCATAAAAATGGGCAAATGTTTAACCAAGTATTATTATTATTATTGTTACAAAACCCTTTTGCTTTAAAAATAAGCATAAGATAACAATTACAGCAAAAAACAGCAACAACAAATTCTCGTAATTCAATGAGAACATGAAACAACAAAATGTTTCCATGTATTTGAACATTCTGCCAAACGTTTCCCGAATAGTTCTTCGCCAGGTTTTCCGTGGTCTATCAACCTCCCTTTTACCATTTTCAATCTTCCATTCCAAAATGGTTCTTGCTGGTCTTTCGGGCGGTAAACATAGAATTTGACCAAGTAATTTTCTTCGTCTAATTGTAATGATGCTATGTAGTAAAGAATTTTTTATCAAGTGAATCTTTTAGCCAAGCCAAACGAGGGCCTGCGTTTAGTACAGGTGGTAACACTCAACCCACGCTTGGTCAAGTTTAAATCGAGTTCAGTCTAGTTTAATCGTCTATTGTTGATGATGGCGCAGTTGAATTCAAGTTGGATTCATCAAAAGCCAATACGTTTCAACAGTCTTTTTAGTGCTAAACAATTTACTTTCATTATTGCCACTAAAACCTATAAACCAATAGTCTACTGCTTCATTTCTAAACCACCTTTACTTGCATTCCAATCCACAACAGCATTGGTCACGTGAGCGAATTCCATTGGGGCAGCGCCAGTTATCGTTTTACGTACGATTCGTCCAATCGACTTAAAGCCGCCGAACTGGGTGGTCCGCTGGATACTATCTCATTTCAATACGACAATGACAACATTCCGTATCAGGTATGGGGCGATATTTGTTGACAATGTTCAATGATTATTTTTATTTATTGAAATAGGCATTTAGAATAATCGTTATTTGTCTTATTTTTTTAAACAGTCAATTAAAATGTGTAAATTAGGATGAACAATTGTACCCTTATTAAGAAATGTGTTAATATTAGAGAAATAACAAAAATAGCATGACAAATGTACTTAGAATCTATCAGAAATTGTACAGACAATTTGGTAGAAAGGAAAGGATTTGAACTAAAATACATATGCTGTATATTGTAAACAGTAGAATAGCTATTATTAAAGCTGTGTCATGACATTTCCATTCTAAGCCTTCCGATTTGCAGACCAAATCTCTAATTGCTGACATATTCTCAGTACTGATTGCCACAATATAACCCTAAAGATACTATCAATGGCGTAATTGTCTATTTGCAATTGCATTCGCATGTATTTTTACCAACAAAGTTTTGAACTCTTCAAGCAACAAATCCGTTGTGACTCAATAATTTTCCGACTAACGAGTCTCGTTTTGATTTCTTGACTGTCACCTTTTATCTCATATTGGACAATCCAATAGTCCAACTAATAACACCGTCGACTTGTAGGTTGCTCCAGTCTATTTGAAAAATCTTCAACCATAACTCGATGCTTTCTTTTTTATGTATTTACAGCCTACCATGGTATCTGTCAGTGGGTTGGGTCCATTCACCCTACTCTACTCCAACTCACCATTGCACTCAGCTGAATTTGATTCCAAGCATCCATTGTCCAATTCGGACAAATATCTCGGCCTATCCGCCATCATCACTCCTTCGGGATTCAAACGTCAATTCTTCCTCATTCAAGGCCTCCAAGTCCATCGTCTCATATTCCACCCGTGGCCCGATTCTCCCGGACCGTGGATTTACGAATGGACCGGACGAACGCAGCTATCGCGTTTCGAATGGCCCAGTGCTGTCAAACGCATCACTTTCATGCCCCAATCCAACCTGATTGTTTACGACAAAGTTGCAATTCGGTGGAATGATGTCGATGGTCTAGTCGATCCACCCCACGTTCGAATGACAGATTTGGCTTCGGGATTCGAGCTCGTCTATGAACGACTGTACCAAGGCCCACTGTTGAGTTCGTGGTTTGTTGGCTATCGGCTGCCTGGTGTAAGGAATGCACATCCGGCTTTGGGTGGATTGCTCAATGCCAAATTTTCTTATACACACGATGCCAATATGAATGTAAGTTAAATGAGTTAATTCGTCTTTTTCTCACATTTTTATTTCTTCAATTGGTCCGGGTTTTTGTTTTAGTCCCACTGGACAATGGATGGTGGGAGTTCATTCATTTCATTCATATTTGTTGGTGGAGTGATCACTTCTTTATTATTTTACATATTTATACGGCATATTAAACGATTGGCTTCGATAACTTGATAAGCGTAATAAACGCAGAAGAATAATAAAGTTTCTTGATTAATAGACGGCATTCTTGTGACGTCGCTACTGTTCATAAAGATTGACTAGGCTGCCTGATTTGTTGTCAGGGTTATCTCCTTTAGTCCAACGGCTACATATGGTATACGTATACCTTTAGATACCTTTTAAGTATCCTGGGTATTTGCTGGTGTTTGCGGGAACCCAGTTATACCGCTTTACACTCGGTCCCTGCTGTTATTAGTCTAGATGCCTAGGGCTACCTATTCCAAGATGCACCACGTGGATGACGAACAGTTAGGATTATCACAATCATTGGAAATTGAGACTTCATAAGCATTACTCAAATCATCATGATCATTAGCATACTAGGAGTTGACTGATGGCAAGTCTTTGGGAATTAAATTGGGAGAGACTTGAGTTCAATTGTTGTTTCCTGTCTACATAGTATAGATTAGGGGGTTTGATATTGACTAGGGTGGAGTCATATTAAATGTTTTTATCGAAAATATTTTTGAGCGTAACTAGCTGGCTATTTTCCAATGTTTTAAATGCATATAGTTTCTAGTTGTATAGATTTGTGTTCTGCACAGAATAATGATTATTTGACAATCTTTCATTATAACAAAAAGACGAAGTACAATGTTAACCTTTTAATGACAAATAATGTAGCTTCAATGCCAACAACAAATTTCGATATTAAAAAAAGATTGGGTCACACGTAATCATCTGATTATCGATTGTTTGTTACTTTTAAATATTTTTCATTAGTTATAACTTGTTATGGCGATGGTTAGAACCAAAGTTTGTGAATATGTACAAAATAAGTGTTGTTTTTAGACAACTATTTGTATATATCATATGATAAATGTTTTTTAATGTTTCAATATTGGTTTTATAAGTCTATATACATATATATACAATCATTAAGGTATTTGTGAACATTGATATGTAAAAGTATAATTATTGTGCATTTCATTAGACTGCTTTGTACCTTTCTATTTTTCCAAATGTTATTTAATGCATTATGTCAGTGGCTTGTTAATAAGGGAAATAATACTGACAAAATATCAGGTGGCTTCGTCAAACTTTGGGATCAGTGGCGTTACCACAATGATGCCATCTATTAGCCAAGGAACTTCGTGATACTTTAACATTTGTTATGCTTCTGGAACCGATTGTTTAACGTGCTGTACAAATATAATGAAGAGGTGGGACTCTACATCACCCATCACAATGAATACAACTATCCGATATGGCGACTTTCTTCAATTAATATGTAATTCCAAAGTCCTCTCAATTCTCCTTTTCCAGCTTTTTAAAATCCACACCCAATTGTATGCAATGACAAATCGCCCGCCAACGTCGGCTGCGATTTCCACCAACTTGAGCGATTGGCATCTTGCGACGCACAAGTTGTTGGTTTTGGACGAAGAAACATTGACGAAAATCGATTCACAGACGGGTCGTGTGTTGTCTATTCGTGAATTCGACTTGACCTATCGCGGTTCGGCTTTGTGGATTACGCACGCATCAAAAAATGTGCAATTTGTTAAACAGTGGGATAGTCAGGGTCGAATTACGCAGACGCTGCTCTATTTGGTAACATTTTGATTAGTTTGAAAAAACGTTTTTTAATTATATTGGTGAGCGGCAAACTAAAATGACACTTTTTTGTTGACGTGACGTAAAGGACCATTAATTGATAGCCACCTGTTATATTTCTCGAGTTAATAAAATCCACTACGTGATTATAGGATTACGACAGTTCATATATATAATTATATTAAGGATTTTTTCTATTGTGAAGAATGCATAAACTGTACCTCAGAATGTCAGTACACTTGATAGGGGGTAAAAAAAGTGACAACTTGGTTAGGGAACCAGATGGCCAATACATAACTATGTGAGCGTGAGTTTGAATTTTGTTGGTTCAATTGCAGCACTGTTATTAACAGTCGGAAATAAGATTTGTACACTTCTATGACAACGTTGTAATAATATTTTAGTGTTTGACTGTTGGAAGAGAAGTTGCTGAAGTGGTACAATTTCCATTGTGTGCGATTAAAAGACTTGACAATACTAAAATTCGTTTTGGTAACACTGAATATATCTATAACATTTATTTAAATTGTTTAGAATATTTCTGTTAAAGTGATAATAAAACTGTTTCAACTACGATTAATGGTTTATCTTATATTTAGTTCATATACACACGATGTTTATTGTTGACAAATAATCGGATATTAGGTAAGTTTGTCGACATTGTTTATTGTTTAAAGGTTGTACGACAAACATTCAATAAATAAGTAGACATTTAGCGCAGCCAGACAAGATGGTAGGATCCAACTCTCGTCTATTAGGTTACGAAATTGGCGAATCAACTAATTGTAGCATTCTGTTATCTAGTTAAATAGTAATAGTATTGTATAACGTTTTATTATTATTATATTTTATTATATTAATAAACTCTCAAATATTTAATTTTTTCTCTCTAGTTCAATTCAAAACGCGAGCCCTTATACAACCTGTCCACTCTTTATCGTCCCAACACTTTGCAACCAATGGGCCAACGTGAAGAACGCGAAGGTCACGTGCCCCGCTGGATTACCTTTGTTCATGGTCCGGGTGGTCGTTTGGAAGCACTGGATCGCGAAGAAGCCGGAACAAGTTTGCGTTCACACTGTCAGCTGATTCACAATCCCGAAGGTCGCATTGCTCGGCTGCGCATAGCTACATCCGATCCACAACTCAACGTCAAATCCAGCATTAGTCATCGATCGGAAGAATTGCAATTTATTTATGACTCGCGCGGTTTTCTGTCGAGACGCGGCAATTGGAATTATGAATTTGACGAAGATGGATTTCTTACAAGACGATATTTATACAACGATATGCTGAACGATCAATTTGGATATAATAGCAAGGGTTTGCTTATATGGGCTGTCCGAACTGTATCCTCGTCAATTTCTAAAGATGACGAGCAGGGTTCCACAACTTCCGAAGCTCTTGAAGACGACGTCGGTCTCAAGCAGTCCTATTCCGTCCAGTTTGTGTACGACTCACAAGATCGTTTGATTGTTATACGAAATACAATGGTCATTCGCGATTTGGTCCAACTGTTTTATGCCGATCCCGATCATCCACAGCGCATTACGCATTTGTTCAATCACGGAAGACTCAAGTCGTACCGATTTTTGTATGAGCCCGTTCGCGGACATTTATTTGCCATCGAACAATTTGATCATCCGTTAATTGGAGTCGATTTGGTCAACGCCGATCGAATTGGCAGTCGGTCGGATCAGATTTTTGGTCAGTCCATTCAGAAACGAATATTTTTCGTTGTGACCAATCACGAAGCCAGCCCGACCAGTGCGTTTTCCGAAAATGGAAAAGTACGTTTTTTGATTGGATGATTTGAAAGGATAAAAGAATACGAGTATTCTCATTGATTGAATTTTTATTTGGCGTTTTTTGATTTTTCGAAGTAAAGACGTGTTGGTTTGTGAAGGCTTGTGTTTTGGGAAAGGAAAGGAAGAAGAGAGATCAATTTTGGGAACAGTAGATTCTTTAAATATATACAATGTATTCTGGTCTAAAACGAAATATTTGCGTATTGTTCAATCTACTATTAAGGATGAAAAGACTTAGCCTATGGAAGTATGAATTAAACTGATTAGAGTTTAAATCGGAACACGTTCTATTATTAAAGCTCGAGAAACGTTAACAAGTGGATATTGTGTTATACTTGTTCTAAACGCCAATCTTATTCGAGTATTTAATTCAATGTTAACAAGAAGTAAGTTATGGCAACACACTGATGATAGAAATCATCAGTCAATATAGATCGAAAGATTGTATGGTAATTTGACTTATTATATATGATGTATGTCAAACATATGAATAAACTATCAGAAATATATTATACAAGGAAGGCAAAACAGTGAAAAAAATCTAATTTTAAACAACATGGTTTTGAAATGTCAGATTTTGGAGGAAAAAAGTTACATTTTTTGCATGTACACCATTCAGTCTAATTTCTTTAAAACAAACTTTGTTTATCTAAAAATTTATTGTAACTATAATCGTTATTTTGTTCAAAATCAATTTTATATTCGTTTGCATTTACAGCTTGTTTGGAGCGCCCAATATTCTGCTACGGGTAGCCGTCGGTTGCATTTACCTAATCGACACACCTACTTTGCCGCTCAAACCTTTTTGGATGAACTCGATTTGCCACTAGGTATAGCCGGCTGTCTGACAGACGTTCACACAGGCTTTGTGTTTTGTCCGCCATCGTGGCGCGCCTACGATCCACTCGGAGCCACATTCACAAGTCCGGACTGGCGCGGTCTCATGCAAACCCGACTGGACAACGTCCGACGCGATCCTTCCGTTCTCGACACACACAAATGGGGTACGGTTGAACACGAATATCTTCGCATCGGTCCCTTTGGCTTGTTCGCTTCGTTGTGCGATGCCGTTCAGTCGCCCACTTTGTGGCTTTCCAAGGTCGGTCTCGAGTTGGACAAGTTTGGGGCTCAACAGTTCGATTTGAACCGGGGCAGCTTGACCGGCCGCAGACGAACGTCGTTCCAGTCCAACTGGGAATTGGATCGATTGAATTCCAAATTTGGACGGTTGAATATGATCAGGTCGGATCAAACGACGTTTGATACCAGCGGTGTGTGTCGATTTTTTATCAATCACGAATCGGATGTTGGTCTTGACAATTTACTTCCTGCAAATACCATGTTTGGATTGAAGGTAATTTGATTTTTTAGGTTGTTGGTTTTTTATTATCTTGTGAGCAATTGCCTTTTACTGTTTTTATGCTTGTCAGATGTAGAAAATTAATGAAATATTTTAACTGAAAGATGATTTTTTTTGTGGCGGTACTCATGTTTCCAAAAATCAACAGGATAAATTGGTCTAGAGTAAAATCTCCTTGAACAAATGGCTGCAATATTGTGTGTGTGTGTGTGTGTGTGTGTGTTAAGGGGGAACTGTGAATATAATGTTTTGCATTCTCTTGGAACTCAAAACTATATAAAAATGTGAAAATTACTCAACTCTTGAGGATTATTGACATTTCAGGTATGGGGTGTTTGTAGACTTTTCATGTTGTACAAGTATCCATGTTGTTGCGGACAAAACCTCAATGGTTGAAACGCTAGTTACTGGTTTAAAGAGTTCAAGGTATTTTAGTTGGGTTTTTTTTCAATTTAAATATGGCGCTTACGCTACAAATGCACTCAAAGTATCTAAAACAATATTAATATTATTAAATATTAGTTGAAAAATACAGCTCAGTATTAATCTTGGGATTGAAAAATGTTGCGTTTGAAATCAGATATTTTTTTATTTAAGTGTCGATACCCTAACAATATTGCAGTCCTTTCGAACGGCGTATTTTCTTCCAAATTCATCATTTGAATGTTTTACAACCAACTCTAATCATCCAACCATTTTGTCTTTCCCGACAGGTTTCTTTCAATGTCGATTCTCACAATTTAGTTTCTATCCGACCCTCAAATCGCGACCAAACTTTGGCCGGAGTGGAACTGTTTGCCTCAACTGTCCTCTCCCAAAGCCGTCTAGTCGACTGGTGGACTCATCGTCTTAATCCTGCTGACTCGTCATCTCCCGTTCATCTCCTAATCCAATTGTTTGTTGCCAATCCTCGTCAATCCGTTTCCCACACTGTTCAACAACTATCGGCCATGAATCTCAAACCGCCTTCGTACGATCGCCAAACAGACATCAATTTGACACTGCATCCATTTGGCAACTATACCGAACTGTGGCTTACCAAATCTACGTTGCAATGGCGCATTCGTTTCTATTCCACAATTTTCATTCAACAATCTGACGACGACATGCTACTGAAGGAAATCGAGTTGCGTGGTCACAGTCGGGCGTGGAAGGATGAATCGCAACTCGTGCGCAAGTTTGGCATGAAAAAAGCCAAATGGACGTCCAAATATGTTTACGGCCTCAATTATCCGTGGACCACGGTGCAATTGGATGAATTGCAGAGAAGCGGACGCGTTGAAGGGTTCGACTTGGTTAGGACGATTGATCTCGAAAAGAATAATCGTGGATGGCACGATATGCGTCGGTTGTATGACCATGCAAGCATTTATCAAATTCGACCACAACGTGTAATGAAAAGCAAAGCAGGATGATGTTGTTTTTTGAGGTGCATTTAAGTAAGGATGAATAGTTGTCCGTTTAATATACATTTTGGGATGTGATGTTAATGAATGTGTCTGTGTCGGGGTGGTCTAGCGGTACAGCGCTCGAATTTGGACCTCAGTGGGCATGGGTTCGAATCCCATCACCGGCACTAAAATGCGGGGCCACGTTCGGCTTCGCCAAAATGTCCACTGATGAAAGATGTTTCTCGTAAAACATTGAAAGTAGTAAACATTTAAAAAAATAATAATAAACGATCGACTTCGATGGCACTTCGAAGCACAACAAACGTAGAGGTATAACGATGTTTCTTAGCTAATAGACGGTATCCTTGTGGCAGAGCCACTGTTTGCAAAGACTGACGAGGTCGCCCGAATTTTAATCAGAGTTATCTTTCTTAATCTAATGGCTGCATATATTATTCATATACTTTATGCTACTTTTTAAATACCCTGGGCGTATGCATGCACTCATCCATCAAAACGCAAGTCTACTTATAACTTTGTACACTCGGTCTGTGCCACCTAGTCCAGGACGCATCACGTGAAGGTAACAGTGTGGAATATTGTTGTTAGTGGAAATTAAGATTTTACAAGCATACTCAAATCCTCAGAAGCATTAGCATTCTAAAAATTATCTGAGATGACTATAGAGATTAACCCTTACTTATGCTTAAGGTACACCAATACCATATGTTGTTTTATTATTATTATTATTATTATTATTATTATTATTAGCTTAGATACTTCAGTAGAAGTAGCTTTCAGCACACAAAATACAAGTACAATTATAAAAATACGATACAATTAGCAGTATGTAACATTAGTTAGAAAATAAAATAAGATTAAATTACATGGTCTAATTACATTCAAAAATTAACATATTTTCAAGTCATCTGCATTATGAAATGCATGAGAAGGTATGGTATTACTTTGGAAACGTACTATAGTTAATAGTATACTAATATAACAGTATACATCAAATGTGAATGATTCGTGTGTAAGCATGAGTTTACTCCGACAAAAATTCAATTTAAATGTTTATTTGTATTGTTAGCAAAATGCTATACGGTTTAACGTAGAATACTATTGTGTAACATTTTGCAAGCTAATGGTCAATAATAGAACAATAAAAATAGAATATATATATATATATATATATATATATATATATATATATATATATATATATATATATATATATATATATAAATTAAACTCAAATCCTAAAAAAACCTTGTTTAATCTTGTATAAATTGTACCCTACTTTTAAAAAAACACATACTTCGATTTTATGATTCTAAAATATGATCACCAATATAACCTTTATTAAATGCATTCTGTATTTCATTTTATTTATTTACCTTTAAATTATTCCTAATTTCTACCAAAATCATAAATTTATATCTCCATGTTTGTTCAATTAAAAATATCGGGCGAATTGCACTTGAATTGATGTACTTGTTAAACACACATGTCTTAATGGATCACGTGTTGTTTGGTTTAGCAATATACAAGCGCACAAGTCTTTTTTTTGTTTAGACAGTATGTTTTGGCTTAATCATTTCACATGTTGCATGCCAGCGAGACTGGTAAATTGAAATTTGAATTCGATTCTTAAATCAAAAATCCGTTGGTTTATTATATTATTGTGTACATGTAGGTGAACAATTTTATGTATATTCTACGCCTATATGTGTACTAATAGACAGAATTTGTTGGCTTTATCAAAGACTATCAAGAGCAACCTCTTGTAGAAATAAGTCACTTTTGTGGCATAATTTGAATATAATCAATTGGAAGACCGCGATATTTTAACTGAAGGCGGTTTTTAGATTTTATCATCTGATTAGATAATTAGAGCTTTAACTGTTGAAATATTTCCGTAACTATCTTAGGACTCCTTAGGGTGTCATCATTTAAGTATATATATATATATATATAATGGGATAATGTGAATGTTTTTTCTGTTATAATAAGTTGTTTTGAGTCAATCAAAAGCACTGTATAGCTGTTTAAATCTTGCATTCCTACGGCGGGTGGGTGCGAGCATGCATCTAGGATATTTAAAAGGTATCTCAATGTATGCGTTAAGGGAGATAACCTTGATAAAAAATCAGGCGGCTCTATCAATCTTTGAGAACAGTGGTGACGTCATAAGGATGCCGTCTACTAATTAAGAAACTTTCTTCTGCGTTTATTACGTCTATCAAGTTATCGAAGTCGATCGTTTAATATGCCGTACAAATATTTAAGCTAATGAAGAGGTAACCACGTTACCAACCAAAATGAAAAAGAATGAAAATACATTCCTAATAGTTCCAGACAGAAATAAACTATGCTTACGGTGCATCTGGTTGGCCAAAATGAAGCGTAGGTATTTATAATTCAATGAATTTGACAATTGTACTATAACACTGTATACATAACAATAACAATAATTCAATATTTCTATCCAAAATGTTTTGTTGCATTTTTTTCAAAACAGTTCAATCAATCAAATCACTTTGCAAATGTCAATTTTTTCACATGAATATTTTGGATTGTGCATCATCAATCCACTTTTGTTCTTGTGTACCAAATATATACGACGGTCTTTCATGATTCACTTGAACAATATAAAGCACAAATTGTTGACCATTTTTATTTATTGCCGATCATCATTTTGTATCACAGATTTGTCTTCTTTTCTGTATATTATGCTTCATTTCATATTGCCCACACACTCGTAGATGCATACAAACGATTACTGATGTGATTTTTGGCAACGTTGCACGAAAGTGATTTGACGTTTTATGTACATGTATCATGATCATTATATACATTTGTGAATAATTATCATTATTATCATAACAACGCAATGATATCTATACAGTTTTTTGTGTCGCTTTGTTTTGTGTTTCTTTTTCATTGCACATTATGTTTTGTTTTGTAATTTTGATGCGCATTTGATCATGTTTTGCAAAAACTAATGTGATGACGTAAAATGCGCGTAATGATTGGCACAAGGTCTTAATTTTTGTTGATATACGAGATGCAATTTTTAAGTTTGTTAAATACATACATTGCTAATGACTATATATATATGCTTAATTTGAAAATACAATATGATTTTATAATAAAAATACTTCTAAACGTCTATTTTCTATTATGCGCCATCACTAAAGCTGTTTTTCTAAAGATAAAGAGCTTTTTAAATTGTAGTTGAACAGAATATCTACTGTGTCGGAGTTTAAATACGATGTTAAATAATTTTCCTTCAGACAAGATAGTAAAAGTTTTAGTATTGATAGAGTTGCAAGTTCCACTCCTAAACGTTGATAATCCTACTAAAATTGTGTCAAAGATCTTAGGCAACACTCCGGTGTTTTAATTAGTTCGGTTTAAGTAAAAAGATACATTTTTGGATACTTAGTTGGGTTTGGAACGTTTTATTTTACTGGGACTTTAAGCGCCATCATGCCAGTAGTTTATTTACTGCTCTGACTACTGTCATTTATATGTACTTCGGCATCAGGTCCATGTGCTTTGTACACACTGTTCAGTTTGACTATTTTTATTACTGTTTCTTTAATAGTTTATACTGTTACTAGTTGGAGTTGATGGTTTTAAGGTGAACACATATGTATATATATGTATATGTATATATATATATATATATATATATATATATATATATATATATATATATATATATATATAATATATATATATATATAGATACAGATTTCATTCACGTATAAACAAATCAAATTATCAGTTTATTTTATTTAAATTTTCAACACGTATTCTAATCACAGCGCCATAGAACCTGAGTTGCCTATGTAAACAAACGAAGTTGAAGAAAATGGTGTGGTTTTGGTTTCAATTTGCACAAATTCATGTTGATTTTGATACTTAGCCAATCCAAAATGACTTGTATATGTATCTTAGTAATTTATTTAACAATAAACAATCAATAAGTTTAAAAATTGTATTAAAACAAACATCAGCTATGTGACTTTGATATTTTACATTCTAATACATTACAATGGTTAGACGAAGTTAATGAAAATATTGCAAGACTGGACTAAACCTTTGTTTAAACTTTGTTTTAAAATACAGTAGCATTATTTCATACGTTTTTTTTTGTAAATCAATAGAATAAAAATGGTCTTGTTTTAGGTCCTTTAGCTTCCATGCAATTCAACCTTAAACATAACCTTTTCTTCAGTCTAGCAAAACTTAACTTCATTTTCTTTGAACGTTTGATACTACAATTGTGTTTAATAAATAATAATTAAATAATACTTTCAAAATTGACTGAAAACCGGGACGCTACTTTGTAAACAGGGGAATTTTAAGAGCGAACTATTAGTTTATCGTTTTATCCACGTATGCGTATGTAATAACGCTAATACGATTAGCAATTGAAATACGAAAATAATAATAATACAACTATGCTTCTAAACAGTTTCAAATATGTGTATTGATAAGGTACAACTAGCAATTGTGACTGCAAAAACAAAAATTTATGAGTCCCAAAAGGCAGTGGAAAAAAAAATTATTACAAAAACACACTAAGGTGCAAAGGGGCGACGTATCCGAAAATGAAAGCATTTTGATCAAAGTTGCTTTAAGTGCTTTGTAGAAGAAAAATGCTTTAGTAAGTGGACGTTTTGGCATAACGATAGATACAAAGACCCACATTTAGTGCCGTAATGGAAGCAAATTTGTTTTCACTGGGATGCGAATCTAGGGACTTAGCTACTCGTATACTAATAATTATACGAAACATTTCCCCACTAAACAGTTTAAACAAATAATAAAATGAAGATTTACATTTTAAATATAAAAAATATTTTCTTTATCTATCTGTATTACAAAAAATTCAAAAATTATCTTACATTTTATGGTTGTTTCAAACATTGATAAATAATTATTTCTTCCGTATTTGTCTATTTGGAATACATTTTTCTATGATCTAAAATGATAAACGTTTTGTCACATTGTCCCACTTAAAAATTTAGACAGTTTAAAAAAATTAAAAATAGATTATTGATTGAATTAGGTCAAAATTAATATTGATTTTATCCCAAATATTTTTGTTTTATAAAGTTTTAGATAGATTATTTTGCACATTTTGTACAAAAACTTTACAAAATTCGAACTTTATCCAAGCAAAATGGGTTTTAAAACGACTTCTTGTTAAACTTAAAAAAAATTGGAATTAGGAAACATTTTACATGTATAAAAATAATTTGTAATAAAAGCGTTTTTTACAACAGTTCAATGAGGTTAACTTCATTTCAGTTTTTATGTTGATAGAACGGTTATCAAGCGACAAATAAGCGTTTTCAATTTGCATAGCCATTGTAATTTCTTACCAGGGTGCAGTTTTGTAAATTGTTTTGTTCAATGTTTAAACAAAAGTGTGGTTGCTACTTCTATTATTTTTAACATGGGCTTGGAACTGGACAAAACGACAACAGTGCTATATTTATAACTGGACAAAACGACAACAGTGCTATATTTATAACTGGACAAAACGACAACAGTGCTATATTTATAACTGGACAAATGTGGATTCGAATTCTACCACTAAATTCACCAAAGGCAGTTTGGCTAAATGTTCGGTTGCTAAAATATATTTTACTCAAGCCCCAACATTACAAGCAGATACAATCATAACAGCTAACTATTTATTTTAAAATTAAGAAGTAAACAATTTAATAATGTATATGTAACACTTTATTATTTATTTATTTAAAATCCTTTGAAATTCTAGTCGGATTTCGTCAAACCCGGTCATCGGAATCACGTTACATTCATGTATTTGAAATGAAATGGTATCTTCTTGTTGTTTCTTTAACAATATTTTTTACAAAGGACAGGTTGCTAACCTTGCGTTCAAACCCACTTTTCTCAACCCGACTTGGAACCGGCTACGGTATATATATATATTGAAAATTAGCATTTAATATAGAGCTTTGAGTAAGATGGAAATGCTGTAAATGGAATTATGATTAGACAAAACAAAGTGATAGGATTTTAAACACAATGTATGGAGTATGATTTAATGCTACATGAACACCGAAAACGTATTTCAATAATGTGTCATTAATTTCATTGTGTAAATCACAATTCTGGCATATGACTAAACAAAATTCTGCCAAATTATCAACATTTCCAATTTCATGCTTTTAAAAGATTTGGTAAATCTTTTGGTTTGAAAGATTTCTACAACAATCATTGTATGCTAAAGATACACAAACCATTATTTAAAAATTATATACTTGGATTAAATATATCGTACAGAAGGTTCTATTAGAGGAGGATAGGAAGAGCTGGTAGCCCAAGCACACTTGTGGATAGCAGCTATGTAACACAAAATTAAAGTATTTCTTTACGTACATTTCGATTAATCAAAAACATTGTGTAAATATCTGTTGCAATAAAAAGTTTCTATCCTTGTCTTAAATATTGGTTGGCGTAACTGGAGACAGTGCTAGTATAAATTTGTGCTTGTAAATTACTACGACTACTACTAAAACTACAACAACAACTACTACTATTACTATTACTAATGATAATACCACTACTACTACTACTACTACTACTACTACTACTACTACTACTACTACTACTACTACTACTACTACTACAACAATAGTAATTCAAAATGACTACTACTACTAAGTATATTTAATCAATTTTGTCAAAGTAAATAAACAGTGTCATTACACTCGCGCTCGTTTAATGCCATTCTATGTTTATAATTCTCCCAACAACCTATCCCCACTATGTTCATGTTTTAAAACATGATTAAGTTATGTAATAATGCAGTATATATATATATATATATATATATATATATATATATATATATAGTATCCAAACATTCAAAGTAAATGCCAAGTTTGTAAATAGTCAATATTTATATTGTCATTTTGAAACGAAGAAAAAATTAATCTAAAATACCATGCAGAGACCAACCCGTTAACGATATCAGTATGAGTGCACGTCAAATTAAACTTCCATATATATATATATATATATATTGGCTGGTATATTTTTTTAAAACGTTCTGTTTTAAAACATTCACCTCGTTTTTTTATTTACATATTTGTATGTATGTCTGTACATGTCTAATTACATAAATGGTTCGAAACTTCATTTATATATTTGGACAAATTTTTAAAATATGCCATTACATAACTTTTAATTTAAATAAAAACAGCACTTGGATGTATTACTTAAAAGTAACAAGCATAGAATAACTTTAAATTAAATAGTATCTTGTACAAATAACACTATTGCTTACTTTGGTATTATTAATTAAATAATGTATGTGATTTTTACCAGTTGAATTAATTATTTCATTTTAATAAAAACGATTTTCCTGTTTATTATTATTATTATTTCTTTTTTTATTACATTAAGCTTTAATATCTCACTAAAGATATATTCAGCGTACATTTTTAATGGGGAACGAGTTTACTTAACTTATTCAAACATCGACTTACATTTAATATTGACAGTGAATTTTGAATTCCTGTTTATCAGGGTACGACTTTGACAACTAACCACTCTTCTACACTTTAATGCAATTAATTCGGTAAATGTATGTTTTTACTTTTGACATTGATTCTATAAATATTTATGTGCCGCATATTATTATTATTATTATTATTATTATTATTATTATTATTATTATTATTATTATTATTATTATTACTATTATTATTATGTCTTATTATTATTATTATTAATAAATGTGTATGTTAGTTTATAGATTAATATTTTTGGTTTGACTTCTTAAATGTCTTTACCAAAATCGTTTTCCAGTAAATGGATATTTAGCGCAGTTGACACAAAAATTCAAATTTATTACCGTTAGTGGAAGACGAATTCTACTTTCCACTGGGATAGAAGTTGGACGATTTAGCTATTCGATGCACTAATAAAGAACGTTTTATATTTTGTTTTTAGTTTTAACATTGCACATTTACAGTGGATAACGAAATTGAATCCTATATTGACCTACTATGATATTTAAGAATAGTTAGCACTTTTTACTTATCTTAGACATATCTAACACTTATTAATAAATACCTTAGATAAAACTTTAACAAAAAATATATAAAATATTATTCGCAATATATGCTCCACGATACACTTTAGAATTGGTAGTGTGTGTTTTAGTATAACTTACCATTTACTATGAGTTTGATTTGTTTAAACTGCAAAAACCTTGTTGAGCAAAAATTCGACCTTTGTACATTTGATTATCTACAGCCCGGATTTAAACCTTAATAGTTTTGTTTTTGTTTTATAAATGGTAGGTTAACAAGTTGTAAAATAACGTATTATTTATAGTTAATATCATCTGTTATAAAAATCGAGTTTCAAAGGTTTTTATTGGTACCTTAATAGTCTCGGATTTAAAAAGATTTGTTTGTAACTTTTTCTTTATATAATAATATATTTTGGTTAATAAAATTCTTTTTTTTAACAAATGCATGTGTTTGTTTTTAAATTTTAATGAACGGAGGTGTTATGATTTATTGCTAGAATGACTGTTGTTGTATATTATAATTACAATGTTACATTGCGAATAATATTTTCTATATTTTTTGATAAAGTTTTATCTAAGGTATTTATTAATAAGTGTTAGATATGTCTAAGATAAGTAAAAAGTGCTAAATACTCTTAAATATCATAGTAGGTCAATTTTATTACATTTTATACATTTCAGTTACTCTATTTTAATATTAGTATAAAAAGTAAAAGTAATAATAATAGCTTTTTAGATCAATTGTTTTTAAAATACTTAAAATAGTATTATAATAGAAATCAATAAATTGTTTTTAATTTAAGCAAATTTTAAATTCCAATAAATGCTGGTATGTTAAATATACGATTTAACTTTGCATATTTTAAGACCACAAGTTAACAATAATAATATAGATGAAAACAATAAATAATGGTAATTAAATAGATATTGGTCTTACAACGTCTATTGTGTCAATGCTAAAATCTGCCATCATTGATAAAATTTGTAATAATATTTGTGCTTTTTATGAATTACTATTTTCTTAACATCAAAAACACACAATATATCTACATCAAATTTTTTTAATATGAGATGGTCTAGTGGTACAGCGCTCGATTTGTATCCAGGTGAGTTTAGGTGGGTTCAAATTCCACTGCCGGCACTAGAATGTGGGCCTACATTTAGTTTCGCTAAAAAGGTCCATTACTAAAAGATATTTTCCGTAAAACATTCAAAGTAGCAAATAAATAAATAAATAAAATAAATAATATATTACAACGCAGGACATTATTTTGTCTTTTTATAAACAAATTTTATTGTTCGATCAAAAATTACAAATTATTAAATTATCTTAAAATTAATTGTATAGTTTGACAAGCCAACATTTAGTTTAAAAACAGCTTACAATTTTACAAACTGAATAAATATTGAGTAGAATTTGTAACTTTTATTCTACTTTGACTGTAGCAACCACAGATAAAGCTAATTTGTTAAATAATAAAAATATATGCAATGTGTCTATTGTTTTATGCATTATATACAAGAACAGCGCTCACATTACAATAATTCCATTTTATTCAGTGCTTGAATGTTTCTTACTAAAGATAATTTTCTACTGAAAAAATGAGAGTCCGCATTTAGTCCTTCAAGCAACAAATAAAACCCCTGTTCACTATCATACAGTATCATCTAAGCGTAATAGGCCAATTAGTTTAATAAAAGGTACCTACTAACTTTTTAATATAGATGTGTACATATTGTTTTTTGGTTGAAATGTGGACATTTAAACTTATGCAAAGTAATTATTATATCAGTTATTTTTATTAGACTATGTACGACAGAATCAATAATAATTGTATACTTCCAATCTGTATAGATAGACAAGTAAACAAGCAAGTAACACACTATCTTATTACGTATGTATCGTGTACTTATTCAATTTATCTGTCAACGGAAGTGGTTTTAAAAACCCACCCACTAATAACATGTTTAAATAAATTGCATTTTCACAATGCATAAATAATAATAATTTAATTTAATTATTCTACATTTGGCAAACGTGAAATACACACGCTACCGTAAAACATATTACATTTGTCATTGAACAGTGAAAAATATCTTTGTGCAATTGTATTTTTTTACCATTCCCAATTTACACATCCCCTTAAGTAATAATTTTTGGTAACCTGAAATTGTTTTATCTACACATTAACAAATTAATATTTCTCGACGACATTGAATTAACGGTATTTTAAAATAAATGCGAAATGTAATACTTTGCGCAACACAACTCCAAGTCCGTGTTAAGAATGGAGGATCGTTGAAGTGTTTGACTAGTAACTCTACATTTGCCAGGACATATATGGTAGAAGGGAACATTCACTTGTCTGTTAACGGTAGTAACGTGCAGTATCTGAGGACACTGGACAATTAGCATTGATTAGATTTACCATAATTAATAAATTTACAGGGTTAGTTTTAACCAATCGTAGCTCAATAGTTAAATTAAATATATTATTCAAATTTTTAAATTTTTTTCTTTGTTTAATCAATTTTTATATTCAACTATGACTATTTGTTCAATTTCACTACCTGTACCAGAAACGGACGCCTGTTTACTGCACTAATTTTTTACTTACAAAAAATATTTATTGTAGACATTTAAATAATAAACTCGGAAAACATATCTTTTTAAATTTATCTTCACTTAAAAAAACATAATATGTTTTATTTTAATTTAAGTACAACACCTGACAATCGTGTATGAAAAGATATAATTTTAGTATAAATTAAAATGAAATTAAGTTGAGACAATACTGTTAATAATTGTTTAAACAGTTTTGTTCGTTTTCAATTATGGAATTTTGTTACTTTTTTTGCTCTAACTGTTGTCTTATTGTCCCATACTTGTTTTTAAAACAAAAGGGTGTTGTAATAATAACAATAATAACAATCCATGCATACATACATACATACATACGTACTAATAAGTAATGTGCTAAATTATTCAGCAGTAAATTAAAAGTAGAGTTTTAAGTTGGTCTTAGGAGCATTTAGATTTACAACTAAGGTTTTACTTGTTGAAATAAGTTTACTTTTTCTAAGCGTTTTATTAAATTTCTAGCTAACAGTCAACAATTAGGAAAACATTAATGACCATACTGATTAATCATTTAAATGTTTTTAAAATTGAGTAATATTCTAATATTGTTTCAAGATGGTAGCACTAGATTTGTAACTGCCTAAACACAAAATCAAGTTCCATCACCATCACTAAATACGGACCCTTGTTTAGCTTTACCAACTGTTTATTTTCTAAAAAATATTTTGTATGCGAAACACTCAAACAATAGAAACCAACAATGAATTTAAACAGCTGTGTTATGTCAATGTATGGATTTATCAGGGATACCGGGGTGGTCTAGCGGTACAGCGCTCGACTTGTACCCGGGTTCGAATCTCACTACCGGCACTAAATGGGGGTCTTCATTCGGCTTCTCTAAAATGTTCACTGCTGGAAGATGTTTTTCGTAAAGCATTCAAAATTGCAAAAATAAATAAATAATGTGTTTATAAATACAAAAGCGCGTTTATTGGACTATGTCATTATGTAAATGATTAAAAATATCAAATATTTTGTTAAACACTGTACACCCTGTCATTTACAATTGTTTATCTGCGTATCTACTTGCGAAAATAAACATAACTATACATGGCAAACACCACACAAACCAAAAAATACAAACAGAAACAGAAAAATGGTTGGAAAACCTTTGCAAATAAGTTAATTGACCATGCTTTCATTTGTAAACCACACATTTGTGTTATTTATTATTTATTTCAATATTGAAAAACAAAACAAAACATAAAAATGGGATTAAAAGAAGATTATCTATGCAAAAGTAAAATAAATAATCGGAACTGATTCATAGTTTGTTTGTTTGTTTTCTCTTTCAATCAATTTATCATCTTATGTTTTTGAAAACCAAAAATGAATACTGTTTGCTAATAAATATTATAAAAAATGACTAAGAAACTGACTGTTTCAACTTAATTTTCCACACGTATAATTTAAACTAAATCTAATAATGCGTAATGCATGCACGCTTGTGTATGGATCTATGCATACACACATACATGTACATACATGCACATTTCAAGTTGATTAGGCATGAAATACAATGTCAAAATGGTGGTCATGTTGAATTTTCGTACAAACAATCTACACGTCTAATATTATTTATATGTTCTTTCAAAACTAGTATCCGTAATACTACCTTGCTTGTGCCATGTCAAATGTACCAATATTTTGAACAAAAACAAATTGCTTTTTTGTGAAAGAAAACACATTAAAAAGCTGCAATGTAAGATTGGTTGGTTACTAGGTGGGTACATTGTTCAATACAATAACATTTTATAATTTATATTGAATCGGGTTTTGTAAATAATAAACAAAAAGAATTGTAAACTACATTTTTATTTTGATATTGTTTTTGGTCTAAACACACGCACACACAAATGGTGTTTCTTTGATATTTATTTATATTGCACAACTTACACACAAAATACATGAATAAGACTATATATAAAATTGTTACGCCAAAAATACATTAAAAACATACTGTTTAAAAATACTTGGATTTATAAAATAATATATTTTAAAAAGTTGCTTTTAGTACAACTACAATTCGTTTGTTATTGAGGACAAAATTGGCAATTTGTCACTTTCGATTAACCGAACTTTGCAATAACAGTTGACCTACTTGTTATTTAAATTTTATCCTTTGTTAAACAAAATGACTATTTAAGTCAAACTGATTGTAACTTTTCAAACAGTTTGGTAAATAAAAAACAATTTAATTTTAATTTTCAAATACATTGTAACATGTGCCTGGGTGGCCTAGTGATACAGCTCTCGATGTGGACCTCGGTGAGCATAGGTTCGAATCCCACCACCGGCACTAAAATGCGGGCCCACGTTCGGTTTTGTTAAAACGTCCACTGCTAAAAAATGTTTCAAAGTAGTAAAAATAATAAAATGTTTGTTGAATACGTTTTTAGCAGGTGTCTGTATTTTGTGAACCGGTGGCGAAACTTGAATCCTTGGCTACCCGTCTAACAGTCAGCAGATTCGAAATATTAAACCACTTATAGTGCACTAATTTGCACTGAATTGATTAATCTACCGAAATCTATTTTAAATTAGGAATTGTTAATTTGTATTTAGCCTGAATAAACCTGTTTAATTTTATATAATTCAAATTTTTTTAAAATACTGTAAATGTCTATTTATTTATTTATTTTTATTTTATGTTTGCAACTTTGAATGTTTTACGAGAAACATCTTTCAGCAGTGGACATTTTAGCGAAGCCAAACGTGGGCCCGCATTTTAGTGCCGGCGATGGGATTCGAACCCATGTCCACCGAGGTCCGAATTCGAGCGCTGTACCGCTAGACCAGCTGCCATCTATATTACGTCCAGCCAATTTCGCGTCTATATTGAGAATGGAGAATGTTTGAGGAATAGAATTGATTGCGTGGGTGGTCTAGCGATAGAGCACTCGACTTGGATCTGGTGGACATGAGTTCGAATCTCACCACCGGACCCACGTTTGGCTTCGCTAAAATGTCCACTGCTAAAAGATGTTTCTTGTAAAACATTCAAACTAGTAAATAAATAAATAAATAAATAATACTACTACCGCTTAATAAAAAGCAACTAGAAAATTAATATGAACAAATAAATTCCGGTGTAAAAGAAACCGCCATAAACGGTGCAAATTGGAAACATTGACATTTTATCTGGTTTTTATTATTCAAATATTTGACAGAAAACTATTTTACAGCAAGAGCGAATTTAGAGAAGTTATGAAGACATGAGATCTCACATTTAGTGTCGGTGGTATGAGTCTAACTTCTTAAAGTAACTGCACGTTTTTAATTAATTGAAAATAAAATAATTGTTAGAAATATAACAACCAAGTGGTTTTTAACTATTATAACACTGTAAAACTGATATTGAATAATTGATTTTACCAGTGTGCTTTTATGAAAAACATAAATTCCATCAACACTATTACTTGTATTGAGAATAATTTCTCGCAGACAATTAGAAAAATTGAAACCACTAAGAACAGTAAAATTAAATACAAATTATTTTGTATGTTTAGTATTTATTTTTAGAATTTATTCTACCGTCAAAATTCTTATTCCCAACTGATATTAATTAATTAATTAATTAATTAATCTATTTAAATGAAATAAACATATTTTTATGTGCTGCACAAATATTTAACTGTTACATTTTATATCTATCTTTAATAGATCGGACGCAGCATGTACATATAGGCACTAAGATATAACAATGGTGATGATGATAATATTGTTTACCAGTGTACCTCTTTTTTACAAAATGAGACAGAAAATATGTTGTTATAGAAAAATGTGCCAATTTGTTATAATTGTTTACAACGACTTGGTTTAAACTAATTACAACTGTTTTGGAATAATGATTAAAAAGTAATTTTTAGAAAAAATAATAGCCAAATATATGTATAAATATAAAGTGAAATGAAATACATATAATATATGTATAAGTGGGCATACATTTCCCATATTACTATAATTGAATTAAGAATAATTAAATATTTATAAAACTTTGAAAATTTTTAATTAGCTGTGCTTATAAGTAAGAATTTATGACGCTGATAACATGCTAATGTAAATTCATATAGATAATATTATATATATATATATATATATATATTATATGTATATATACTTGTAATGCTTATGAGTATGTGTGTAGTAAAAACCAACATAATACTTAGCTACGTTTAAGTTAGAATAAATGTTGCAATTTATTCACAAAACATTATTTAAAAAACGCACGTTAAATTTCATATATATATATATTGATCTAATATCATTGATAATAATAATGTAGTTGAAGTCGATCTTATATACTATAGTTTGATTAAAGTAAAAGAGTTGTAATCAAAATTATTTTTAAACACAATTTTTTCGTATTGATTATTTCAACGTTTACACGAGAAACATTTTGCAACAGATTGACGTTTAGGCGCAGCTCTAGTGTTAATGACATACAATTTTTTGTTAACTAGAATTTGAGTCTTTCCATTTGTACCACTTTGGTATAATATTTTTAGTTAAAAATTTAACTTAAAATTCAACCTATTTGTGTGGCTTGGAAACTAGAATAAAGGGTTCGAATAAAGTACTCAATAAAATTATAGTTGAGCTCAGTAAAAGTTTTAAATGTGCATTTCTTAGATACTTCGTTTTTTCTTAAAATACAAATAAACCTTTCATTTTTTCAACTTTATTTTTTTCTTAATTAAAAAACTATGCAAATTTAAAATTAAAATCGACTGTTTTTTGTAAAAAAATTAATACAAAAAACAGACATCTGAATTTTTAACACAGACAATCAAACAGGATCTTGTTTCAATACAATTTTTTACAATTATGAAACACAATTTGATCTATCAATTATAGTAGACTGTTTTAAACATATTTATACCTTTATTTTTAAATCAAAAATTTAAACTAGTACCAGTTTTGTTAATTGGGGGTGGGGTAAAGATGAAGGTGCTACATAAAATTTATTTATAAAATCATTCCAGTTATTAGTTTGGATATTTTTAGATTGGACAAATATTTAATAAAATGTCTTGTTAATACAAAAAATGCCAAACGATTTGGTGTGACAATTGTCTGAAAATGGATTATATAATCGGTTGGCAAGTGTTGAACAGCATTTATTGATTAGCTTTTATTTATGCGATTATCATTTATTTGTTGCTGAGTGTACAAAGCATAGAATTTATTTTATAATTGCAAATTCAAATGCAATTAATCTTCTATGTTCGCTTATAGTGTTGTGCTATCAATTTTTCGTGCATTGTCTGTTCATTATTCTGCTTTATCGTATTCACATGTGGATACTTTTATTTGTCGGTACAACATGCATTTTTTAACCAGAAAAATATGCAATTCCCAATGTGAAAGTTAGTGTATCACATTTAGTATTACTTTTACATTTTTAATGTTTTACTAAAAAAAACAAATTCACACATATTTTTGATAAAAGTTGCAAACGATGTACAAACTGTCGTCTAGTTTTCGACAAATGAGTAATTTCTATATTTTATAAAAATGTTAAATATGACGTATTTTGTGGTATTTTTACTAATTTATTATTAACTTGGTGTAGTGTTACGCTTTGTGAGGTTTAGGATAGTAACAAAGCTACGCCATTGTAATTTACATTGAGCAGGTTTTTTGACAGACCTGTATATGTACTTTAAAAAATTGTTTTTTTTTAAATGTGCCTATTTCAGTCTACCCAAGTTTCCTAATATTTAAACTATATAGGCTACGATATTATGTTGCGTTGTACAATGTTCGGATTCCAATTTTTTATTTTCCGTTAGCCAATAGGTTTCTTACATGTTTGACAACTGTCAGTACGTTTTGAAATAACATCCAGGTGTTATATACATATTGTTTTGTTTTACTTTTTTTGTTATCATTTTTTCAACATTGTATAATTTTACCAATTGGAATTATTAATTTCAAACTGAACCCCCCAGTTGGAGGGTTATATTTACAAATAAGATTTTGGAAACGTCTAAATGCTGTGCAACAATTAAAATGTAAATTATTTATTAATTATACAATTAGATAAAATTACAACCGAAATAATTGTTTTACAAAATTGTACATCTTAGACTGTTTTACAAAACATTCATTGCTACATTGGCGTTTTAGTAAATTAGTAAGAGTAAATAATGCATAATAGTAATAGCGCTTATGGCGTAGTTATAACTGTATAGTAGACTAAATGTATGTTTATTAAAGAATCAATAATATATTACTATAAAGTTTATTATTTACTATATCAGTTTTTTAATCTAAATAATAGCTTATTTACATAATTTAAAACACTCTTTATCGTTAAACAATTTATTTATTTTTCCTTTAGTTTGTTTTAAAAGCTAACATGTAAATTGGTCAGTGTACATTTTTTCATTTGCTCAACCGGAATGACCTTGAATTATGATTGGTTAGTCGTAAATCTTTGTTTTCAAATGGGAGTTAATAAAAACCAATGAGATTTAAGATTTTACATTATACGTTTATGATGAGAGTAGTAACGCAATAATAGTTATTTATTTATTGAAAGTAAAAACAATAGAAATGTTTAGATGCAACTATTAAAAAAAGAACTTGTAAATACAAAATTAAAATAAAAGTTATCAAATGCTCTAATTTAGAAACCTTTTTAAAATATCTAAATTAGCTTGTAAATGACCATAAATATTTGTTATAAAATGTTTAAAATAGTGTAATCAAATTTTTTAATTGTTCGTTTATGTCTATATCTATCTATCTATTTTTTGTTACAGCTGATAAAATTAATTTTGTGTATGCATGCATAAATGATAATCTAATCAATGTAGTGGAGAAATGTAAGTACAATTCAAATGCAACTAAAATAAAATCTTTTTACATTTAGATTTGTCAAATACTTTTGCTAAATAACGAAGTTGACAAAGTATTTTTTCAAACTAGAAGATTGATAAAGTTCAAGTATTAGCCAGAAAAACTTGGATAAAAATAAAATAATAAATGTGTTCCAATTACTTCTTTATAGTCTTTTAATTATAATCAATCATAAACTAAAAGTAATTAAGCTAATAATATGACACGAATAAAATTGAAGTTTAGAATGAAAACAAAACATTCAGTTAAAAAATGGCAGTAAGCGGTTTTGAATCTAAGAATTTGATCTTTTTTTGACCTAATAAAAATATTTTTTTCCCAATGTTCACATTCTATAAAAACATTTTATTGGTTGTTTGTTCGATTTTTTAGGGCGGCCCTATACGAAGACCTTCAACTCGTGTTGGTAGTAATAGGCCTAATCATTATGACACGTCGGTATACGTGTTTAACATTTTATTTTTCTAAACACTCTTATTCTTATTTGTATTGCAGGTGCACATAATTCTACCGGCTAAAGATGACTGAAGCGCTAGACTCTAAATTGAATGCACATGCTGTCGAGTTTATAAACAACCACTAAATACGATCTGTCGTCTACGGGACTTTGCTAAAATATGTTTCCCATCAAACAATAAAAACTAATTATAACAAAAATAATTAACTGTATTAGAAATTGTTGAACAATAAAACAACCACAATTTACTGCTTTCCAATGGAGATACTTGTTAATCAAGAATGAGAGATACTCATTCGAGATGATCAATTAAGCATACTGTTTGTGCAAGAATGAAACGACTTTTATCGATTGTGTGTGTGTGTGTACGTGCGTTCATTAAAGCCAAAATGCAGTCGTGTATGTCATTGTATTTTTAAAATGACGCATGCTGCACTAATCGATTTCTCTACCAATTTGTGTATGTATTTTCAGTAGCACATTTTCACTTGTTTTGGATTGACTGCAATAAAAAACCGCATTATCGTATTCTCCTGTCTATGACAGGTAGAATAAACCGTTTACAATGGCATACGTACTGTCATATAAGTATTCAACACAATATAGATAATGTTAAACCCATTTTCCACCGCGTTATCCAGCCAATTATTTAACTATTTTATGGCAATACTTTATTTAGATGTAATGAACATAAATCGCAGCATTTGTCCTATCTGGCGCGTAGATTGTTCATTTTCAACTTGTTCTAAGTGGTAGTTGTTTTATTTTGATTTAATGAAGTGCGTTTAACACAGTATACTAATTATAAGCAAGTTTTGATTCACGTTTTTATCCCAAATTGGCTTTAAATAATTTTCAACAAATTAAATGCCTCTACCTCTCAAGTTAATTTAAGTTTACACACCAACTAGGATTGGTGAAGTTGATCATGTTAATTGCTGCTTCAATCCTAAATTATTTTAATTATGTTCTTCGTCCCAAATAACTGCTTCCAACAAAGTACACATATTACAAACACAATGTTCGAAAATGCATCTATTGCCAACATCCATTGCAAACATAACTACCACAGACTCCAATACCATCACTGTTAATCAAATAGATGCATTCCAATGTACTGTCTGTAATGCTTAATCGCCAATAATAAAACTTTACAAAAAGTAACAAATTCATCAAATCCAATTTGTGATTATCAAACGTTGATTCGCTACCAGTTGCCATTTGCAGTGACATTTGATTACCAGACTGATAGCCAACATTTTCCCAATTCTTCATCCCTCCCACCACTATCACTTCAAGTCGTATCAACGTACATGTGTGTTTGGACAATTTCATAAGCGCATTCAATGTAGATTATCGCTCAATGTGTACTTTAAACAATCATCAGTGCACACATGACATGATTGGCTCCAATCTTTGTGTCAAGTCACATGACGCAGCTTTTGGCATAAATACTGTATCTATATTTTGACACAATTTGCATAATGTGTATTGTTTAAATATAATTAATATGTTGGTCCATATACATGAATTATTTTCATCCTATCGTGTGCCAAAATGGTACAAGGATATTCTAATGAGGTTTCAATCGAACCACCAACAATGCAAATGTCAGTCCTTGCTTGACTGCGCTAAATTGCATCGTGATTACAACAGAAATGATTTCAAAAGGCAATTTGAACTATGTTCCGCACCCATGTTATTTTATTCATAATAAATGTTCGACTAACTTCATTCATCTGGAAACCTCCCAATCATATTTCCAATTAATTATTCACTACTACCTTTGTCTTATCAAATTGACTGGCACTTACAAACCGAATGCATTGTGCATAAAAGTGTTTCAAAATGTAATTACATTCCCAAATACAATACACGTGTTCATGTTTGAAAACAAGCATGATGACTATAATAGACCAACGCTCTATATTAGAAAACCACACACATGCACGCTGCCAATATTAAACACTGCGCATTTATACAATATTGCTGCAATTATTCATCAAAAATATAAATTTGGCAATACAAGATTTATTTTTAATCTTAATACATCATCGTTGTACATTAGTGGTTAGAAAGCATTAAATTGAAAAAAGAAGAATAAAAAACAAACCAAAGATACAAATAATTACACATTGAAATCAATAAAATTAGCAACATTGCAAATGACACACGAAAAAGTAAATATGCACTGCACATACACACACACACGCGCGCACAACTATTGTTGTCTTAAGTATTATCAGCATTCAAATGATAAAGATATTATAAACCATTAGATATACATATACAGTATGAAAGTCAATACAAAGAGTATGTATGGGCATTTAGAATGTCGATAAAAGATTTGAATATAATCTAGTGTGTATATAAGAAATTAAATTGTTTTGTAAAAACATGTATGATAAGCGCCAAAAGCTGAAAAAAGGCAAGTCATATTATAATAAACACATTAGGAATTTAAATGAAAGACAAAGTAACGCAATGGATCAAAAGTCAACATATTTTAATATGTTGTTATCTGTGTGCAAGCAGTAGTTAGTTCAAGTCTGTTTATTATTCAATAAGATGTCGTTTTTAATTAGAAAGCACTTTAAGCACTTTCTTGTATGCAATCTGATAAAAATATAATACATGTTTCAAAAAATAACACGAGCAAGCTTAAAATGATCTCAAATTGAATAAACTGGCTCAAGAAAAAAACATAATTATTTGATCAATGCAAACGTTATCATCATCATCATCATCATCCCGTATTAAATAATTATTCCTCTTCTAATCCGTAACTCCTGTCAATCGATGAAATAGACGTTCGTTCAATTCTTGACTCTTTTCCAAATTTCGTTGATTTAAAAATATATAGCCCCCAATAAATTCCAGAATGGTTTTGCAATTGGTACACAAGGGCCTAAATGAAATTTGCATATTGCGAAATTCTAAAATAACTTTTTCAGCATCCCAATTGACATTCCACGATCGTAAGTCGGAAAAGTTCCACGAATAGACCACGTCGCCTGTTTGCGGTGACAATACTACCAAATGACTCGAACAAATAGCTATAATATCGTCAGCGGGAGCTCCAAATAGACCTCCCGAGTTGGAATTTGGAAAAGGCAGTGAACCACGTTCAAAGTCGACAAGGAAGTAACTCCTACCAAAGTTGTTCAACCGCTGCCAGGCCTGAATGTATTTAAATTTGGCTTCAAGCAAACTCAAGTTGCGAATGTTTGCATGAGCTTCGGTAATGCGCAAACGGAGCGCCTCTTTCGAGCGCGCTTTGCGTATAATACGCTCGGCACAAAAATCACTGAGATCGCCCAAGTAGTTGACAGCTTCTGCAGGCAACAAGACCGAAACGGGGCCGGCAACTTGCAATTTGATAAGTTCCATAATAAGATCCACTTCTTTGTTGTAAGCTACTTTGCTAGCCAATGTCTTGCCTTTTGAACCAAGCCGGAAGGCCGCCAGCCAATGAGCATACTGTTCACTCGAATCGAGTCTTAGCCACAATTCTTCACGTGGGTTGAGTGTATGATTTGCATCGTTGTGGTGATGATTAATCGTACCGTTACCATTGGACAGTTTGTGATCGGATCCAATGACAAGCGACAATTTAATCATAAACTTTTGATTGGCCACATTTACATCGGACGTAACAGTACAATTACGAAGCAAATAATCGCTCAATGGGCAATCTAACTTGGTTCGACTGCGATACAAATACAAACGATTTTCTTTAATCACAGCCCAATAAACTTTGAATCTTTTAATCAGTAACGTCTTGTCACGATAAATCCGTACATTGCCTTCCAAAGTTGGAATTTCGGGCATGTCAATGACATCGTATCCGTGCGAATTGAGCCTAATAGTTCCCGTGGCATGAACCGAATCGGATTCCTCTTTGACTCCGCAAGACTGTTCTAATTCGGCCAAAAGTTCGTCGACTTCGTCAACTTTGCCATTTTTCATAGTGCCGTCTACTACAACATGCGTAGGTGTTGAAGTCGAATAGGGCAAACGTGACAGAGATCCGGTGCAATAGGGTGACTCGGGCGAACTGTAGGACGACTTTTTGCGTATATCCGGACTGAGTTGGGGAAAGAAATGGTTGCGATTCATTGTAGTGTAGCCGGGACCCAAAGTGGCGTATAGATTGGACGGACCATTTAGCTGATCGGAAAATCCCAACAGTGACTGATTAGCTGCTGTCGACTGTAACTCGGCCTGGAGCTGATAGGCAGCAAATACAACCATCTCGTCTTCGGTAGAATCAAACAAACCTGACAACAATGACCACCGAGCTTGTTCGTAGAGCTGATGAATACGTACCGAATCGTATTTTAAAATCATATCGTAAAACGTGTAATATTTGAAACACAAATAAAGAGTAGGCGGTCCATCGGGTTGATTCGTAGATACATCGCCAGATTTTGGTACAATGCCTTGTTCGAGCAAAGATCGTGACGAGTCTAGCCAGCCACTATTGAGTCGAGCTTTCTGAATCAAATTTTTCGTTTTCATTAGCCACTGATCGGAAAAAACGGCTTTCGCCGAACGCTTCAAGGCACAGTCGGCGTATTTGCCATAGTCAAAACGCTCTTGATCTAAAGAATTGTCCGACTTGAAACGCATCATCGTTCCGTTGACGGAATTCAAAGTGGCATAAGGATTGTGGAGTGTATTATAACCATCTCCCTGCGATGATCCATAATGCATACCGCCAGTTTTGACTTTGGGCAACAGTTCTGCACGAGAACTACTCAACGGAATATTTCCACGTTTGGAGCTAGGTCGCATTGAAGGTTGAGGACAGTTTGTTTTGAGGATGGTTTTTGTAATGGGCAGCGTTAGCGATAATTCTTCTGAATAGCGAATGTTCAATTCTTTGCAAATACTTCGAACAACACTGAAAACACGAGCAGCATAATTGACATTAAGAACAATGGTGGTTAGTGAGGGCAGTACGATTTTTAAAGGATTGTGCATTCGGCGAAACATCAACCTGGCGTCGGACTGTATTCCATATTGGTCCAAAGTTGTTCGGCTGTGTAACAGCCACATATTACGATCTATCCACCATATAGCATGATCAGACCAGCTTTGTTGAAGTTTGACCTTGTCTACTACTCGATGCATCAGACCACCCAAGGGCAAGTCGCCAAGGACGCGGACCGAAATGGGTGTATCCGAATCTTCCACAATTACCGATAATTCCCACGATCCGTCTACATAATTTCCATCTACAACTAATCGGTTAAATAGTTCGGTTCCGTTCATATTATGATTCGTTCCATTGGAAACGCCGATAGGACTGCACGCAGACATCTGGAAAAGTCAGTACAAAACTATCCACAAATATTCATTCCAGACGCACAACTGCTTAAACTTGATTCAACCGTGTTATTATGACCGCTATTGGGCTACACAACCTTAAAAACTATCAATGCGTGTCTTATTGCTATATCTGTGTCTATTGGTTGTTTCATTCATGACTAATTCAAACGTGCACATGATATGTCTGTATTCAATCAGCTAAATTGACCAATCACATGAGCAAAAATTCGCCTACTCGTTTTCAAAATGCTATAACCAAAGCTATTGGTGCATCAAGTATCTTTATGTTAGACGGTATTATGACTGTACTGTTATTTCGGAGCTTTATTGCTGTCATCATGAGGTTAATGTGAAAATCTGTAAAGGAGAATATAGGTGCGAAATGCACGTTACCTTCACCTAGGTATTCTTATTGCATTCGTGTTTCATTAAATAAACAACAAGTAAAATTATTTTTTATTAATTCAATAGTCAATCGTATTGGTTGCTGAATTAATTTTTAATCTGTCTTTATTTATACAATTTTAATATATTTATTGCTGGAATTCAGTATTTACTTATTTCAAACTCTTCTAAACATCGATTTCTAAATTGACAATTTTTTTAAAACTTAGTCGTTACTTGAAAATATGTTAACTGCTAAAGAAAACTGTTTTAAATTTCGATCAGCTAAAGTAGATATTTTTTAAAATATCATTAAAATAAAATTCAATATAGTATTTATTATTAAATATTTCTTAGACGTATTAACTTATAAGTTATCAACGATTTGCATTTTTCAGCTGTCTATAAAGAACTTTTTATTTAAAAACCATACACATTTTAAAGCATCACTAACTGATGAAAAACGTCGGAATATCGTTTGGCCAACAATTGCTGTTAAACAATAATCAATAAGATGCTTCGCAAGATAGAAAAAGTCGAATAAATAAAATTGAAAGTTTTATTCTAAAATATTGAAAATTACTTGACCATACTTGATACAGTGTAGTGTTTTGGATGTATGAGACTCTCTAATTAGTTCTTTTTCTTTATTATAAATAAAATTAAGTGTTTTGGACTTACTAACAATAATAATTGATGTTTATTCCATTTAAACCTTATGCTCATATTTTAGACTAATTACTTATCTAAATTAGCATTAAGCACACTGATTCACTATGCTAAGTTGTTATTCTGATTATAATGACTCAAAATAATGAGTTATGTATGTTATTTATAGTACAACACTCTTTTTTAATTTTTGGCTAACCTGACTTTAATAGTTATATTTTTTTAAAAACCTTGTATATTAGTTTATTTAAACAAAAATATTATTATGTGATTATTTTACTAGAAATAAATAAACACTTAGCATAATTAACCACTAGTACTTACATAAATAGATTGATTTAAATTCCTACCTACTGTGGTATAAATTCGAAAATTTAGCCATTGTGACATTCCATACTATTGAGATAAAATACGAAATAAAAAAGCATTTATAATGTCATTTTCAATTTTTTTAATTTAAAATTATTAGTGCAATATGTTAAGGACTTTTTGGACGAGTTTTTCTAAAAATAAAAATTAAACAGGACTAAATGTTGTCATTTAAATATTTTTGGAAATGCAGAAATTTTTAAATATCATCAAGTTACTTCATTTAACATCAAACCAAAAACAAAGTCGAATGAAATTTTGAAATAATTTTAATAAATATTAACTATATATATATATATGCATATATGTATATATATACTCTTGAGTTATATTTACAGATGCTTAAAATTCGCTTCAATAATAAAAATTGATTTTGTTATGCAGTAAACAAAACAAAAACATTTTTTCACCATGCGGTGAAATCTGATACAAATTACAAAACCAAGTAAATGTACATGTGAAGCAAGATGAAACAACAGAAATCATTAAAATCAATAAAACAGCGTACGAACAAATGAACTCAAAGTTAAGAAGCAAACTTAATAGGGTTTTATTACTTCGGAAAATCTTTAAATTTTGAAATAAAATAGTTTATGAAGATAAATTTTTTTTAAATCTATAAAATGTTGTATACATGGTAATGCTTTTGTTTATATGACCTAACGTTTACTGGTTTTTTTCTCATTTATGTAATGGTAGAATATTTAAGTGACATATGTTATATGACCCATATTGATGATTCAGTTATATATATATATATATATATATATATATATATATATATATATATATATATATATTGATCTTATGAATAAAAATGAAATTTTTTGTTTGATTGAGAAGTATTTTACGTAAATAAATTTTAATGAAATTACTCTAGTACGAAAAAGCGTTAATCTTTTTTTTAAATAAAAAAATATTTGTAGCTATTAACTGAGGTTTATTTTCAAGTATAGCCCTCTATCTTGTGGAGTTTAGCTTGGGATAAATAACTCCAACGGGGTATATTTCTTTTTTCAACTTGTAGAAATCAAAAGTACAAAATAGTTGTTTTATTGTTGCTAATTTATACAAACTTCTTTTTATAATTCATTATCAAATCCGGATAATACTAATAATTACAAACTAACTTTTTAACAATAATTATATCATTACAACTAATTAAAATTTATTGCAGAAATAAATTGATTTTATCAAAATTGTTTATTTCCAGTTATTATTATTATCATAAATTATTATTATTATTATTATTATCATTATTATTATTACGATTATTATTATTACGAAGCTGTTTTGCATTAAAATTAAGCCTAGGACAACAAGATAACTGTTATCTGTTTATCATTTCCGGTTAATATAATATCTTTCTAAATTGGATAAAAAATTTTTACTTGTAAAGCAAAAACGGTTAGTTTACTTTACCTGGTATTAATTCAAAGTAAACATTATAATATTACAAGATCATTGATTTTTCTCTACCCATTTCGTTTTTAAATTCAAGCATTATTCTTAATATTATTATTCTTATTATTCTTATTAATAATAATAATAATAATAATAATAATAATAAATAATAATAATAGTAGTAGTAGTAGCAGTAGTAGTAGTAGTAGTAGTAGTAGTAATAGTAGTAGTAGCAGTAGTAGTAGTAGTAGTAGTAGTAGTAGTAATAGTAGTAGTAGTAGTAGTAATAGTACATTAATAAAGAAAAACACTACGCATCATGACTTTAAATGTAAGGTGCTTTTTATTTACTTATTTAATGTTACTGATGTATTATACAAATAATTTTCATCATTTTTATTGTTCTTAAGTTTTTACTTTCAAAATATATTTAATTTTCTTTTCAATTGCAAACGGATTTTATTATATTCAAAAATTAATTAGTCCTATTATGTATGTTTTACAACAGAGTACATTATAATGTGTAATATTTCAAGCAAAAGATTGTTTAAAAAACAATCCAATACGCTTAGAACTAAGCTTTACTTTATTTATAAATGTCTATGTCTCTTTAAAGATGTAATAAAAGATTACGCCCTTTAAAAATGCGTCATAAAATACAAAAAAATCAGTCTTTATTATAATTTTAAATTTTAAAGTATTTTATATATATAACACGAATTTTATTGAATTACACTTATCTTTCCGAGTCTTTAGTAAAAAAAGATTATGTTTAAAGCGTAGGACCTTCGTTAAAAATAGTGTATTAACACTTAAATAAAAAGCAATTGGGAAAGCAATTTGCACAAGTGCATTAGGGTGTACGACAGAAAAAGATGCATATTACAAACGTTTTATTCCAATGTTATCTTAACGACGAAAAGATTAAAACTAAACTGTCGAATGAATGTTTTTCAACCTTGTTAGTTTTCTATTCCACAGTTGATTGTGTTGTTAGTGGCGGTGTTACAGACGACAAACGTTGTGCGTGGATTTTGAAAACCCGCTGCACAAGTTGTGCTACTTGATTACTGTTTAGATAGTGACAACAAATGATGTTCATTTTGGAGGGGGAAGAGGAATAATTATCCAAACTTAAACTCTTGTGTGTGTGTGTGTGTGTAAAATTTAAAGGTATCAATTTTTAATAAACTAATTTACATTATTCTTTTGAAAATGTGGTAAATCTTACAAGAAATATACTAATCGTATCAAGCGCTTAGAAAGTAAAAAATTTATAAATGTTGCTCTATTCCTTTACAATCAAGTCCCAGGTCTGCATTGAACAAAGAGGAATGTTAAAGGCCAATTTAGCAACTTTATCGTCAAAAAATACGACCATATTTTTACTATAAAAAAACAATTTATAAAAGCTATTAAACCTGACGGTATAGTAGGACCTATATAGTAAAGTCTTAGTGGAATGAATCAATTACTTGCTAAACCACTAGTAACGTAGCTGCATTTGAGGACGCTAGGCAATTAAAATTGATCAAATTCACTATAAATAATAAATTTACAAGATCGAGTTTAACCACTCGTAGTTCAGTGGTTAAGGCGCTACCCTGACACCAGATAGAGAGTGGGTTCAAGTTCATGTGTATGTGTGTAATGATGATGATTCCAAATAAGGATGAAAAAGCTGTACAGTGCTCCTGGTTAACTGAAACCAAGTTTATGTTTACATTGTGTTTAATTAATTGTTACTATATAACTTATGATTACACTCTTTAATAGAATTAATTTGGGTTAATTATTTCCGTACATTTAAAAATATTTATAAATGAATAATGAAACACGAATTACGTAAAACTGTAAAACAAACATAATATAAGTATTTTTAAAGTACTATCATTTGCATAAATTAAAATTTATTTAATTTCCTTGCATTATTAAACACCAAACAGCTAAAAGTGAACTACACACGTCACAACACAACAAACGTTTTACAATAGATTATTTACCTGATTATAGGATTGACAATTTCTATTTAATAATCAATTAACAATTAAGTAAGATAAATGTGTTACTTTTTCATATATTTTTCTCCACAAAATATCTATTTATGTATGTCTTCTTTATTACATTATTGTAAAAGTAGATTGTATGCTATTGGGGATTAACAATCATGACAAATAGTGTCAATCAATTGTGATGAAGCATGGGCAAAAATTATAAAAAGTCATTTTTGTACTAAATTTAATATCAACAGCAGATTACCAATATGAAAATAACGATCGTACAAAAACACATTATTTGTGATATAAATGTTAGAAAAACTGTTTTATATATGCATTAATTTTCAGAATAATTACGATATTTTTTTGAAAAACAACGTTTTGTACTGGAAGAAAGAAAATGATTTTCTAAAATATATTTGCTTTGTTATGGTTTTATTGTGTGAGCGTTTGTATAAAAAATTAATTTAAGACTTTAAATATATATATATATATATATATCTTATTTATCGCTAATTATTATTATTATTACCACTATTACTACCAATACTAGCAATGGTAAAAATAAAAACGATAACAACAGTATGAACGTATACTGACTTATAATTGATATAAATTTATTTAATTACCTTCTTTTCTAATGTGCCTGTTTAATCTAAAAACTACAATGAAAGGGCTTTATTAAAATCTTGTTTATATTGCAATTTCAGAGTATTTCGATTTGATTTTGTTGATATAATTTGTTTCAAAGTTTTTTTTGACTTTATTGCAAAAAAGCACTATGGCTCGCTGCCTCATGTGACTTGACACATAGATTGGAGCCAATGATGTCATGTGTGCACTGATGATTGTTTAAGGCACACATTGAGTGATAATCTGCATTGAATGCGCTTATGAAATTGTTTATTCACACATGAGACCATGTGCGTTGGTATGACTTGAAGTGATAGTGGTGGGAGGGATGAAGAATTGGGAAAATGTTGGCTATCAGTCTGGTAATCAAATGTCACTGCAAATGGCAACTGGTAGCGAATCAACGTTTGATAATCACAAATTGGATTTGATGAATTTGTTACTTTTTGTAAAGTTTTATTATTGGCGATTAAGCATTACACACAGTACATTGGAATGCATCTATTTGATTAACAGTGGGCTGTTGATGTTGATGTTGTCGGATTTGTCATCGTTTGTTTGCAACGAGCATTATTCGTTGGTGTTGCAGATAGAGGCATGGACCCTTATGTTTGACTGCGCTACATGTCCACATATTGAAAAACGTCCTTGGTAAAACGTTCAAGCTGCTATTAGCCATTTTGGTTTGAATAGGATTAAAAGGAAGGGCAAAATATACAAATGGGAACTATCTATCCATTTTTCAATGTCTCTCGTAGTGATAGTATTAATTAAACAAAGCCGAAAATAAAAAATTGAAAGCATTGTTTATAAGCAAATTATTATTTCTAATATTAAAATAGAATATTAAAAACTATTTTATTGTTTAGTATATTATTATTATTATTATTATTATTATTATTATTATTATTATTATTATTAATTATTATTATTATTATTATTATTATTATTATTATTATTATTAATCATTATTATTATTATTTCAAAACTCGTTTTCTCGAAAGAGCATGAGGCAACAAGATTGTTCCATACATTAAAATTTTAACTTTAAAGATTATGCATATCGAAAAGTGAAATTCTATTCGGATTTTGCTAAACGTAGTCATTGTAGTCATGCTGCTTTCGCTTTTTTGCCATAGTTTAATAAATTGATGTTATCCTGTTGTCGCTTTAGCAACATTTGTTTCATAAAGGCCAAGTCGTTAATTTTGCTTTCAAAACTTCCTCATTTCTCAATCGGACTTGGGACAGGCTATGGTTGAGTTGTTTATTATATATATCAATATATATCAATAAAAATAGTGATTATAATTGTTTATTAATTTGTGCTTTCATTTGCTTGAATAATTTGACTATATGGACACGCCCTTTTATAAAAAATGATTGATAAATTGTATTGACTATTATGTACTTATGCACGACTGTTTACCGTTCAATATTAATTGAACCTCATTTAGCCTTAATATATACGTACGATTTTGTAAATAATTAAATGTCCTTTAAATTATTGTAAATGGTGCGGTATCTATGGTACTAGAATCCTACTCTATATGTACTGATCAGATATTGATCGTCTTTCTGCTTAGTTATGTATTCACTTGCTAACAAATGTTTCTAATAAGACATCAAAACTAGAAACATTGTACTACAGAACAAAGTTGTTTATGTGTAATCTAATGGAATATAAATTATAAACACAAAAATTGATTTAAAATTAACTCTACATTATTTTTTAAATGTAAAGTAAATATGATTGATGGTAGTAATATATAAAATTAATGGCTATTTGTACGACTTTACCAAAAATGTAACTTTAATAAAAACAGCCTTAGCTAATGTCTCAGATCAGAAAAAAACACTTTGTTGTAGAGGTGCTTAGAGAGCTAGACTTGCAACTGAGTGGCAATGGATTCGAGTCCTGTTAGTAGAACCAAAAGTGGGCTCTTGTCTGTAACCTTGCTTATTATCCAATTACTAAAAATGTTTTATTTGTTAGAAAAATAGGGGTTTTTTACCTGTTCAACATCGAAAATCGGAAATGCGGCTTTTAGTATTGTTTCTATTGGTTATTATTATTTTTTCAATTTGTAAAATATAATTTATAAGAAAATGCAATCGCCAAAACATGAAAAACGATATATTAGCTACAGAATTATATGTTAATTACAAGATGTTACTAACAAGCGTCATTCATAAATTAAATTTTAATTAAAAAAATTAATGAAATTGTACAGCTTTACATTATTACATAGCTTTGATTGAAATTTTTAAAAACGGACATTTTTTATATATTAAATTTTATTTATTTTATTATGTTTTAGTAACAATATTTGGTTATTTTATTAATTAATTTCAATTTTAAAAAGCATTCATTTAATGCTTGAAAACAGGAATAAAAAAGATCATTTCATAACAAATCGATTGTGTTTTTTTAATGCTTGCTACCTTCAATGTTTTACGAAAAACATTTTTCAGCAGTGGACATTTTAGCAAAGCCGAACGTGGGCCCGCATTTTAGTGCCGGTAATGGGATTCGAACTTATGTCCATCGAGGTCTGAATTCAAGCGCTGTACCGCTAGACCACCTCGACACAAAGTAAGGGAGTACCGTGAGGTCTTCCCACTGACAAAAACTTCGCGCCCGGGCGAACCCGATTAGGAATCTCGCAAGCTTCAACCCGCCGAAGTGTAATGGCGAGCCTTTACCCGGGGTCAGGGCATTCGTGATCACTGTGAACCCGGCGCCAGGTTGTTAATACGTGAAAGAATCGTACATATATGTTTAAGATTTTTTTAATTATTTGTTTATAAGGTTGTGACTATTCAAGCAGTAAACATTATTTTTTAAAATTTTGAATTGAAACTATTATTTAAAATGTCTTGCATTTTGTCCAATGTATTCAAAACGTTAAAACAACATAAATTTTTTTACGTTATTGGGGTGGGGTGATGAGAGATAATTAAGTGCAATTGCACTAGTAATTACGCAACTGCATGGTAAAAATTAATATCTAAACTTGTACAACTTTTATTGTATTTCAGAAATTTTATTTTCTTAAAATTGGTGCTGTGTACAAAATTGTATGGTTTTAGTGTATATAATTAGTCAAGTAAAATACAGTTCAAAGTCACAAAACAATCATAATAACTGTGATGATAATAAGAATAAATTTAGATTTGTAACAAAGTTAAACATCTACACATATGTAACCAATTTTTAAAATAGTTAAAAAACAACTACGCATAATGAAAACATAATTAGTGATGTAAGTAAAACATTTTTATTTTAACAAACATGGGATTGTAATAACCAGGTACGTATATTCACAATGCATATTTTGATTGATTTTTATCGACTATAAATTATATTTTTTGGTTGTGTTTGTAGAACAAAGTTTGGTTGTTATACTGTTTTATTATATGCACTCCCCTGCATATATATATATATATATCAGTTTAATTTTTTATCAAATGTACAATAAATAAATACAAACCTTTTTATTTAAGAAGTAGAAAATAATTTAAATATGTTGCTACAATTACACCTTAAGCCTATGCATATTTACTGAAAAGAAAGGTTAAAACTTTAGGGATACAGCTCTTCTAAAATATTGTTTTACCAAATTAATAACAAAGAAAACAATTTACTATAATGTTGACACCAACCTTTTCTTGAGTACTAAAGGGCCTTTTAGTATGGAACAAACTAGGTTATATACCACATTTAGCATAGTTATAAATATAAATACATTGTAATAAATTATGATTAATTTTTTTAATATAGTTAGTTTATCCAAGTCTAAGCAAATAGTAATGTTTACATTTGCACTCTTGATATCTAATAGGACAAACCAGATCCCACCGAGTTATTTCTGCCTTATTAATTAATTGAACTTTTAAAATAATAAATGCTTGCGCAATGTATTAAAACCCATTTAATGGTTTATAATGTACAATTATGTTCACCTTATGAAATAAAATTCAATAAAATAATTTAGTCGAGTGCAACAACCTTGTGGTATCAACAATAACATCCTGTTTACAGATATGTATACATACCTTTATTCAAATGTTTGTGATATGTTCGTGTCTGTGTAGACTGGTGCATTATGCACTAAATCTACATATTCCAATGCACTTACAAACTAATGCTTAGAATAACATTAAATGAAAAACTTACATGCACTGTATATACATTATTTTTTAATACTAAAGGTGTTTCGAAAGTTTCTTTTTGGTATGCTAGTTAAAATATCAAAAAATGTGGGTCTATTCCAAGTGAGTTCACGATTACAGATAAACTTGTACTTAACCAATAATCAATAACGTTAATATTTTATTTCCAGTTGTATTAGATAGTATGTTAGATGGTGCACTTTAACAAAAACGAAAAATATTGAAAATACAGAATTGGTTTCAATTATTTCCTGTAAAAAGTTTTTATATATTTTTTGTTGCTTATATATATATATATATATATATATATATATATAAAGTATTATGTGTTACATCCAAATAAACATGAAAATGAAACCCAAGTGCAATTCTGCGCACTACAGATTTTCCTATATATATAGTTTCAGTCTATGTAAATTAAATAAAGGATTAAAAATATTAAAAAAATAATTACACTAAAAAACTTTTAAAAGATCCCAATTAATTCAATAAAATAAAGCACAGTTAACCGTTTTTAAACAATATATATATATTTCTGTATAATGCTTAACGGTAATGCAATAAATGTGTATTTGTAAGAGACGCCAAGCAATATTTTATACCAGTTTATTTTTTAACCACAAATTATTATTTTATTTAATATCCTTTCCTCTATTGTTTGTCCAAAATTAGACAACTTTGTAATATTACATTTCTTGTAAAAAACTGATTAAGAAAACGACAATGTAATAGTGGGATTAATATTGTATTTGTATTAGTAATTGTACTATAACGTCATATATTTTAATTAATTAAAAAAATTCAAATAATTTATTTTGTAGACTTTGTTGTAATGTATTCATAGTTTATTATTTAAACAAGTTGACAGTGTAATTTATGACGTTGTTTACTACATTGTTAATCGCCTTTTAACATAATGACATGCATTTAGATTTAATAATTTTCCTTGTGGCTTATCTATTTCGGCTTTTTGAGTTCTTGCTGATCATTTTTTGCTCACTATTTTGCAAATAATTACATTGATTTTTTAGTACAATTTTTATGTTTAATAATTCATTATTTATTACTCAAATAGTTGAGTAATTATTATATTAACTTATAAGGTCAAGATTAGAGTTTAAAATAATTAACTTGGCCATTTTTTAAAAATGTAACAAAATATATATATATATATATATATATATATATATAATTATTGGATTTTATTAATACAATACACATTTTTGAGATACTTTATTCTAATTTCTAATTGTAAAATGAATAATTTTGTATATTTATAACCGCAATAATCGATCCTAAACACATTTTGAAAAAAGGAAAAGTTGAAGTTAATCGTTTATTGCTGTAGCAACAAAAGAGGGAAAGTGTACAAAAATACTTTTTGTGCAAGAGGAATCAATAAAAAATATGCAAATTAAAACTATGGAGATTTGTTTTACAATGTTCAACTAGAGATAAAAGGATTTAAACTAAACTGACATATCAATTTTATAAACACATTAGTTAAAATAGTATTTATTAGAAGGTACTTTTACATGTGTACAAAACAATATTCTTTCAATTAAAGTAGACACATAAATTTCTAACAAAAATGTCGTAACGTTAATATTAAAACTAATTATTGTTTACTACTGAATGTGGTTATATAGTATCGCTTCTATAATACTTGCATACCACAGTACAAAGCTTTAACCTTCTTTTCTTTCTTACTTCATATTAATCTATTAAAGGTTACCTTTTCTTTTAACACTATTTAACTATGTCAGTAACATAATATTTTACAGTACCATTTAAACAACAAGCAATATGGAAAAATTTAAGTCAAGTGTTGATGAAATAAAAAAATGTTCATCCATATTCGTAAATTTGATCTTTATCTATATATTTCTTTAAGTGTAAACTAATAAACCTTGTTTAAGTCAAAATCTTACTTAATTAAAAAAAGTTGTGTTTACTAGCATAGGTTCTATCTCCACCACCAGCATCAAATTCCGGCCCACGTTTAACTTCGCTAAAATGTCCACAGTTAAAAAATGTTTACCACAAAACATTTATGGAAGTAAAAATGAAAAAAAATGACAATGTCGTGAAAATATTTGACATTTATCTTAATTAAAAATGTCATTTGTTTATTAATAATAGCAACAATAATAATCTAAGCTAATTTAAATAAATTTTATTTTAAAAAACAGTACACAATAAATAATTATAACATTTTACGTAATTTTATTATCTAAAAATATCATTTTAATACTAGCATTTATAATTTTGTTTAAAGTCATAACAGTCAACGTGGATAATGTGTAACACATATGCATTTCAACATTTGATACACTGGTACACAATATGTTTATTTAAAATAATTCCGGTTAGACAATCCAAAAGTATTATACTTTTTAAAAAACTCTTTCTACCAATCCAATAATAATCACGTTATAATTCTAATAAAAATTATTTTCAAATATATGTATACTTAATAATAAAACCGATGTGTATTGCGTCATTGTGTGAGGAAATCGTGTAAATCATGTAAATTTGGTCACATATTTAGAAACTTATGATTAAAAAATTGTGATCACACACTTATAAAACTCTTATCGGTTCACTTTTTTGCTTTCCGGTTTTATTATCTACCGTTAATGTACACCTTAAATTTGTATACACTGGGAATTGGTAAAAAATACTAAAAACTGTTAAGTTTGTTAAGCACTAGAATCAGCACTAGAATCTATAAATGCGTGCAACTAAAAACGATCTATTAGTATTATTACTACTACTATTGTAACTACTATCAACTTTAATACTTTGGTAAAAGTGCATTTAGTGTGATTTATTACATACATGCAACTGTAAAATAAACGGTTAAAAAATTAATAAACGATGTAGTTAATTTTAAGAAAAGACAAAAAATATTGTTAAACAAAAATTCAATAAATAAATATATGTAAATCGGTGTTAAACTAGCATTAGAAACTGTTCAAATTGCTCCATATCTTTTTATAAAAAAAAATTGAACTGTAATGATGCACAAATATATTTAATTAGCATCTTTTAAAAATAATGCAATATACAATTTAATTTTAACGACATTTAATTACTGCTCATTTAATGTTATGGGATATTGCAAAAATAAACAAATTGCTGTATCATTAGTATTAAATTAAACACGATAGACAAAAACAAATGTGAGTTATTAAAAACACTTGTTCACTATCCCTATAAAAGATTATTAATTCTTAAACATGTTGTATAATATTACATTTGGCTTTCATAAAGTAAAACAAAAATTAATTTTTAAAAATATATTTATTACTAAAAATACTACTAAAATACTTTTGCTTTGTAAAAAAGCTTAAACACAAATTTGTTCAACCAGATCATCTGATATGACTGACATTTGAAAGTTTGTATTTCAATTTATTCGTATTTCATTCTATATAAACGCCTACTTGAAAAAGATTGTAGGACCAATTCGTGTTTATCAATACTCGATTATTCACCATTTCTTACACATTAAAAAAGTGCAACTATAAATGCTATACTTTTTAATGATTGACTTACATTTTTATGTAAAAGAAATGATGTTTACAAATCTATTAAATAAAAATATTTATAAAAAATTAAATCTAGTTTAATTTTTGAAAATATTTACATTTTAAAAATGTTACAACAGGATTACAATAGAAACTAGTTGAAATGTATACTGTTTATTAAAATTAATTAGTATTTATTTAATCTAAATAGAGTATTATTAATAGCAGCTGACAGTTTTGACACTTTGTTATATAATAGTACACGGTATAGTCAATGTAAAATATTTTTTTGCAAGTCGTAATAATATTAATTTGTTTAAACACTGACGAAGAAGAAAAAATTAAATCATAGCCAAGTATCACATAGTAAAGTGTTTGGAAATATATGTAATTAAGACTTTGGTCTTCATATTAGAAATTTGAGTTTTAAATAAAAATACTTTGTTTAAGCTCGGTCAGTTTTATAAATAGCATATACCATTAGTAATTGAACAATATGTTGAGTGCTTTTATATTACAAAGTATTTAAACAAATAATAATAATAACAGTTTTTTATAACTTTATTGTGGATAAATTATTAATGAGTTTTATTTAGTAAATTGATCATAACATACAATAGTAAATTAAATCAAGTTCTTTTTTAATTGGGTGCTTTTATTCAAAAATGTAAACTAATGTTAATTTTTTATGTATCTATTATTTTCAATTTTGTATAATAATTACCTTTTGATGCACTCAAATAGATAATTCACTTATATTTTTAAAACTCTTGCGATATACGTTTATGAAAACAACCCTTCATAAAAGGGAGAAGCTGAGAAGCAGATATACGTTTGTTATATATGGGCTTTTAAATAAATTATTATTATCATGTACGCAGTAGTTTAAAACTGAAAATTTGCAGTAAATCTTATTAATAATTTTTTTTTTTAATATTTAAACTACTGCTAATGTATATATATATATAGTCATTAGAATTAACATTATAACTATATTTGTTGCAAATCAATTTAAACCGGAAAAAGCAATTACAAATTCTGGATAAATAAACTTTTATTCATTGTAGATTAACCATTATTTTTTGTCCCAATAAATATGTAACTAATAACAAAATGAAACAGTTGACAAACTGCAACAAGTCTTCTTACACTAAAAGAACTATACACAATAAAACAATACATTAATACAAAACGTTTTTCCGCCATATATTTTTAAAAAATAACAAATTGGACGTTGTGTTTTTGTATCTAAGCAAACTCTGCCTAGGAAAGATAAAAATTAAACCAATCTATCCAGTCCTAAGCCTGGATCAAGGAGAGGGGTTTGTGACAGGGGTCATCTGGCAGTTAAAAATTCACACCAAAACTATTGAATTATCATAATGCCCCTAAATTAGTTTGATACAGAACCAAATACACAAAACTAACCATGGACATATGAGAAGGAAAAGCTGTGGAAGGGGGTTTTATCTAACTCGAAAAATTAAATAACCTGAGATGATACACAGTGTTCCCCAGTGGATAAGTGAGGCTTGATTTTTCTGTTGATACTAGCTCCTGCTTGATTGTGTCAACTTGGTGAGAAAAGCACTAAATCACTAAATTCGGAAAAAATAATTATATTATGCATCTAGCATGGAAAATTAATATTATTCTCTTTATAATAAGTAAACTTCATGGTTTATACATTTTTATTTTTATTTACTAATATACAAAAACATTTGTTTTTATTTATTAGTGAATTTAATAATTAACATTCAAATGTACATCATTTATTAATTACATTGTATGATGAATGAGAATTATTAAAAATGGTACAAATGAAAAACTTAAATACTAATGAAAAATAGTTACAAGAAGGTATGATGATGATGATGATGATGATAGTGGTGATTTACATGTGATAAACTAAATTAATTAATTAGCAAAAAATCAATACATCATTTCAATCCACATTTCTCAATTATTAAACTATTTTATACATTCGATCATGTGTATTTTTTAAATTTTTAAACAAATTTGTATTTCGTCTTGTCGGTGTGTTCTGTTTTTACATAAAAAAGTGTTACCATTTTTTGATATATTATTGTGTACTCAATTTAAGTAATAAAATTACACTAATTGAAAATTTAATAATAATCAGAAAGTTGTTTTTTATTAATCATTTTAACAGTTGTAACTATACCATATGTTAGATCCATTTCTATCAAGTCTTAATAAAAAAATTGTTTTTAAAAACTTAAATAACTATTAATTTTTACGTGTATAGCTAAAAGTTATTTTAAATACTTTAAAATACCTAAAAATAAGCAATTGTATTACAATTTAAGTGTAAATTAATTTTTTTACGTAATTATTAAAATTTTCTTGTTATGATAAGAATTAAAACCTTTTCTCACTTAATTATTAAATTTTTTCATTTTTCTTTAAATATCTTTAAAAACTTTAAAAAATTGTTACAAATATACCCAAAAATTTATTTAAGTCAAATATAAAAACAAAGTATTTTTACTAATAGATGGAATTCATATAATAGGGTAAGTGTTCACTAAGATTAAGAAAATTGCCATACTCTTTGTTAGGGTTGCCTTTTTTAACCCAATAGCTATATGTGTACCTTAAAATACTTTTTAGATATCTTGTGTCTATACTAAAAATTATTCACCAATGTGTAAAACCACTTATACCGCTGTGTACTTAATCCTTCTAATATGTGTATATATATCTGTATATATGTGTATAATTCCTTTATATTGCGTTATTACAAGAATAAATATGCACATTGGTGTAACGGTGAGAATTGACAAAGAAAATTAGAAGTCAAAAATAATAAACAATATTATTTTATTTCATTACAAAATTAATATTTAATTTTTGAAATTACTATTCTTTGAATCTTAGCATTTTTGCTTGAATGTACCAACATTTTATATCGGTGGGAACGGTTTTATAAACAACCGTTCCCATGCCGTTGAACACTTCCGTTCGATTCCGTCCAACATCGTCATTTTCTATTTTCACCTTGGTTTCTGGTTTTCCCCGTGGTTTCGATCCTGTAAATTTTGGAAATAAACGTTTCCCGTCCGGTCTTTACGTTTTTATTCATTACTTCACGTAATCAGTAAAGACATTAGATATTGGGAGAAATTGCGACTAGACACAATACACACAACCTTAGTCAGCAAGCAACGCTGCTTGTTCTTTTAAACAGCTTGTTTTGGAGTCAATTTTACTAAATTTGCTACTATCTAACTATTTAAGAAAAATAATAAGTTTTATTCACACAGGAAATAAATAAACTTTTGGTGTTTAACAATAGTTTTAAATAAATAAACTACAGTTATTGATTTTATGCTAGAAACAATATTAAATATGGATTAAACATTATAAAAACAAAAGACTCACAGCTAATTTTTACATAAACAAAATAAATGCAAATGATTGAATGTTTAAAATAAAAACACCTACAAAAAATAATTTAATGAATTCTTTTTTACTATTTACAGTATAACTTAATGGATTATTATGATATACTCTCCATGTTATAAAAGCATTTATTGGTTTATTTTTCAGTGTTTAAAATTAATGTTTTACAAAGCTAGACACAACAATAAAAAAACAACTAAATAATTTTTAAAATATTTATGCATAAATATGTCTAAAATAATTTATTAAAAATAAAAAATAAAAAATATACAAAATGACAGAAACATAATTAATAAATTAAATGATAAATTAGTGTTTTATATACAAACTATAATCAGTTAAACAGAAATACACTGATTAAAATTAATATACAACAAAAATAATGTACGTGACTGTGATAATTAAAATTAACTAAAGAAAATGTTTTCGCGTAATTATATATATATATATATATATATATATATATATATATATATATATATATATATATATATATATATATATGTATATATATATATATATATATATATATATATATAATTTTTCTATAATGTAGCTTTATTTTATATTCTTTTTAGTAATTAATTAAAAATATTTTCTAGAATTTTTGTTTTATTTTATGAAACAAATAACTAGCAATACAATTACTTTTTTGTGTTGCTTCTGTTAATAGAGCAAACTGGAGAAAATAAATATAATAATAAATTACATTTTAAATTTTAAATAAATTATAAATAAAAATTTTAACAAACTAGTTTATTTAATTATTTTATTTAATAATTTAAAAACAAATATTAATAGTTGCACATAAGTATAACATTACTTTTTTGAAATAATAAAAATATTTTATTTTAAAGTAAAAAAATAATTAAATTTTGTTATATATGCAATCATCAATTATTTAAATTATAATATATATATATATATATATATATATATATATATATATGCATTAATTCTTACAAAATCAATGTTATTGTAATTAACTATTTTGTTATATTTTCAGGATTGAGGATTGCAAGCAAGTTGAGTAGCCAGAAACACGTTTTGGTACTCAGTTTTAATGTATTTCAAGTTATAAGAAAAATTAAAAAAAATTAGAAATTAAGTAAAAAGAGAATTTGTAGCAAAAAATAGAAATTAAGACAAAAAAACTGCGAAATATAGTGCAGTGGATAAAATAAATTATTATGAAAAGTGAGCAAAAATGATAAATATATTAAAAAAAGGAATAATTAAACAAGTTTTATATTACAATACGAAAGCACTGTAATAATCTTTAAAAAACAATGTACTATTTATTAAAACAAAAATTTTAATACATAATATTAAAAAATAAATTTAAAAATACTTCAGGTTTGGTTCTATTAAAAAAACAAATTAAAATTACAATCGAAACAAAAAATGAGTTATAATCTGGTTATAAAATTGTATAAATACCATTACAAATATACAATAAGTTTTAAATTAGATACTAAAAATGGAATGTAAGGGGATACTTACATTTATAACTATAAATTAATTTATCAATTTTTTAGAAAATTAGTTATGTGTAGCGGTGTTAATTAATTTATAAAAGTAGAAAAAAATTTAATACATAATATTATTTATTACAAAAATGATAAATTATTTATAAAAACAAGTAATCTATTGATATTAACATTTTTCTTGACTGTACTAAATATTTTACTGATTTAAATGTCTGTATTAACTATTTTTTAATAGTATTTATTCTACTCCATTCTTTCTATTTTGTGTGCCACATTGTTTCGCTGTTTTTCTTTGGTTTTATTTATGTAATTTTGGTAATACAACATTTTACTCGATTTTTGTGTCATTGTTTGTGGTTTCTGCATAAACAAAACTATCATTAAACATTTTCGATATTTTCTTGTTTGCGGTGCAGCTTAACCAGTCAAAGACTAGAAAACCAATTAACATGTGTAACTAATTTAGAAAATTCTATTTGTAAAACTTAAAAATTATTTGCTTAATTACTACAACAATTAATTTTTTTAAATGTTGGTAAGCATTGGTTATACATAATTAAAGCCTAAAATGTAGTATTGTATAATCTTCAAAATAAGACATACTATAATTAATATAGTGTTTATTATTAATAACATGTACATAAGCATTTTAGCAAAAATATCTTAAACATACTAAATATTACAAGTAAAAAAATTACGCTACTGTACATACATAAAAAAGCTAAGTCAAAACTGTTTAGAAATAGCTATAATTAAAAAGCCGTTAAACAACATTTGTCATAAAATTAATTATTAAGCAATTATACAATTAAAATTAATTAAAAAACATACATTAAAATAAGTCGTATAAACAATATACAGGTGAAAATCATTGCAATGGCAGAATGCCCAGGCACAATCGTTGTATTTTAGTGCACAGGTTTTCTTCCTGTAATCGATCGTAAATGCAGTTTGTGTTGCGCTAAATTAAATTGTCTATTTTTTTAAATATTAAAAAATATAATTAAATTGTAAAAAATAAAATTTATTTTTCCGCCTAGTTTGGATCAGAAATGATTCAATCTACCAGTCCCAAGCCTGGATAAAGGAGGAGGGTTTGAGCGCAAGGTTAGCAACCTGGCCTCTGTAAAAAGTTCATACTGCTACGGAAACAATAAGAGGACGCCATTCCGGCAAACAAAAGCAAAAAAGTTATTGCGCGTATCTCGATGACAGAGTTACACAAATGACAGGGTTGAGTAAAAGCGGAAAGGAAGCTTAATCTTCGATTTGCAGAATCTTCAATGCCAAAACATTAACCAGTGTTGGGACATGGAATGTATGCACACTTTTTTGTACTGGACAGTTAGAATAAGTCCTTTGAGAAATGAAAAAGTACAACTTAGATATTTTGGGTATTAGCGAAATGCGATAGAAAGGCCAAGGTCATTTCAAGAGTGGAGATACATCAATTTTATATTCTGGACATGAAGAATATTATATTAATAGAGTTGGTATTATGCTAAGTAAAAATGCTGCTAAAGCTATAATTAGATGGAAACCTGTGAGCAACCGTATTATTTCAGCTAGATTTAACACCAGATTTGCAAAAGTAACAATTGTGCAAGTCTATGCTCCTACTGAGGCTACTGAGAAGAACCAAAAAAATATTTTTTATGATTAATTACAAATTTTGTTAGATGATGTGCCAAGAAGAGACATCAAAATTTTGATCGGTGATTTTAATGCAAAATTAAACAAAGACAGATTTGGGTACTTCTCAAATGTTGGACTACATGGCTATGCCGATAGCATAAATAATAATGGTTATAGGTTGTTGACGCTAAACAGTCATTGTGGAATGAGTGTTGGCAACACTTTTTTGCTCACAAAAATATACACAAGACAACGTGGGTTTCTCCAGATGGAAAAACAACAAACCAGATTGATTACATTTGTATTAGCACAAAATGGCGATTTTTATTGCAAGATGTACGTGCATATCGCGGCGCAGATGTTGGTTCTGATTATAATTTTGTTGTTGGAACATTTCACTTAAAATTAAAGACAATAGAAACCACAAAAAAATTACATCCATTTTCGTGTGGGAAACTTAGACAGTCAAATATCTCAAATCAATTTTAAAATTCCTTAAAAAATACATTTCAAAATCTGAAAGGGGTAGAAAAGTCTTCCCAAAAAAGGAAGTATGAATAATTGCAATAATTGGCGCGGAATAACCTTATTGTCTGTTCCTGGTAAGGTGTTTTGCAAAGTAATTTTAAATCGTTTAAGTAATGCGGTAGATAAACACCTTTGAGAACAACAAGCAGGTTTTCGAAAAAAGAAAAAGCTGTATTGAACAAATACTCACCCTTCGTAACATTATTGAGCAAAATCATGAATTTTAGTAATTACTAACAATCAATTTTATTGATTTTATAAAAGCTTTTGACAGTGTTCATCGAGAATCTTTGTGGAAAATCGTTAAGTTTTACGGAATACCGTTAAAATATGTAAATATTATGCGTTCGCTATACCAAAATTCAAGTTGCTGTGTTTGACCAAAAAGTGATCATACTGCTATGTTCGAAATTGTCACAGGAGTACGTCAAGGATGTATTTTGTCACCGTTTTTGTATCTTCTGATAATTGATTTTATTATGACTCAATCCATGAATAAATTGTCTTATGATATTAAATAGAACTAAGGCAGATTAACGGATTTGGATTTTGCAGATGATATTAGTCTACTCAGTGATATTAATTCTTGTATTGGCTTACGGATTAATTGTTCAAAGACAAAAGTGTTGTGCATAAAGTCAAACAATAATTTGCCCATCAAAATTAGTGGACAAAATATTGATACTGTTGATTCCTTTACATATATGGGAAGCATAATTGGTAAAGACGGACAAACTAAAATTGATGTTAAAACTAGACTTGGAAAGGCAATGTCAGTCTTCAATAGACTCAAATCAATATGGTCATACTCTTCCATTCGCCTAAAGACAAAACTTCGTTTGTACGCATCAATAATCATTCCTACGGCAATATACAGGAGTGAAACGTGGAAACGTACGGACAAGATTGATAAGATAGTGGATGTATTTTATTGCCGGTGTCTTAAAAGTATTTTAAAGATTACCTGGCGCGATCATGAAAAGAACTGACTCTCGTTCACTCCATGACATCATTACAATTAGACGAAGAAAATTACTTGGTCAAATCCTACGTTTACCGCCCGAAAGACCAGCAAAAACAGTTTTGGAATAAACAATTGTAAATAGTAAAAAAAAGTTGGCAGACCAAAGAAAACTTGTCTAAAGACTATTCGGAAAAATGTAATTGAAATAAATGTTTCATGGGCACAAGCAAAACGTTTGGCAGAATGTTCAAGTACATGGAAACATTTTGTTGTCTCATGTTCTCTTTGAATTACGAGACTTTAATGTTAATTTCTGTTGTAATTGTTATTTTATTGCCTCATGCTTATTATTTAAAACAAAAAAGTTTTGTAATAATAGTAATAATAATAATATTTTCCTATTGTTATGTAAATAAGTAGTAAATAAGTAGTCAATATTTGTTAGGCAAAATAATATTTTTAAGTTAACAGTAACAAAGTATTGTTATTATTGCTAATTGTTGTACATTTTTATTAATATAATAACAAAAAACTAAAATATAAAATTTTTATAATTACTTTTGTTTTAATTTTTTGTCTGTTATTAAATTTGTTAAAAATACTAATTAATATAAAAACAGTATGTTTTTTATTAATTTTAATAATAATAAATTTTTAATAATAACTATAAAAAATATAAATTAGTTAAAATTATTTTATTTTTGTGTTTTATTTTTCTAAAACAAATTAATTGTCCAAAAATTGTATGAGGGCGCGGGTTTGTTTTGGTTTTACCTCTTATTTTCAAGATAATCGTTCTTCGTCGTTAATTCACCCAGTTTTTCTTATGTTGGCCAGTATTATAAAACGTTGTTTTAAAAATATTAATAAAATGTTTAACTAAATATAGTATATTTTATTTATGTGAGATGTAACGTCTATATGTGATACTATTTATTAGGCTTGTTGAAATTAAGCTTAATAATTCTAAAATTGTATATTTTTGAAATAGAGTCTTGTAAATGTGGGAAATTGATCTTACATTTTTGGGTGATAAATTTAGTGATATTTTTACTTATAATGATACAACTTTATGGTTTTTTTAAGCAATTGAATTATTGTTTAAAATTATAATTTGATTTTAAAATTATTTTTGTAGAATGACTTCTTCCGTGGGAACGCACGTTTCTACAATAGTAGTCGGTTTATTGTTTGTACTTTTAGGTATTGTCAAAACTGTCCGTTTGAATAATATTATGTACAAAGAAATGGTTTGTTCTTTATTAGATTTATATGGAGTTTTTATTTTACAGTTAAAAACGTTTAAAAATTTTACTGATGTGTCCCCACTGCGATTTGCTGGTGTATCACCCACTCCACACATTTATATGCAGTCCATGGGGGTCTTTGAGTTGATTTTGGGAACAACTTTAATTGTTGGAACTGTTGCATGTAAAAGGTTGGCATGTATTTTAATTATGGCTTACATGGTATTAACTACTTATTGTCAACTTGCGTTAAAAGATTATAATGCGGTATGTTTCATTTTTTATTTATATTTTTAGGTCATTGTTCCATGTGGATATTTTTGTTTGCTGAGTTGGTTGTATATTTCATTGAATAAAATTAATATTTCACGTTCTTTAAAATCAGATTAACTTTTGTACGCTTTTTTAAAAATAAATGTTTTAAATAAATTATTGTTTCTTGCGTTTTTATTAATAAAAAAATTATTATTATAAATATATATTTAGGCTGATACTGATTTGGATTGGGATTCTGATTTTTTACTGGAAGATTCAGAGAAAGCTGAATTAGGTGGTAAGTTGCAGTCGAACATTTTTTACAATTTAGGTATTGATAATGAGTTCCTTTTGAACAGTTTATTATTGTTTACTCTTCGCAAAGGTTACACTCTTACTGCTAAATCATGTAAGTTTACCCATATAGTGTATAGTGCTTGAATGTTTTGCTAGAAATGCTTTTAGCAAAAGCGCATTTATTAAAGCCGATGGTGGAACTGGAGGTTTTGTCCATGCTATTTAAATGTTTTACAGTTTTCGTTGAGTAAAAAATTTGTTGATTTAGATAATAATAGTAACGGTTGTACTAAAGTGTACAATTAAAGACGTTTTAAAAGTACTGTTCACTTTATATTATTGGTTGGTTATTCACTTTGTGGTTTGTGCGAACACTGGATAAATGATTTTTTTATGAACTTAATGTTATATATTTATTCCTTATAATTATTATACATATACCGTTCTTAAAACATTTTGTTTGAATTGGTGTTTGTTGAATAAGTTTACGGTTGGTAATTGTTAATTAAATTCAAAGCAATGGTTTCCAACTGGCATCCTGGATATGGTTCTCAAGAGATCATCTTATATTGATTAACGTAAAAAGAAAATATTACAGCTAAGTCGCTAGACTTATAACCAAATGGGCATAGGTTTATGTCCCTATCACTAGCAGTAGAGTGAGTCGTATTTTGGCTTCGTTAAATATCCACTTACTCAAAAAGTATTAGAGAAACAAACCCAGAAAATGAAACACTTAGAGTTTTAATCTTGTATTAGGAAGTTTAATTTCTGGTCAATCTAGCAATATTACGGTTTTTACAATTAGAAAGTAATTCTTCGTTATGTGCTTGTAATTGTATACAATGTCAAATGTGTTTTATTCAATTGTTTGTTTTAGTGCTGCAAATTTATGCCGATTTTTCGTACAATCCGCCAGACTTAGCTTGGTGGAGTACCAATGCCATGCTTCTTTGTCCTCAAGCATTTCAAACTGACGCGTCCGAATTAGCGGAGGATTCGAAGTGGTCGTCTGTGGATGTTATGGAAAAATTGGCACTGTTACTCAAAGTTTCCAAGCAGCTAAATTTGGATGCGTCCAGTCCATATAAACAGCCTATGAATGATTATATCGAAACAGCAAGCAGATTGGTAAGTAGCGGACATTACATATACCAGTGAGTAACACGGTTTGTTTAAAACAACTCCAATATATTCAAGATATCCTGTTAGAAAATGTTGTTTAAGGAATTATTAATTTGTTTGAACTTGGTCTCTTGGATATTTCAACTATAGTTTACGTTGCCTGATTTTGCATTGAGATAAATAAATGTTTTACATTGTATTAGTTTTGGGCACTCATGGCTGTGGTTTTAAGCGATTTTTTGTCATTGTTATTTTAATAAAATGCATTCTTTTTTATACGAAATAATTTCAGATTTGATTTTGATTTCTAGTACAATGCTTCTATGTTCAAACAGAAATAAAAAATTTTTTTGTAAAACGTTTTAAGTGTTTTTCTTTATTGTTGTATTATTATCAACATTGTGACTTGTTTTGAACAACTGCAATTGTAAGTAGTACGGTTTGTTACAGATTTAACGTCCCTTTTTACTACATCAGACAACATTTTTATTTGTCTATTATAACTTTGCTTTTACGGTCTTGAGCGTGTATCTAGTGTCCTGAATTTATTAGATTGTTGTAAGTGTCCAAACAAACTGTAGTGTAGTTGCTTGTCCAGACAAGTTTCGTTCATTGGACTAAAATGTGTTTTTGTTAGTTTGAAAAATACGAGTTTATTGTATATATATATATATATATATATATATATATATATATATATATATATATATATATTACATTTCAGTTAATGCACTTATATTTAGAACGATTTGCGGATGATGAAAATTTTGCTTATTTTACGTCTAAATTAAACGAATATTTTTCCGCTTCAGATCCGGTAAGTTTTTTATTAAATTTTTTTAAGTCATATTTATTGAGACATTTAAAGTATTACTGTAAAATAGAAAAGATTTGATGTTAGGGTAACTAGTTGCTTTTGTACGCACTAAAATGGTATGTTAGGATTGGGACTCAAACTCATTTCCACGTTCTTGATTAGCAGTCTGGTGCCTTAATCACTTTGTTACACTAATGTATGTTAATTAAGGATTGATGTTGTAAGTCAGTTTGAATTTTATTTGTATCATGAAGTTGGCCAAAGTCATAAAAGTACCTGTATGTATGATTTGATACACAGCGTTAACAATTTATTTTTGTTTGTTGTATTCGTACCTTTGTAGATATGTGGGTTTGAATTGCACTTCTGGCACTAAATACCGACTTTTATGTGATAAAATATTTTTCTGGCTAAAAGATTTAGGGAATATGTCTAAAGAACGATTAATTTTATGTTATTCGATTTTTAAGATACATTGTGCTTACTTAACGGATTAAAACCTACTTTGGAATTTCCATTTCTTACTTCGACTTTGGGTTTAAAATTGACTGATGATTATTTAAGGCAATGTAGTTAATGTTTGTGTAGAATACAACATCGACTTTATTAACTCCAAGTTTGCATAGCACTTCTATTAATCATTTTCCATTGTTCACCGTTTTTCGGAGACATGCAGAGGAATGTCAGTCCAAATTACTTAGCCATTGTTTCCAAGATAAAGTCTTGGTCAAAATGGAATACCTTTGTACGTTTTGTTTTATTTACAGTTTTACAATGTTTAAATGTATATCAAGCGTTTGTTCATGAAGGAATTTTATTCTAAATTTGTTTTTCTATGTAGATGTGGGAAAATATTTCAATTTTTTATAAATTAACGATAATATTAATAACGGTATTTTTCGATTTGTTATATACAGAATTTACTTTTACTTAAGGATTTAAGTAAAACTAACGACACTTGAATGAATTAGTTGATGATATGGTCACTTCTTAATTGTTACTATTTTCGCAGAGCATCTCAAAAGGTTGCCTGACATTGTTAATATGCAAAGAAAACTGTACACACTTAAGAAACACAAGAAAGTAATAAAATTTCTTAGCTAATAGATGACATTTTAGTCACTGCAAAAATTATTGAAGCAAACCGATTTCTATTAGAGCTGTCTTTAGAAAAATAATTATTTTGTGTACATATACTTGAAGGTATTTTTAATTACCTTGGGTGTATTTATTTATTATTATAAGCTTTAATAAATCAATAGAGGTATATTCAGCATATACATACATACATAACATATAATTAATACCATCAAACAAAAACAAAACAGTACAAAATAAAAAAATTAGACAAATTAATCAATTTATGTAATTATCAAGTGACATAAAGTATTTGTTTAGCTAGGATTCTTGAATAAATAAATAATTGTTGAAAAATAGTATTAGTGGGAGTGACATATTTTTTGATAAAGTTGGTTTTAAAGCACATTGAAATCAACTATGATGATTTTTTTAACGTTTAAAATGTTTTAGATACATATTTTTAAAAAGGAAAATAAATACATTTATATAAATAAAATTATGTTTACATAATTTCCAAATATATATAGAATTTAAAAATAATGGCAAATAAAAATAAGTTATATATGTAGTCATGCTAAATTAGAGTATACTGGGACTCATCCGCCAGGGTGGACGCCGCTGTGTACTTGGTCTCTGATACGTGATGGCTTGACTACAGAATGCATCAGATAGATGAGCAGAATCAGAAATATTATTATTATTATAAGCATTAATCAATTCCTTCGCATTCCAACCACATTATCGGCAATAAATTATATTGGAATATTTTCATTCATTTTGGCTGATGACATAGTCACTCATTCATTATTTCTATATTTTTACAGTATATTAAACAATCGATTCTGATGACTTGATAAGCGTACTAAACGTAGAAGTATAACGTTTCTTGGCTGATAAACAACATTCTGAATTGTGACAGAGCTACTGCTCCTCAAAGATTAACGAGGCCGCCTGATTTTTTGTCATCATCACTTTGGTTTTAATGGGCAAATCCTAGATTTAATAACCGGTGCATTATTGCGAGTAGTATTGAGCAGGCAGTAGTGTCGCGAGTCACATTCTGCCTTGTTTGAGCCCTGAGAATAGTGTTTTTTGAATTTGGTCATCAGTATCTGCCTTGTTGACCACGGCATTTAAATGATGTTTGTAGGAATTCTGTGAGCCATCCTGGTGAGAAGACGAGCAATGTTTAAACCACCTTTTCTAGGCCCCTCCGAGTGGAGCAAGCAGTGCTGTCCCTAAATAGGGCTGCTTGGTGATAATACTCAGGGTAACACCAATAACCGTTGTCACCTTCTTATCAACGCGTTAACGACTTTAACGCCTGAGTATCCGTTTGGTTTACGGCTGTTTATTTGGCACAGCTTTATTCACAGCTAACCTTTATTGCTAGAGGTCATTCCACTATCCGCCACCTGTGGACGCGCTAAGTAGGGGTCGGTCTCCCCCCTTAGGATTTTTTTGTCAGGATTATTTCCATTGGCCCAAAGGCTACATATGGTATATGTATACCTTTTAGATAACCTGAGTGTATGTTTGGACTTATCCGTCAAAGCGGAAACCCAGTTATACAACTATGCAGTTAGTCTTTGCTGTGCTAGTTTAAACGCTTAGACATATCTAGTCCAGGATACGTCACGTAGAAGCAACAATCAGGAATCTCATCATTACTAGAAATCGAGACTTAATAAACATTACTCAAATCCTCAGGATTATCAGCATTCCAATATCTTTATTATTATTAATGTCATATAAACGATATAACATTGGTTGTTATATAACTGTTTGTTGACTAATAAATAAAACATTGTAAGCAAATTTAAGAGTGCATAAATGGAGATATTCTCCGTATGGGAGAATAAACTTTCATTGGTCAGTAACCATCTATGTTTTCCATGCTATCAAATATATCAGTTTTCCATATAATTACGATATATACGTGTTCTATTAGCTGTAAGAATTTATTTTATAACAAGGTGTCAGTAACTGACATACGTTGTAAACAAGTTACGTTGAATTTTTTTGTTCCGTGAAATACATAGGTTCAAGGTGTCAATTTGTTTTCCGATGGATTAGGAGAGCAAGGTTCTTATAATAGTTGGTTAAAACCGAATAGGGTTATAACAAAACTAAAAGGCAATCCTTATAGCAATAGATAGCATAAATGTATTCATGTCATTATAAACGATTATGTCTTTTAATACATGCACTCAAGTTTTGTATCTTTAAGCCTGGAAACGATGCCAGTTTTTCTTTGTGTAAAATGTGGCACAATCGCTTGAGCTGTTGTTAGCAAACGACATTTTATTAAAGAATGGCTTGGAGTCCTTGATTGATAAAAACCCCAACCAATAGTTTTAATTGTAGTTATTTGTAATTGCTGCGATATTTCAGGTTAATTATAATGTAATAATTCATATTGTAGAATCGACAAGTTCAACTGCTTCGTTTTAAATTTGTCAAATTAATTCTATCTGCATCTCATGCCAAACGATATTTGGAAGCACGTTGGTATAAAACTCGCTCGAGTGCATTTCGAAAACTCCATCACAAAGCTTGGAATGTGGCTAAACAATTTCCTGAAGTTATTTTGGACAAAGTACGTATTGTGAGGGTTTGTAGGTCGGAGAAAAAGTTGAGCTTTTTGTCCGTCTATTTCTTTTGATCGAGTCTGGCGTTTCACTAGTGGCTTGTTTTAAAGTGTCGTATGGTTTAATTTTTGGTTTAAAACCTGCGTTGATAGTAACCAAAGTATATATTTGCAAATTGGGCTGTTTATTAGTCGTAGGTTGGTACACGAATTGAGTATGATAAATTCCTTTTGATTTTAAGTTTAAGCACCAGACTTTTTATACAACTTGATATAATGTTAGAGGTTTTCAACACACACAGAAATGGGGTTAACTACCATAATTATTTTGAGATTCATAGGAAATTTGTGTTTCACTGTTTTTAAAGAGATTATTAAACCGTGTGATATTTGGATAATTTAATATTGAGGGTTTTTTTAATATTGCAGTGCGATTTAGTTCCAATAATTTTTAAATGAATAACGAATTATGGTATTCTTTAACCCTATATATATATATATATATATACTTTAGACAGTTGTTTTTGAATATTTATATTTTGTAGTTTATATTTAAATCTTAACGCTTTAGTGTTTTGTATAATTTTGTTCTTGATAAAGATAGGTTCATTTGAGTGGAAAGCAATTGATGAAAAATTACTCAAATGCCAATCAGCATTCGGTCTTCTTATGCGGCAACATTTCCTATACAAGAAAGAGTGCACACAGGCCGATATTTCTGAGTTGATTCATATTTTTACTTCACAATCTGTTCCGTCCCAGATTGTTTTATAGTTGCAAAACTATTCTTCAATTGTTTTATACCTTTATTTTTGTGTTCAGGATGTGTACAACATTTTATCTACATAGAGCTAAAAACTTAATTCTTTAGTGATAGATTTTTTATACAAAATAATTTCTATTGTTTGTCTATTTTTTGTAAATATGTCTATTTTTATTTGTTTACTTTATATTTTATTTGTTTTATTGTAAAACGTTGAATATTTTTTAATTAATAAATTAACATTTGGACGTTAATTTTCTTGAAATTTTCTGTAAAAATGAAATGGCATTAAATGATGGACGGATAAGATTGTAAAGTTCTGCATCTTCAAGTGAGCTGTTTGATTCAACTGAACTTCCTTTACAAAAACACATTAATTGTCAATTCATTTTTGTTTTGTTCACCAATAATTATATTAATTTAACCCTTATCCACTCTAGTAAGGATTTTGAACTACTAAATGTTCTTTATTAATACATTCAAAATCTTTTTACTTTACAAAAATTAAATTTCTGAAACTAATATTCATTGAGTATTAATATTTTGTGTAAGTGTGTCAACGGTTTATAACGGTGGGAACGGCTATATAACCAACCGTTGCCGCGCCGTTAGACACTTGCATCCAACATCGTCATCTTCCGTTTCTATCTTGGTTTTTTCCCGTGGTTTCGATTCTGTAAATTTGGTAATAAACATTTTACGTCCTTATTCATTATTTCACGTAAACAGTAAAGACGTTAGATATTGGGGTTAGTCGCGACTACGCTCAATTGACGCAACCTTCGTCAGCAAGCAACATCGCTTGCTCTTCAAACCACCCCCATCTTGCTAATTAGTGAAACCCGTCTACACAGTTCTCTTTGGAGTCAATTTCACTAAATAAACCTTATCTATGTAAAAAAACATAAACACATGGAATGTCCGATTTCAGTTAAGTTTTAAAATCCATTTTAGACTCGTAAACAAAATTACTTCACTTTTTGGAAATGTAAACTGAAATTTAACATTGGGAAAGCGTCAGATTAACATGGTATCTGCAGAACAATTAAGAGCGATCTTATATAAATCTAAATTTGGCCATAATGCATCATAGGTAGAAAAAACTATGGTATTTTGGAATGTTTGTTGCAATTAGTGAGAAATACAGAGATGATTCATAAAATTTTGTTCTGGTAATAAAAGCCTCCATAATAAACGTAGAGAAAACCACCATCGGCCATACATCTGGATCTAGTGAGGAGTTTAGTGAAAGAAAAACTACAAACAATTTAAGAAATTGCAACAGACTTAAATGTTTCTCACATGACTGTTTCTCCTCATTTTAAAGTTAATAGAAAAGTTTAAAAAAATGGATAAATAGATACTAAACAAGTTGACAGAAAATTACAAATTGCAGGGTCTTGAGATTTCCAAGTCACTGCTTAATTAAAACCAAAATGTTTCCTTTTTACATCGATTGATAACTTGTAATAAAAAATAGATGCAATATGACAATGCAAAACGATCTAACAGAATATCATTTTTTTCAAACATGTAAAGCTATTTTTAAGGAATAAAATGTTTTCAAACCTTCAAGCTGTGTTTGCAGCTTTTGAGCATTTTATCACTTCAAAAGACAGAGATTTTAGAAATTGTATTTATTCTTTTGCATTTCGTTAGAAAATGGTTTTTGAAGCTAATGAAGTACTTTTTAATTTTTAATTTTTTTTTTATAAAATCGGATATTTTATGTGTTTCAACCTAATATTACTAAATCACTTGTGAATGTACGGTTAGACAAAACTCAAATATGTAGATAACTCCAATACGTCTAACAACATTGATTTAAGTTTTACATTTTAAACATTTTATGCGCATAAATACTTAAAAAATGTTTTTATGGCTAGAGAAAGTATTCAAAATAAGAAAATTTATCCGATAGTTTATTCTTTTTAATATTCTAACTTGATTTTTAACAGTAATTTAAAGTGATGTAAAACGCATGAAGCGAGACATTATTTTAAAAATTCCAAATGTTGTATTTGGAGTCGAATATAGAGCATGTAAAGTAGATGAGCACATGGATGATTTTAAAGTGCTCCTAAAAATACATAAAACGTTTGAGAGGCTTTAAATAATGGGAAGAAAACTGTTAGAAAAAGCCGAAAATTATTCTTAGGCTTTTGGGAACCCGGATAATGAATCATAGTTGCCTAGACATTAAGGAAAGTGTCATTGTTAGACTAAAATATTAAAAATTATTATTAAATTTTATTTTACTTACAATTTTCAAATTATTGTACATTTAAACACCTTTGACTTTGTTTGAATTTTGTTTTAAAGTGCCTTTTTTTGTATTTAAATTTATCACGTTTGTTGTTGATGTGACCGTGGTTCTGTGAATATATTGTCTTGTTTTTATGTTGGTAAACAGTGTTGGTATGTAATTTTGAATTATTTTGTAATAATAAATAACAGAACGATAATTTAGATCACACGAGAGCCTTTTTAATAGAAATCTTACACCACCTCAGGCAATTATCCCCTTTGCTACCCCGTTTCTTCTACAAAGGTACACTACACAATTACACTAAGTTTACTCAACAAATTATCTAAATTACAAGAACTAGTTAATATTACCTATCCTCACATTGTAGGAATTACAGAAATATGGCTTACAGAAGACATACTAGACAGTGATATACTCCTAATAGGTCATAGAATAGCTAGACAAGACTCAAGTAAAGGCAAATGTGGGGGTTACCTCTTCTATGTCCGGAATGACTTATCTTATACTATTGTAACCTTACATCAAAGCACTCTTCAGGAAAGATATAATTATATCCACCTGGCATTAGGTTTCCATACTCTCTGCTTTTTATTCTATCGTCTCCCTTTATTATCTAAAAGCTCTAATAAGGCTTGCGTTTCTGAACTCAAACACTGTCTTTTTCTTCCCTATAAACACTAGATCCTAATGAATGATTTTAATTGTTCCTCCATTAACTTGCGGTCTTTTTTTTGTTTTAACTCAAGCACACTTTTACATAGCATGTTCTATCACCTACCAGATATGGGCTCGGTTCATCTCCTATATGTTTTGAGTTTGTCTTCACCAATGAATCCTCATTTATTGATTCTATCTCATATCTGTCCCCTCTTATAAAAAGTGATCATACCCTCTTGTATTTTAAAGTGTCCTTCCCCTCGTGTAGCTCCAGAAAAAAACTAGGCATCCTAGCATGAATCCCTGCTTTCAGAAAAGCCGATTTTGAGAAAATTCGTCAATTTCTTGCATCGGTCAATTGGGATCATTTATATAATAATAATTTAGAACAGGCTCACTTATACTTTGTTAATTTAATCAAAGAAGGTATCAATAAGTTTGTTCCATTTCGGATTTCCTTTCATAATAATCCAAAGTTTTCTAGGAAGATTGTCCGTTTAATCTAGAAATGGAACAGGATATTCTACTTCTGGAAATCTACTAAGCTCCTTTGTTTCTATTGTAACTATATCAGGAATCAATGCTCCGGTCTAATTAAGTTACATAGGGACACTATGATTTATAAACTTCTACTTAAGGCCAAAGACAACAAAAACACTCTATTTATGAAAATGACAAGGGTTTATTGCTAACTAGACCCGAAACTTGTAACAGTTTTACAAATTATTTTAACTCGGTGTTTCAACATTCTGAATCTCCCCCTTCCCATTATCTAGATTCAGCCCTCTCTATTAGTCCTTTTATTCCAAATGTTCAGGTAGTTTTTAAACAGCTCGAAAGACTTAAATCTTCCTCCTGTGGTGCTGATGGGGTATACGACAGAGTTTTAAAAAATGTGCTGGGATATTGGCACCTTATATAACCTATATCATCAACCTCTCCTCAATCTCTGGCCGGCTTTCACTCATCTGGAAGTCTGCATTTATTAGGCAGATATTCAAATCGGATTCTAGATTTATTCCTAACAGCTATAGACCGATTAGTATTTTTTCTATCTTAAGTAAAATAATGCAGAGGTTAATTAGAACTCATGTACTTGAATTTATCCCCAAGCACAAAATAATTAACTTTGCCCAACATGAAGTTTTGCCCCACAGGTCTTGTCTCACTAACATAGTAACATACACAGACAGTATCACTAGTTTATTAGACTTAAAGCCTTCAGTAGATGCTATTTATTTTGACTTTGCAAAGGCGTTTGACAAAGTACCTCATGTAAGATCTCACTGAGATCCTGGCTCTGATTTCCTTTGATTTAAATTGATACAGATAATTATCAGCATCCCAGCTAATTCTAATTAAAAAGGCTCTTGTGTGCTCTAAATTATCGTTCTGTAATCTATTACAAAATAATTCAAAATTACATACCAATACTGTTTACCAACAGGAAAAAACAGGACACAATATACTTATAGAACCACAGTCACATTAATAACAAACGTGATAAATTCAAATACAAAAAGGCGCTACACAACAAAGTTCAAACAAAGTCAATATTATTTAAATGTACAATAATATAAAAAATTGTAATTGAAATACAAATTAATAATATTTCTAAATATTTCATTCCAACAGTAACACCTCACGATCTACTTTTAAATAAGCTAAGATCAATTAACATCTATAACTAGGCTGTCAAAAACTCCCTTTCTCTAAATTTAGCTAAGTGCAAGCATATGTCTTTCGGTAAACCATCTGGAAACATCTTCTCAATGCTCAATCACGACTCCCAACCGATAGTATCAGTTAAGTCTGTAAAAGATTTGGGAGTAATAATGGACTCTGTGCTTAAGTTCACAGGTCACCATCCTAGAGTAACTCAAATTTGCTATTAACTAATAAAATTCTTTAAAGGGAATTTAGATAACCTTTCCCCGAGATGTGTTTGTCTGCTATATATGCTTTATATTAGGCCGCATTTGGAATACTGTGCCCAAGTTAGTACTCTTATTCTAAAATCAGGTTCATGCAATTTCCAAAAAGTACGAAAAACGATCTCTAAATAACCTAGGTTTTTAGGTATCGGCCCTAACAAGATAGGCTCCTCTCTCTAAACCTGTTTTCTTTATGCAATAGGAGGCTTCAGGGTAATTTTATTTTGGTATATCAATTTTTATTATTCGGCTCCTTCCGACCTTTCTTTCGCTAACTATCAACTCTTGTAGAGGTCATAATCTTAAACTGAATAAATCCAGAGTGCATTCTAAGTTGAGACTCCATCATTTCACCCAGAAAGTTATCAACTCCTGGAACAGTCTACCTACAAAGGTAGTCAATACCAAATCTGTTTCGTCATTTAAGGCTGCTATGCCCTATCTAATTTTACATGAATGTAACTCATTATACTCTAGTTGTTTGATGTTTCATTTTTTCTTAATACGATAATGTTGATGCATCTGAAAAGAGGATTATAAAAAGATTGTCTCTTACTTAACTCGTAAACCAACCTGTAACTTGTAACTTATCTACTTTACCATTATATTACGCACAGAGTTATTTCAATTTGAATAACTTTTGATCATATAATTAATCTACTAATGCTTAAAATTTTTAAATCGTTCTACGATTGACAGATAATTTCTAACTAATTTTTGTTTTATTTCTATCTTCTTTATTTTCTACTTTTACATCCTTTTTTATCATTAAACATTAATACATTTAAACCAAGGATTAAAAAAAGTTAATTTTATCCATCCTGTGTACCGACCTGCAACCCGCTTTTTGTTTTTATTTAATCTCAGCATATTGTTTATTTCTAAAATGTATTTGTTACCTTTTTTGTAATATTTAAAAAAAATAGTAAAACCGAGTATTAAAAGGTGTTTGTTCTACTCAACTTGTTTATAAAACAATGTTTAAAATATACAATTGGATTTGTTCAGGCTTACAATTTATAAGTTAATTGAAGTTATTTCAACAAAAAAGTTTTAAAAATATTATCTATTTTTTACCAAAATTTTTATTAAAATATGCGAAGTGAAGTACGCTTCATGCTGAATAGTAAGTAACTTATCATTATAAATTTTTTTTTGTTATTTAAAATGATTACAATGTCTATTTATATATATATTTTTTAATTAGTTTATTTTTTTACATTTGTTTAATTTTTTTATTTATGTTTAAAATTATTGATATATTTTTTTAAACTTTATTTTTCACTTTCAAACCTTAATGTAAAATTTTCTGTACTTCCATTGCAACCTAACAACCTTGAAATATTTGAGCTAGGTTTGAGTTGATATTTATATATCAGGGAATCTGCTTTTTCGTGAACAGAATTGTTACGAATTGTAAGTTAATGGTATCCTAATGTTTATTTTTGTTAGCTATTTTATAATAGTGTACATTTTGTTGCTTATTGTCTATAAAACAATGCGGCAAATTTATATCAATTAAGTATCTGAAATTTGTTGCAAAGATAAGGAAACTTTTTTTATTATTTTTTTGAGTTGATTGTTTTTTATTATTTTAAATTAGGGAGAATGAATTATGAACGGTTGAGATATTTTCGATTATCGGCCTTGCGTAAATCATTTATTACAGCAATTGCCGCTGCTACACTTGCAACAGTAGGTGCTAATATATATTTTGAAGAGAACTATGAGGGTCCTACTCGTGATTTTTACAAGTGAGTTGTGAATTTTTTGTTTTACTAGTTAACTTAGGTCATGTAATCAGGAACTTGAATGGAATAGGATTGTACAATCTGGTGTTTTGAAGACTGTAGATAAAGACGGAAATATATTGGATCCAGCAGAATTGTAGTAAATTTGATTGTTTTGCATGATTAATTTTGAGAAAAATATTTTCATTGTAACGATTTTTGAGTTTTTGTCAACGAAAACGAAGACACGATTGTTGAATTAAATATAGATTATTTAGTGATCTTCACTCGAATTATTTATATAGATAGAATATAGTAATTGATTTTGCCGAGTGGTTCTTAGCCGAGTTTTCTGTTGTCTACCAATCTTTCTTTTATTATTTTCGATCTTCAATTTCAAAACCGTTCTTGCTGGTCTTTCGGGCGGTAAACGTAGAATTTGATCAAGTAATTTTCTTTGTTTAATTGTAATGATGGTCAAGTGCAAGAGAATCAGTTCTTCTTGTGATATCATTATTTAAAATGTGATTGCACCAGGTAATTTTAAAAATATTTTGAAGACACTAACAATGAAAAATATCCATTATCTTATCAATCTTGTCTGTTCGCTTCCATATTTCGCCCCCATATATTGCCTTAGAAATTCTTCATCCATTTTTGGTTGGTGACGTGGTCACCTCTTCATTATTTCCCATATTTATATGACATAAACGATCGATTTTGATGGCTTGATAACGTAACAAACGTGAAAGAATAACAAAGTTTCTTGGCTGGTAGATGGTATCCTTGTGACGTCACCACTGTTCGTAAAGATTGATGAGACCGCCTGATTTTTTGTAAGGGTTATCTCCCTTAGTCCAACGGCTACATGGTATACGTATACCTTTAGATACCTTTAAAGTATCCTGGGTGTATGTTTGCACCCACCCGCCGTAGCGGTAGCCCAGTTATACCGCTGTGCACTCGGACCCTGCTGTTATTAGTCTACATGCCTATAGGCACCTAGTCCAGGATGCACCACGTAGAGGATGAACAGTCAGCAATATCATCATCATTAAAATTGAGACTTTATAAGCATTACTTAAATCCTCAGGATCATTAGCATCCCACCGTAGGAATGAATATTAACGTATACAAACGAAGGTTGGTTTTCAGGTTGATGGAAGAACATGACCATATTGATTTGAGTCTATGAAAGATTGACATTGCCTTACCAATAATAATATACATATATAATAAAAGTTGGTGGCAAAGCCACCTCTTTATTAGTTTCAAGTTCGTAGAGCATCACGGATAATTTCTCTCCATTGTTCACGGTTTTCGGAGGCGAGCACAGATATGTCAGTGCAGCGACTTTGCCATTGTTTCCAAGATAAAGCCCCGGCCAAAATAGGGTGAAGATCGTCTCAAACAGCGACCATCTAAGTACGTTTTTGACCACCTTTCCCTTTCTTTTAATCGGTATTTGGACAAGCCAAGGTGACGGAACGTGAGATTGCATCAATATTTTTTTTTACAAAGAACGTGTCCAAATCAACGTAATCTACGTTGTCGCAATACGAAAAAGGAAGTTCGTGAAATTGGAGATCATCTCGAATTTGACGGTTACTGATTTTTTTAATCCAATCCCTTGATACGGATGATGCAAAATGGGTGTTGTGCCAAATATACCTAAGACATCTTGTTGAGCTTCATGATTTCTGACTCTAAGAGTCCAGGTTTCAACTGCGTACAGAGGCACTGTACAAACCAATGAAGAGAAAATCTTCATCTTTGTATTTGGATTGATGTTTTTTCATTTCCATATTGGATTAGCGAGTTTTTCAAACGCAGCAGTAGCTAAACAAATTCGACGATTTACTTTATTAGGTGAACCACCTTCAGAAGTAATTGAAGAGCCCAGATGCGTAAATTCCTTTATATTGAGAAGCACAGCATCATTTAATACAATCTTTGCATCAGGAGCCTGTGACGTTATGATGACCAATTTTTTGAGATTGATCTTTAGGCCAAAGTTACCAGAAACTTTCACAAGAAACTCCAATGCTCACTGCAGTTGATCTTCATTTTCAACTAGAAGAACAGCATCGTCAGCGTATTCTAAGTCGGTGATGGGCTTTGTACCAACATATACACCTTCTATCTATCTAGAAACCTTGGCAAATATAGCATCGATTGCATGGTTGAACCAAAGCGGAGGATCCACACAACCTTGACGGACATTACTGTGAATTTCGAACGGTTTTGTAGTAGATCTGTTGCAATTGCGGATTACAGCAGTTGAGTTCTTGTACAGAGCACGTAGGAGATTCACAAGTTTTATCGGGGTTCCATCAAGTAACATAGCTATCCAGAGTCGTTTTCTGTTCAGCGAGTCGAAGGCTGAAGAGTAATCTATGAACACTACGTACGTAGGGCGCTGAAATTTTGTCCGAAATTTCGGGATGGGCCGGAGCGTGTGAATCTGATCAACGTATCCCAAGCCAGGACGAAAACCAGTTTGGTTGGGACGTGTGGTCTCTCTCTCCAGACGAATCTTATCAACTATCGCTGATGTAGCAATTATTGTAGCTATGCAAAGTAAACCGATGCTCTTGTAGTTAGCAGATTTTTGCCGATCTCCCTTCTTGTGAACAACAGTAGCACAATACTAGTCTTCAGGGCACTGCTCAGTTGTCCAGAAATCCGTTTTAACGCCGTAGAGGTATTCAGTAAGCCGCGAGGGACCATATTTGAATTCCGTCGAATCCCCCGTCTTTGAGTTTACTGCATATGAGCATAATATCATCGACGGTTGGAGGTTCTACGTAGATTGGATAAATTACCGGAGGAACTGTATTAAGATTGGATTGATCTTGCAGCCAGCTTGTGATTTTAGGATGGTTTAAAGTCTGATTAAACTGAAGTAGCCAGTCTTCGTTTGAAATGCGAGATGGTCCAACTTTAACTTTCATTATCATCGGGGATAAACATCCCCCACCAGTTATTATTACCCAGGGTAGTCCAAAAACCAAAACATCTGCAAAAACGTCAACTTTTGTAATGTGTACTTAAAGAACGACACTTGAGGTGTGCTGACATTAAATGTTCTTTACATTCCGAGTTAAACACCTCTAATGATCTGCATAGGGTAAACAAACGGACGCTCATTTAAATAATTCATTTGGACGAAGGGGCTTAGCATAAATAAAAGGACTGAGTTTGCATGCTACAATGTCCGTCCAAATTTTCCGTTGGCCGCCTGGTCTTCTTTTCCATCCGGGTAATGGATGAGCTTTCATAGCTATTCTGGCTGGATGAGTGGGCGATTTACGTAAAGTATAGCCAATCCCTTTTAAACCGTCTTTCTTTTGCTGTTCTAGAGATACACGGCCAATAAATGTTAAGTAACTTACAAATATCTGGGATTGATCGAAATATTTTATTAGTTATTAAACGAGTGCGTTCAATAGAGGATAACGAGCGAAACCATATAGATTTTAAACAGCTTTGCGCAAAATGAACAAGTTTTTGTGTATCCACTTGGGTAAGAGTCCAAGGTTCGCATGCATAAAGTAGAATGGAACGCACTAAACTCATATTCTAATCGTGGTTTTAATAGAAATATTACTTTTGTTCCATAAAGGTTTACTTAAACGCCCAAAGACTGCAGCAGAGAGGCGAATACGACGCCGCCAATAGTTCATAAAATGTTTTTATTTATTTGAATTTTGGTATAACGACCTCGTAATATTAATATATTTTGACGGTATACCGTAAAACTTAACCATTTTCCACAAAAATTTTCAATAAACACTCAAAAATTTTCAGAAAATGAATAAAATTGACTGTAAGTGATTGATCGATGACGTTACGGACAGTGAGTATTTTTTTAATACATGGTTATCTACTGCATTACTTAAACGGTCTAAAATTATTTTATAAAACACCTAACCAGGAACAGACAATAAAGCTATACCGCGCCAATTATTGCAATCGTTCAGATTTCCTTTTTGGGGAGAGCAACAATTACTCCTTGTTACTAATCGTTTGGAACTTGTTCATTTTGCCATCTAATATTAAATAAATGAGCAAGCTCGCATGCTACTACGTCATCTCCATATTTGAGCATCTGTGCAGTTATCTCGTCAAGTCCTGCTTTATTGTTTTTCGACTTGTGATTTGCATGGATCACTTCAGCTACAGAAATGTCATCTATGCATATTTACGGATTTTGAATCATATTTATATCTTCATCGTTATCAAAATCTATATGGGTATTTGGTATCGACTGATTAAGTACTTCTTTAAAATGCTCTACTCATCTGGATGATTGCTCATCATTTAAAAGTAAACAAACATCTTTCTTTTGAATGGAATATTGGTATTCTTTCTAACTCCTAACAGTTGTCTCACAATTTTATACAGTCTTGAAATTATTTTTTTGCTTTTACCGTATCTGTTTTTTTTGCATTTGGTTTCTAACCAATCATTCTGATGTTTGCGGCAGATTTATTAACTTGTTTAAGTTCTATGCTTATCATTGAATATTTTCCAAATAACAAGATTGCTAGATTGATTTCTGAGATCAATTAGATTTCAAGAGGCTGATGAAATCCATTGTTTCTTGGTATAGCTACATTTACCCAGCACATTTGTTGCACAGTCTGTAAATGTTTTTTGAAACAATTTCTATTGATTATTAAAATTTTCTACCCTTTTTAGATTTCGAAATGTATTTTTTGACGAATCGGTTTGAGATATATTGACTGCTTAAGTTCCTCACATTAAAATGGAAGTAATATTTTAAAGGGTAGACCTCATGATACTCTATTGCTGTACCTGGGCGGTCTAGCGCTCGATTTGGACCTCGGTGGGCACGGGCTCGAATCCCACCACCGGCACTAAAATGCGGGCCCACGTTTGGCTTCTCTAAAATGTCCACTGCTGAAAGATGTTTCTCGTAAAACATTCAAAGTAATAAACATAAAATAAAAAAGTAATTAATAAATTTTACGAGTGTGAATGTTTGATTACTTGAGAATGGGATAACAGATTAACGTGAGGTATAAACTTTTTTGTTTTAAAGCGTAGGCAAGTTGTGTCATGACACTTGGCTTTTAGTGACTAGAATGCTAAATTTACGAATTAATCTAATTTACATTAATATGCTCATAATGTACAATGGATATGTTAATTTTAAATAGTTACCAAAAATGCAAAATGCGGTTGTACTTACTCAAAAGCCTCAGAGAAATACGGTTTATATCTTAATACTAAAAAACAGTGGTTTTAGCTAACGTCCCCTTTAGAAATCCAATCACTGTTAATGGTAGCCCACTCCCTGTGGTCGATGAATTTACGTACCTAGGCTCGATCATAGATAGTAAAGGATCCAGCTCTTCAGAGATTCGGCGTCGTATTCGCCTCTCTGCTGCAGCCTTTGGGCGTTTAAGTAAACCTTGTGGAACAAAAGTAATATTTCTATTAAAACCAAGATTAGAATATGTAAGAGCTTTAGTGCGTTCCATTCTACTATATGCATGCGAAACTTGGACTCTCACCCAAGTGGATACACAAAAGCTTGTTCATTTTGAGCAAAGCTGTTTAAGATCCATCTGGTTTCGCTCGTTGTCTTCTATTGAACGTACTCACTTAATAGCTAGTAAAATATTTCGACCATTCCCAGATATTTGTGAAGTCTCTTAACATTTATTGGCCATGTATCTCTAGCTCAGTTAAAGAAAGACGATTAAAATGGATTGGCCATGTTTTACGTAGAGCTCCCACTCATCCAGCCAGAATAGCTATGGGAAGCCCACCCATTACCCGGATGGAAAAGAAGGCCAGGCGGCCAACGGAAAATTTGGACAGACATTGTAGCATGCGAACTCAGTCCTTTTTATTTATGCTAAGCCCCCCGTCCAAATGAATTATTTAAATGGGCGTCCGTTTGTTTACCCTATGCAGCCAACAGAGATCATTGGGAGGGGTTTAACTCGGGATGTAATTAACATTTAATGTCAGCACACATTAAGTGTCGTTCTTTTGTGTCATGACACTTGGCTTTTAGTGACTAGAATGCTAAATTTACGAATCAATCTAATTTACATTAATATGCTCATAATGTACAATGGATATGTTAATTTTAAATAGTTCCCAAAAATCCTTTTTGTTGATGTTACTTTAACGCTTTTAAAACTTTGATACTTTTGAAAATACTTGTACACTCATTTACATCTCAGTGACAGTACATCCACCACTCAGAAAAGTAAGGAATTATAGATTGACAATACTCTTCCCTTTTTTAAATTATGGCTGCAGTAAAGTGGTTAGGTATCTTTTTTATTAAATAAAATTGGGAAAATACAAAAGTGCAAACTTAAAATTTTTAAAGATTATTATAATATACAAGGAATTCAATAATTTTGTACTTTAAGTAAAGTGGAATAACCTTTCCACTGCTTTAAAACTTTTAGATAACATATTTTTTTAAATAAGAACGTAGAGAAACTTGCAGTGAAACGAGGTAAGCTAGAATTCTTCCAGGATCAAGACAAACTTGACACTGTCTTGGAGTTGCAAACCTTTTTCCAACAACTTGAAAACTGAGGTATTATGGAATGGTAGAATATCTATTTTTATGACATTGTTTCAAAAAGATTATTTACATTTGCGACAAAGGATTTCATACATAATCATTACGACCAAGCTAAGTTCAATGTAGTGACGAACTGTTTTTGTGCACATAAAGAAGGTTTCAATGTGTGAATATAAACGGATTCGAGAATTTTCAACATATTCGAAGCTGGAGAAGTAATTAGCACTTTTAAACAATTTTTAAAGTTGATTTGATGTTTGGTTTGTAGTATATCCTCCATATTACGTCACTACAAACCAACTTTAAAAATTGTTTTAAAGTGCTAATTACTTCTCCAGCTTTGAATATGTTGAAAATTCTCGAATCTGTTTATATTCACACATTGAAACCTGCTTTGTGTGCACAAAAACAGTTTGTCACTACATTGAACTTAGCTTGGTCGTAATGATTGTGTGTAAATGTTTGAGTTGTACTAATTTAAATGTTATCTGTACCCCCTTTTTTGTATATATATACTAAAATGTTATGTTTGTGACTGACGAGAATATACGAAATGAATTCATCTCACAGTTTACGTCTTCTTATATTTTTATTTGGAATTATAAAGTGAACCCAATGCTTTAGATTTCATACATATTTGTGGTAGTGCTTTCTCCAACTAAAATAATTCCTTCTATTATGGTATAAAAAAGGCACTTTTCTCTCTAACAAGATAAGTAGTTTCTACTTTTTAAACTAGCATTGAAGGATAGGTTGATGTTTTTGGGATTCCAGAAATTCTGAGAAATTGAGTAATACTTATGGTTTCTATTTTCATTAATAACGGTATAACTGGATTTCTATTTTTTTTAAAGGCGTATTAAGGTATACGATTATTATACGCAGCTTGTTGACTAAGGAAGAAAACGTTTAGAGAACTTGGTAATATCTATAATTAGTGACACCGCCACAATGATGTTGTCTACTAGCTGAAAAGCCTCGATTTCCCAATACGAGATTTTCCTCCTATTTTAAAATAGTAAAACGTAATGGTCAGAAATGCTCTACAAATATTGAAACAATAAAGAGGTAACCAGATCAACAACATAACTTTTAATTAATCGAACAGTGTCCTTATGTTAGGTTGTCTAAACTTAATTAAGTAATCAAAACATCTACCCAAGAAACGACTTGTCGTTTTAGATAAAATAGTAATGGTTACAATTTAAAACTATTAAATAAAGTTAATTTTTTAAAAATAACAGTGATCACATATGTTCAACCTCCTTATTCATTTTATCTTTACTTTTTACTTCCAATAAAACCATGTGCATAAAAAAGTTAACTGAATTAACGGCTTTTCCTACATTATCAAAATCCAGATATATTTAAAAAAAACCATAATCAAACTCAAAAATCTGTTAAGTAACGTGTAATCATTAAACAATGATTACCACTAACATTTGACGTAACAAATCTATACATACGTATATTACCAACAATGGAAAAGTTACTCAATGGTAAGAATTTTGATTGTGAACTAATGCGGTAGCGGCTCTTTAAGCATAATTTTGGAATAGATTTCAACAATTTTAAATTGATTCAAACTCCTGTAAGATCAAATAAAGAGGCAGTTAATTATATTCAACTCCCTAAAAATAAACTGAATTAACCAAAAATAATAACGTAACATAAGTTGTTGGCAGAACCACCTCTTTATTAATTCTAAGTTTGAGTAATAATAACCGGTGGAGGATGTTCATCCCCGATGATGATAATGATGAATTCCAATACAAAAAGGTTGTCGGATGCAAATTGAACTTGACGGATCCATAAGCCTAACCGGCTACATATGATAAATAGTTACCTTGAAATACCTTTTAAGCATCCATTCAGTGAACCAGAATTCAATAAAAGCCCAATTATACGAATGTGCACTCGGTCCCTGCTGTTATTAGTCGATATCTGTTGGTACCTGGTCCAGAATGCACCGCATGAAGGAGGAACAATCAGGAATATTACCATAAATGGAAATTGTGACTTTATAATCCTTACTTAAATCCTCAGGAACATTAGCATCCCTAACCAAAAAAAATTTTAAAAAATAATAACATCTTTACATTTTCTATTTAAAACTATTTATGCTAAATAACTAAATTAACTATAATTCCGCTGGATCCAAAATATTTCCAAATTCATCTACCGTCTTCAAAACACCAGCTTGTACAATCCTTTTCCACTCCATTTCCTCATCATATGACCTAAATTAATTAAAACAAGCAATTCACAACTCACTTGTAAAAATCACGAGTAGGGCGCTCATAGTTTCCATCAAAATACATATTAGCACCTACTGTTGCAAGTGTAGCAGCGGCAACTGCTGTAGTAAACGATTTACGCAAGGCCGATAATCGAAAATATCTTAACTGTGCATAATTCATTCTTTCCTATCTAAAATAAATAAAATATCATGCTCTTTTAACAATTCAAAAACAAATACGCTTTATACAATCTATCAAAAACTTAAATGTACCAATCTTATTTCCTTTCTTGGCTTTAGTATAACAGCTCTTCATTGTGTTTACAAAATATAAGTTTTTTTAATATAAATATATGTAATTTTTTAAATATTTGTTAAGCTTAAAGGTTTAAAACGTTTAGAAAAATGCGAAACAAGTTCTTTTTATTACAAAAAATATTACTTAAATAATAATTAAAAAAACAATAAAAACTCATTAAATATAAAAAATATTTCCTATTATTCAAAATATTAATTAGTTTATCTATAAAAACTGCTTTAATACTTTACACAATTTACCTTGAAAAAACAAAGGCCACCTAGAAAATTACTTTTACACGTCATTTATTAAAAATATTTTAAATATTTATTAAAAATTAAATTTTTTAAAAATAAATATATAAAAATAAGTATTTAAAAAAATGGTTAATATTATCTATATTGGTATAATTCCAATCAATATTTTTAAAGTAATCTCTTAAAGCTATAAAATTGGCATTACGGAAATTAGGGATAAGCAAGGACCTGAGATTGGAAACAGGAGCAGATGTCGGGAGATGTACTTTATAAGTCAGGAGTAAGTGATCACTCTTACCTAAGGGGGGAAAATGTTTAACCACATCGCGCGCGATTTTCGATTCACAATTTTTTCAAAATTTTTTTTGCTGTTTATACATAAATGGTATCATTCTGAAATTATTGTGGACGGCGTGGGTGTAGCCAAACAATGAAAATCGGGATGATGTGTTCCTCATATGAATTATGGTTCCATGAATACTGCACGGGTCTTTCTGTACCAGTTATGTTTTTTATGCCCATTCAAAAAAAAGACTTTATTTGTAGGAATTGTCTGCATGAAAAAATGCAAACTTATACAATAAAGTTGACGACATTTATAAATTTTAGAAGATAACCTGAATTCTAATAATACTGAAGAGTGTAAGCAATCCGATGTCCTTGCACAGAAATTTGAAGCATCTACAATCGATATAAAGAATATTTATATATATCTCAAAGTTTTTCCCCGCCAATGCAATATCTAATTGTGCGTTAAAACTTTCTCAAGAGAAGATTATTAATACCTCTACAGATATTATCACTGATTATCAAAGATTTTATAATTTAATCATTAAGGGTGTGCCTGAAACAGTGATAAACTGTCACCAAATTATATCTGATATATGTAAGGAAATCTTTAATCCTATACCCTCATTTAAAGTAAACAGAATACATTGCAAACTTACACATACTGCCCCACCCCTTTACTTGTTAAATTCCCCTCGCCTCAACATTTACTAGACCTTCTCAAGAACTGGTCTAGTATTAGAAATTCGTTACTTTTCTATCCCAGATTTTTTAAAGACCCGCTACCTAAAATACGGCCCAAGCAGTCTATTTCCCTAGATGATATTCCCAACAGTGTGTTAAATCCATCCAAAGTCCCTATAGTTAAATTAACACCCTTAATCAGGATTTTTCTCTTTCGCATTGGGGTCCAACTTACGTCCAATTAAGACATTGATTAAGACAAAACTCCCAGTTATTAAGGACTCCATCGCTCTCAAATTGATGTATACAAATGCATTAAGCCTTAGGAACAAGTTGTTTGAGATTAAGAGTATGGCCACTTCTGATGAACGTTATATTATTGGGGTCACAGAAACCTGGCTTTCTGGTGATATATTAGATAGTGAAATCAATATTCATGGGTATAATATTGTTAGAAAGGATTCAAATAGAGGTAAGTGTAGAGAATGTATTTTTTACATCAAAAATTCCATACAGTTCTCCATCTTCAATCCAGGTTTCGGTGATACGCTAGGTGGGTATGATTTTCTGGATTTAGAAATTCCACTTGCTTTGGGGAAATTAGCTCTTTTTTCAATTTTGTATAGACCCCCCTCTCTCTCGAAGGCCTCAGATAGAGTTCTAAAAAAAGAACTTTTTTTCCTTGCTTCCCTACCCCATAAGTACATTGTTATAATGGGAGACTTCAATGCTCCCTAAATTAACTGGAACTCCCTTTATAAGCCCCACGTGTTCTTCAAGTACAATCTGCTCAAGTTCAGTATCAAACATGCCTTCCAGCAACATTTCCGTTCTCCTACCAGATATAGATTTAGAAGTCATCCATCTTGTCTTTACCGTATCTTTACCAATGTTTCGTCGTTAGTAGACTCTATCGAGTTCCTTTCTCCTTTGGGAAGGAGTGATTATTCCGTCCTCTCTTTTTCAGTTAATTTCCCCTCACCAATCTCTAAATTGCAAATGCAGAACACATTACCCTTCCCAGATTTTAGGAAAACGAACTTTAGTAATTTACGGGATTATTTCCAAAATAAAAATTGGAATTTACAAGGTTTTGATAATGTAAATAACCTTTATTCCCATTAAATAAAATTTTTTAATCGCGGTCTCTTTTAAAACTCCGGCCTCATATAAAAACGTATTTCGCAGCCGCATTAAGCGCTTAATCCAAAAAAAAGCTTTTATTAAGTGGAAAGCTACAAAATTGCCTTGTTTCCATTACAACTACATTGATATTCGAAAGCAAGTCGTAGCTGCCATAAAAAGTTTTAAAAATAAAAAACTTAGAATTCTACTACTTGGAGCTAAAAATAATAAAAAAGTACTATTTAATTTTATTAAAAAAAGCGTTCTTCGGAATGTGTTCTTCCTTTTATTAAGGATTGTAATGGTTTGCCTCTATCAGCCGAATTTTCATGTAGCGCATTTAAGGATTACTTTAAGTCTGTTTTTTGCGCTGGGGACATGGTTTCCAGCTGTTTTGCCGATCCTTCTATTAGTTTGGGTAACTTTAAAATCACTAATGATGTGGTGTGTAAATACTTTAAGCACTTATTTCATCAGCTTATCAAACTCAAATCCACATCCCGTGGTCCTGATGGCATCTACTCTTGTGTTCTGAAGGAATGTGCAGATATTATTTCCCCCATATTAGCTAAGATTTTTAGTCAATCTCTTATTACAGGAACTCTTCCTGATGTTTGGAGACAAGCATATATTAGACCTATTTATAAGTCAGGTGATTGCTACTCTCCATTAAGTTACAGGCCAATTAGTATCCTATCTGCCCCGAGCAAAGTGTTAGAAAGGTTAATCAAGCATCATTTAATGGATTTTCTCCTTAAGAATAAGATAATTCATCCGGCCCAACACAGTTTCTTGCCTCAAAGATCGTGTCTCTCTAATTTACTGTCTTACACTGACAGTCTCACATCCTTTCTTAATCAGAGTCATAATGTAGATTCCATTTATTTTGATTTCGCGAAGGCCTTTGATAAGGTTCTTCATTTGTTATTACTAAATAAACTAGCTAATCTGGGTATCTCAGGCTCCCTCCTTTCCTGGATTAGGGAATTTTTAACAAATCGTAGTTTTAGTGTTAAATTGGGTTGTGATACCTCTCCTTGGTGTGCAATTAACTCAGGAGTTCCACAATGTTCGGTTCTGGGCCCTCTACTATTTATTCTTTTTATCAATGACTTACCAACAGTAGTTCGTTCGAACATCCTGCTCTATGCTGATGATGTAAAGATCTGGGGCTCCAACCCTGAATTACTGCAATCTGATATTAGTAATATTTATGACTGGTCCTCTGCAAATAAACTCCCGTTAAACTGGTCTAAGTGTTTTCATTTAGCATTAGGTAAGATGAACTCTAATAGTTATTTTGTGCCGCTACCTGAACAGCCGCCCATCCTAAAAGTGCATACAGTCAAGGACCTGGGTGTAACAATCGATTCATCTCTCCACTTTTCTGCTCATCACTCCAAGGCTTCTCAGAAATGTATACATCTTATGCATTTTTTTAGGTAAAATCTCTCCGGACCTAGTTCGACTTTTATATATGTTATATATTAGACCTTATCTCAAATATTGCGTCCAAGTAACCTTCCCAGTGCTCGTTAAAGATTCGACCCTGTTAGAAAAAGTGCAAAGAAAATTCACAAGACTTCCCTCGGCTCTTAAGTACCTTCCGTATGGAGACAGGCTTTCTAGTTTAAATCTCTTCCCATTAACAAATAGGAGACTCCAAGGCGACTTAATACTAGTTTACCAATTATTTAAGTCTGACTCTTTACATCCCTACTTCGCCAAATTAGAAGACAGTCGTAGAGGACACAATTTTAAGTTGCTTAAGCCCCGGGCAAATAAGAAGATCAGGCAGCACTTTTTCTTCCATAGGGTCATATCTGCCTGGAATAACCTCTCAGCATACATTGTTGATGCTCCTAATCTTCATGCTTTTAAATTATTATATGATAAGTTTGCATTATCTAATTTCGTTTAACACTTAATTTATGTTTTATTTTCATTGCTTTATCTTGTATCTTTTAATTGGTTAATATTGATATTTTTGAACCGAGGACCATAAGGAGATTTCTCCTAATCAACTCGTGTATTAACCTGTAACTTAAAATCCAGCTCTTGCGGGTCTAATTGTATATACCCCAAAGTCCTCAGAGAGTGTGCCGATATATTGGCACCAGTTTTTCATTATTTATTCAACATGTCTCTTTTTAATGATCAAGTACCAGAAATCTGGACACAAGCCTACATCAAGCCAATTTACAAAACAGGTAGCAGATTCAGTCTTAATAGTTACAGGCTAATTAGTATATTACCTTCACCTAACAAAGTACTAGAGAGACTTATTAAAGAGTATCTAGTAGGCTATCTCCTGGATAAGAAAGTAATTAATCTCGTTCAGCATGGTTTCATCCCGTTCCGTTCCTGTCTAACTAATTTACTAAAATTTTCAAACGGAATAACCACAGATCTAGAGAATACTTTGACGTCAAGGATGCCACAAGGATCAGTCCTAGGTCCCCTACTTTTCATTATGTTTGTTAATGATTTATCTACAAAAGTTCAATCAAACATTCTGCTTTATGCGGACGATGTTAAATCTGGGGCACAAACCCTGAACTTCTGCAGCAAGATATTAACAATATTTACCTTTGGTCGGTTACAACTAATTTGCCTTTAAATTTAGAAAAGTGTAGGCATATAACATTCGGAAGGTCCTCGGAAATGATCTTTAAAATTAGCGATAAAGTTATTGCTACAGTAAAAGAGATTAAAGATCTAGCGGTCACTTTTACACCATTCCTAGTTTTCACACTACATCACAAGAAAGCGTCTCTAAAATGTTTTTTCTTGATTAAGTTCTTCAGACGGAATTTAGGTAAAATTCTAATAGACTGCCTTCGTCTACTTTTTATGTTATATATAAGACCACATTTAGAATATTGTATTCAGGTAACAGCCCCATCTCGGAAGGCGGATATATATCAATTAGAAAGAGTCCAAAGAACGCTTTCCAGACTCTCATATGAACTTCGTCTCAAGTTGTACCTAGAGCGTTTGCGGATGCTAAAACTATTCCCTTTAGATAGGCGACTTAATTTTAATTTATTAGTAATTTACTAGCAATCACATCACTCATTTTTTCAATGTAAGTAATGGAAACCTTAGGAGATATTGTCTTAAGATTCACAAACCCAGAGCTCTCACTCGCTTTAGACAAAATTATTTCTTACATAGATCCATTACAGAATGGAATAAACTTCTTAGTCATGTTGCTAATTCTAAGTCGTTAGGGTCATTTAAGATTAAATATGATCAGCACTTGCTTGCTTCTTTCATTTAAATTCTTCACCTATCTACTTGTCTAACTTATTTATTCACTTTTCTCCTATCTTGTTACTACTTTTTATCTTTTATATTATTTATTCCTGTTTGTTCCAGTTTCTTCCTCCCTCTTTGTTCTCCCCGAATTTGAACTTTCAGATACATTGAGAACCGAGGATCAAAAAGGATAAATTCCTACGCACCTCGTGTACCCTCCTGAATCTAAATTTTATATTAAATTACAGAAAAATATTTTTAGTCTTACAAGATCGTTTTGATTAAAATGAGCTAATGGTGTTTATATATAATGTTAAACAGGTCATAAAAAACAAAATTAAAGTAATTTGTGAAAGCGATGCAAATTCTATAGAGTAGGGAGAAACCTGTTATTAAGATGAAAACTTAATTTTAGAAAAGTGTCAAATTTTAAGAAAATTTCACTCACTCCTGTCGTTCGCATCCTGATTTCACTTTTTTGCGAAAGTTTGGCAGTAAAGTATTATTTCATTATTTATCAAGGCCACTATAAAAATTGCACTTCAGCCATCTTTCTGCCTAAACCAGATTCAGGACCGGTTTCGATATAGTTTGTTATATTATATTTTTTATTATATCAGAAAGGTTCATAAATATCTTAATATAATGTACGCATAAATTAACAAAAACTAAAGCAAAATATTATCAACAAAATTCTGCATTTTCCGTTACCAAAAATATCAAATTATTTTTTATTTACAAATAAATACAACTGTAATATTTTAAATGTGCAGCGAATCAATATTAATAATATCAGTTTCAACTTTGCCATGCCAATAATCGTTTAGCCATGCTTTCATTTCAGGAATCGTTTTAACACAATGCAGCAAGTGTCTTTGAGCTTTGTTCAAATACGGTTCCATAAACCAATACGTTTGTTGATGAACATATTTAAAGCATGTGCCAGCAGAATACTTGTCAGATAAATTGAGCCACTGATCAATCATATGTTCCAAATCGATTGGATCGTGTATACGGTGATCACATGAAGCAAATAAATTGGGATAATTCAACATGGCTCGTGCAACCATAATACCTGCACATGTAAATTAGGAACAAATTGTAATTACAACATTGACAGGTAAGCAAATAATCTAAAGTTAAGTAATACAATAAAGAAATTTTATAATAACCAATTAATAGTTACAACGATATGCAATACAAATTTCGAATTAATAAACATATGACTCTGTTAACAACTGTTGTTGTTGTTGTTGGTATGTCGCTTTCCAAATGTAAAAAAGTCACATTGCGTTACCGAATACTGCACGTTATAAAACGCGGTAATTCGGGCTTAGTATAGACAAGGTAGCTGAGGGATAAATTTATTAATACCTGCGGTAAGTAATTGAGTAATGTGAGAATATTGAGTGTATATAATATTCTCAACCAAAAAGTTTCAGTTAGTCTGATTAAGAAAATTACGTAAATCAGTAAAGTCTGCTTTACGGAAGTCCAGAAATGATTCTACTTGAGACTTGGGTACTAAGTCGATAAATGATGGCAGATCTCCTGTAAAAAACAGGAGAGAGTAGTCACACTTTCCGAGAGGGGGCAGGTGATTAACTTAATCAAATAGGAAGGAAGCATAAGAAAAGATGAGATCTAAGCAGGAGGGTAAACAACCGGATCTAAGTCTGGTGAAGGCACTAACATTCTGCGTATAAGCATGGTCAATACTAAACTCAAGTAAATGGGAATCAAATGAAGTTATAGAACTAGACAAGGAGTTCCGATTGATCGAAGGAGTACTGAAATCGACTAGTGTAATAGAGTGCTTATAAGAAGCGGAGTAAACTTGTTTTAATTCGTCAAGCAAAACATAATTGGGCTCTTTAGTAAGGGATAGTGGCCTATAGAGTAAAAAAAGAATTTGCTCTTTAACAAATAATTTAACTGTCAGGTGAAAAAATTCATACCCAGCTCGTTCCCTAAAAGGCGAAAAGGTAAGCATAGAAAAGTTCATTTCCATCTTGATATAAAACAGACATCCACCACATTTATCCTTTATAGAATTGCATTGGATGACACTGTAGTCAGAAATTGTGATTCCATTATCCAAGATTTCATCTAAAATGCAGATTTCAGTAAACCCTAAAATGTGGGGAGAGTACTGAGCAATTAAAGCTTCAATTTCCTCTAGTTTATTATTAAGAATAAGTTGATACACCCGACACAACACGGATTTATGCCGCAGAGATCCTGTTTCTCAAACTTATTAAATTATACTAATAGCCTTATCTCGCTTTTGGATTACTCTCTTTGTGTTTCTTTACTTCTATTTTGGTTATTTTATTTATTCCCTCCCCTGATACTTGATATTTTTGAACCGAGGACCAAAAGGAGTTTCTCCTATCCAACTCGTGCAACGATATGTAATGCAGATTTCGAATTAATGAATATGTAGTTCTGTTAACAACTATTGTTGCTGGTATTTTGTTACACATCAATTATTAATACAAAAACAACACAAATCGACACTAAGTTTCATTGAATATTCTCCTTTAAATGGTCAGACTAATGTGACTGTCAATTTATCTTCATTATACAAGTTTTAAGTTGCAAGTAAAATCAATGTTTTTTCTTAAATTAAATATCTTGTACCAAACACAAGGAGCTCACAGCGTTTGGAGTGGAAATTATAGTTTAAAGTTTAAAAAAATAGTATAATAATTGTCATTTGTTAACAGACTAAACCCATCTTTAAAATCTGCAGAAACATACCGTGACATCCGGTTTGAGAATGTGCAGAGTAGGCATCATTCAGGTTTGATACATCGCCGTTCAAAACTATAGGCAAATCGGTGCCCTCCATTGAATGTTTGATATGACAATCGACTAATTCTTTTACCACACCCCATTTTGACGGTTCTTTGTATCGTTGGGAAATTGTGCGTGCGTGCAAAGTGACCCAATCTACACCCATTGAGGCTAATCGACGTACAAGTTCCACAGTAACTGCAGTCTAATACAATGCAATAAACCAAATAATAAGAAATACGATAAAGATGGACACTTTTAGTTTTGCCACTATCTCCATCTCTCCATCATTTAAACTAATTGTTACTGCTTAAATAGTTTACGAAGTACATTTTTCAGTAAGTGGTGGCACTCGAGTACATGCGCAATCAAGTTTTAGTACAGTACGACTTTACTAGATCATCAGCAAAATTCTAATAAAAGTATTGATGAAATATACCTAAAGTACGATTCCAACACACATCTATATAAACGTGAACCAATAGTCTGGCAGCTCAAAAACAACTCAGTTATAACAAAATGAATAAATTATTCCCATAATTACAAGTGTGAAATATAAAGGTACACATTAAATAATCAGAGTTCATGTAACAAAAATAAGTTATATATATATATATATATATATATATATATATATATATATATATAATCGTTACTTAAGAAACAGAGTGGTACAAAAATTGCATTCCACTACCAACACTAAATGTCCATTTACTGTTAATCGTAAAACGCTCAATCAGTAAATTTCGAAATAAACAACTATCGTACAAGTTCACATGTCAAAACAATCTACATAAATTAACTTGACAACGCGTAAAACAAAATCAATTATTTACCAAAAAAAATACGCACTTGATTCATGCAGCTATCGTCGCCGATAGCCCTATTCGTCACAGGAGGAATTCGCAGTTTGGTACTAACTGAAAAAGCTCCATTTTGCCGCCGAACAGCGTTGATATTATCGTACACCTGGTCAGCTTCAATGCCCTCAACTTCAACGGAATCAGCTACCTCTCGCCATCGAGGAACAGAGTTGCGTGCAGCTCGAACCAATTCGGAAATTAGTTCGGGATGTTTTAACAGACCCGACCCTACGCCAGACTCGATGGCCCATCTAAATAGAAACGAAACACAACAAAAATTGCGCGAATCGGTGCCATGCCTAAGAAAAGGCATCTTTATGATGATATTACTATGAGAATGATTTGTCAGTGGTGTTTAATTTTCTGCAAAAATCGACACTTTTAGCCAGACGATATTAAGATATCTTTTCCATGTCTCGGGGCGCATGTTTAAACTGATTGACCAAAACAAAGATATAAATACATAATTGTGTGCTTGGTTTCTGTTCCATTTTGCTCTTATTTGAGGATGCACCATGTACAGGTAGTTCAAAAGAAAGGCGATCACATAAATTATTGAATTTTTTTAACTTTGTAATGTCTTTAATCATTTGGTGACCGGAAAATTGTATGTAATCTGTGATAGTTGACGTTATAAATCATGTTAATCATTTTGCTCCATTTAAGATTTTGCACCAGTTGATATTTTATACAATTTTTTGTTACTTACAATATATATGTATATATAATTATAGTTTAAATTATTATATAGTATTGTATATGTTATAATCAAAATGACGTCTCTCTTGTATGCTATGTAGTTGCTAGAGAGGTTTTAGTTAAATAATCACTTTTTGCGGTAATTGTTGTGAGAGTTGTAGAAGTAAAGTATTATCAGCATTAAAAATGGAGACTATACAAAAATATAAGCATTTCATATGTTATCAAAGATATCTGTACATTATAATTTTATCCGTATTTCATTTTGATACAATCACTAAAATTGGAGTTTGTGATAAAAATATAAAAACATTGGAATAGTTGGTTTACATTTGACATCCATCGCCTCTTCCCTTTCAACAAAACTTACTTTTGTGGACAACCACAATTCAAATCAATACCATCGCAATACGGTGAAAGGATTTGGGTAGCTTCAGCTAATTCACAAGGATCTTTAGATGCAAGCTGAACAATTAACGGTCGATCGTCTGTGTAAAAGTAGAAAAAGAATAAACCGTTCTGTTTATTTATGAATGAATCTATAAACTAGTATAAGAGTGAAAATAGATTTTGTGTATAATATTTTCTCATTGTCCAATTATTAAAACTTGTTCTGATAAAACATTTGAGCAATACACTCAGAAAAATTTTTTGGCAGGTTGTTGAAACCTACATAAGAACATGTTACTATAATTAATATCCCCATATTATGTTTTGACAAATACAGGTATATGTGTGGTCGGTACAAAAAATTGGTTTATCATTTATTTATCAGTAATGTAAATGTGCTATTAAAATACAGAAAATCGAATCTCCAACTTATGACTACCCCAAATTTGACTTTAATCGACTGCAGAATATTTACTTTATTGCAAAAACCAACTACCTTAAATTGAAACCTGATTGGAAACGTTTAAGCTTTAGCAACAACCCATCTACCTACTCTAGTAGGGTATATATATGGCCATTGAAAGAAATACATCCTTCCAATAACTCTCCCAAAAATGTTTTAAATAATAGTATTCTTTATAGTCCCACAGTTCAAATAATAGTAGCACTTTTTACGTTGGAGTATTACGTGAAATTCACAGAATTACACCTGTACTTCCACTTTGGCGAATAGTGCAATAATATTCCTACAGTACTGAAAAGACATTTTAAAGTATAAAAATACTTTATGTAAAAATTTGACTAAAAGGCTTAAACCTGACAACAAATGAAACCTTTGTCAGTCTATGGACACAGTAGCGCCATCAACAAACATTACATGTCTTAAACGCGTTAGGCATATATAAAATAGTTCAAGATGCTTTCATTCATTCATTGTGGTCGGTAACATAATCACATCTTCATTGTTTCTATATTTGTACGGCATATTAGATTTCGATGACTTGGTAAGCGTAACAAACGTGGAATAGTAACGTTTATTTGCTCATAGATAGCATCCTTGTGACGACGCTACTGCTCGCAGAAATTGACGAAGCTGCCTGATTTTTTCAGAGCCATCTCCCTTAGACCAAGGGGTACATAGGGTATACATGTATACCTTAAGATACCTTTTAAGTATCCTGGGTGTATACTTGCACCCAGTTATATCGCTGTGCATTCGGTCCCTGCTGTCATTAGCATAGATGCCTATAGACACACAGTTCGGATGCACACATGGAGAAGGAACAGTCAGGAATATCACCATTATTGGAAACTAAAACTTTGTAAGCATTATTCAAATCCTCAGAATAATTAACATCCTCAAAATGCTTTCAAAGCATGAATTTAATGGGATTGATCGTGTCACACCAACTACATGAATGCTTACTGGCACACGTGCTAAATTCGACATCTCTGGCTTTTTGTGATCGTACAAACGAATTGGCCATAATCATGGGACTGTAGACAACGTCTACGCCATACTTGCGAACCAACAAACGGAAAGGTAATCTAAGTAACAATTATTAAGTATTTTGTGCATACTTCGTATATCGAACCATAGGAGCCGAAATTCGAACAAAAGGTACATCATCTTGGCGATATTGAGTTAAAATATCCATTTGACGAAGTCTTGCTAAAATTACATGTAAAACGACGTGATTTTTATAAGGATGCAATATAGGAATGAGTAAATAGTCTTAACGTACAAAAAACACTATATTGTATGTTTGTCATTGCGTATTATTCGTTCATCTGTAAAACGCTGTATGCAATGACGATATAATAAGCAGTTCAACCAAAAATAAAATTCTTCATTGTAATACTTAAAGAAATGTTTAAAAAAACAAGGATTTCAAATGTTAATAATTGAAATAAAAACAACCTTATTTCAATGTAGGTTTTAAGTAAACGTTGTAATGATTAAATTTAAATAACAACACAGCCACTAATTGTCAAATTACTATAGAAAATTTAAGTATTCACATTTCTTAAAATTATTCCTCCTGGTTTAAGACAGCATATCAAACTAATCACGTTTAAATAAAAGTTATTATTAGTTTAAATAAACACTACAACCAAAAAAACAAGAATATTATTTTTATTTTTTCGGTTTTTATTGCTTGAATGTTTCGAGGAAAATATTCTTCAGTCACTGGTCATTTAACAAGATTCCAAAATCGTTATATATAAGAAGTTTTACAACCAATTCCCAAGCCTGGTTAAAAAAGGAGGAGTGTTTGATCGCCAGGTTGGCAACCCAACATGTGCAAAAATTAATATTGCTAAAGAAACAAAAATACTATGGCACAAAGTGAAAGTATCCCAATTTCGAATAGAATTTCAATCCTCGTTATGTACAATCACATGCAACAATCTCGTTGCCCCATGCTCTTAAAAGAAAAATAATTTTGAAAGTGATAAAAGGTAAAACTCGAACGCATGTTTACCAAGTATCTCTAACCACCCCCAATCAATCCTACACCTTGAATACTAAGCGCCAATTTTATACCAACTTGTATACAAATTACTTGAAAATAATAATAATGAAAAAATAACATCAACGATCGGATACAATTAAACTGACCTCTAAAAAATTAACAAAACTATTTAAAGTTAATATTTTGCCGCGATGAAATTATGACACCACTTGACAAGTTCTATCAATTTGTCGCCCTATTTTAACACTTAACTGAAAATATCATCAAAAACGAAAAGGAACTATCCTTTTATTACAAAAACATACCATTAAAAACAATTTTGTTTAGAAAATCAGATTATATTAATCAAATTAAAATAAAAAAGTGTTAACAAATATTAATAATAATAATGATGATGATAATAGCATTTATTCATATCTCCAAACATCATAAATGTCATCCAGATTGAAATAGAATCCTCAATTTGCATTCGAATTCTTCGATGTTGTAACGCACATACTTTTCGCGATGTGTGGTAAATGCAATCGATCGGGAACGTTCCCAAAACGATCGATATTGAGGTACCAAATCGCGAATTAAATGCTGTTCCAAACTGGTCCGTAGATCAGCATCGGGAATAGTAGCGGTTTTATGTAGCTTTATCAAATTGGCTAAACCCGAATTGAAGTCCTACAAAAAAGTTCATTTTCAAATATTATATAGAACAAAAACAACAACAGCAACAAACGTTGGCAGTATTGCAACCTCTTTATTAATTCTAAATTCTCATAGCATCCTAAATAATCCATCCCTTTGCACTGTTCACGGCTTTCGGAGGCGTGCAGCGATATGTCAGTCCAACGACTTAGCTATTGTTTCCCGGCTAAAATAACGTAAAGATCGACCCATACAACATCCATTTACTACTGCTAATACTAATACATTTTATAGGATCGGTTTCAAACATTAGTAGCTCAGTCTGAAATAAAAAAGTTAGGAGTTCAAATCCATGCTGATAATTCGTAACACAAGGATGAATCAGCTGTGTAGTGCACCTGGCTGATTCAAACCAAGTAAATTTATTATTAAGCAAATCTGGCAATTTTAATATTAGCATCAAACAATCCCATTATGTACAATTGCGCGTCTAATTCAGCGGTTTGTAATTTGATCCTGTGAACATGACTTCCTGTCTAAACCCACACAACTTAATGTTATTACAGTCTTACAATTGTATATACAATTTATAACTAGTCGCTAGCCCGTTTAAAGAAATGAAAATTGAAGCACAAAACCAACGACCCTAATTTAGAAAAAGTGTAGAAAGATCCATCAGAAACTGGGAAATGTTTACTTATTACCCAGTATCTTTTTGAGGACAAAACAATTTGAACTGAATCTGCCGGAGTGGCAGAGATAACTAGAAACTACAGACTCCTGCTTAAGTTTGAGTCCAACGACTAAATGAAAGTCCTCGTCTAGGATTTTGGTAAACGTTCACCAGGTGAAACATTTTACAGATCAAACAATAATAATAATAAAAGTTAGTGGCAAAGCCACCTCTTTATTGGTTCCAAGTTCTCATAGCATCAAACATTCAAGCAACATCCTGTCAAAAATATTATTTTAAAAACTTCCTATTTGTATACCGTTTATGCAAGCTAGAATCAAAGCAAATCAAAATAACAAACAACTCACATGCCACAATGATTTCAAATTTGCCTTTTCTTTTTGATCCAACTAAAAAATGACGAATAGAATTGCACACAAGAAAAATACTCGTTAGGATAGGAAAACGTTGAGAAAATTAATCACACTGTAAAATTAGGATTAACTAGGTGCAGCCATGTTACCTATCAAATTTATTTGCATTTATTAAATACCAAAATTATGGAAACGTGCAATGTTTATTGTAAAATATGAAAAATATTTATATTTTTTATCAAACATTGAAATCACTTTTACTCAATGTACAACATAATTAAAACAATTTACCAACTTTGTACGTTTATAAATTCGACTAAACACCAATCTATAACAAAGTTTCACTCAAGTGGACATTTCAAACAGTATCATCGTTCGAATAAGGATCAATATTACTTACCTACCTATAAATGTATAACTCTAAAATGTTGTTGTCATGATACATTAATTTGGAATATCCAACTTACGTACAATGTTTGGTATGAAATAAGTAAAAGTCACGTTTTACCTAAACAAAAAAGAAGAAATCACCACTTGTTAAATGGGACCGTCCAATCGGGTTATATTAAGTTGGGGGTTGTGCAGAACCAACTATGCTACCTGTATGCTACCTGTATATATGTGTAATTTTAGTACTGTAATATTGTTGAGTTGTCCAAGTGTATACAGCTGGCAATTGTTAAAGAACCAAACCAGAAACGAGGTTTTCTACAGATGAGCCATTCTACCACAATCAATTGATTAAAGTCTTTATAAAAATACATTCGATGGGAAGAAATTAGTGGTTAGAGTTCTAGTCTGTAGAATCTGAAGTCATGTTTTTAGACTATAATTATATAAGAGATTGAATACTTTAAGCTTTCAATTGGTTACATTACACTTGTGATCAGCACGATTTCAACTTATATATATATATATATATATATATATATATATATATATATATGTGGTAATATTAATGGGTACATACATTACGTGTTACATGTACTGTAGCAAAACAACATGACGATTTAAAAAACCAACATTTATAACATATAAACTCACTCAAAAAGCTTCAAATACATGCAAACATTGACAACTTACAACAAGACCTTGAACATTGAAAATTCGATTTTGCACACTAGGCTCAGGCATTGAAATAAGACGGGCAAAACTGCATCACATAAAATAGATACATACACACACATACATACACAAGCACACACATGTATGCACGCAATGAAACAATGTTTACATGCAAAACATCTAAACGTATTCATATTACGTGGAAAATTAGATTAACATTTTCATAGTAGATACTAACATGCAAATCATCGGTTTAAATTAAGTCAAAACAAAAACTTGTCACATTTCTCCAAATTATCTACTATGGGCAATGCAAGCTGCACAGACGTCAATTATAGATATATTCGTCCTATAATTATAAGTGGAATTAACTAGTGGCCGGTTGGTTCTATGGAAATACAATCTAACCAAAATATCCAATTGGAAGATGCTATTTAAAAACCGAATCGACCTGAGTATTGCGGTAACCGATAATGTGAACGTAGGTTCAAATTCCACTCAGGATATATTATCAGAACTTAGAAACAAAACCTGTAAGAACTTTGTTGTCTTACAGTTGTATTAAATCGAAAAACCTAGCGCAACACCAAAAATAGCTGAGTAAGTTTTGCGCTAAACGCAATTAATGGTTACGACTGTATTACAAAAAGTTATCCATTCAACGAATATACAACTACTGAATGGATAAAACTAAAGATATTTAATTAACTCATCCATTGTAAGGTAAATCATTTCTTAGCCAATCAACAAATGCCTCTGTTGTTATTGGTGAAATTATTAAATAATCTGTTATTATTGGTCACTTGTTCACTAATCATATATATATATATATATGATCATTATTATTTCTAATCAAAATACTCTTATTTGAATTGCATCACACCCATTATTTGTGCAAATTTTAATAGTACCAACAATTAATAACAGTTACACGTATATCAAGCAAAACATGAAAATACCAAAACCTCTACATCACATAAGTAACAACCAAAAATGTATGTACAATTCAAATAACGAAAAGTTCAAATCAAAACATTGTCATTCACATAAACACACACACACACCGATGCTCATTCTAACCAACTAAACATGCATTGATCTAAAAGCACACATGCAACAAATAATGCTGCTTCCTTTTTCAAAAGAACGGAAACAAAACAAACAGCGCTACATTCAAAATACATTCACGACCTTGCTAGAAAGATCTTCTTCTTCGTCTTCGACTGCTGCTCTCGATAAAGATACCGATCGTTCGTAAATCGTTGAGATGCTACTTTTGTGTGTCAAACTAGGTGACAACACAGATGCCAGAGCCGCGCCGATATTCGATGCTTTGCGGCGGATATGACTTGTACTACTCGATGGACATGATTGATTAAAAGCGTACATTCGCAAAACGGATGACACACTAAATGATTACATTGGATTTTATTCAGAGAGAATTTTATGTAAAATGGAATGGCAAAAACCCAGATACACACAAATTAATATATAATAAATAATATAATTTGTCAATCAGATACCACTTTGTAATACACACATAATACTAATTAAAAGCCTGAATAAAAAAATTTAACAACCTGATTTTCTATTTTTTCCGGTCAATCAAACATAATTATAATACTTAAAATAAGAAAATATATAAATGCAGTGTCTTATTTGTATTACTGAACATACGTTTATTAAAAAATCCAATCAATTGACGATGATTACTTACCAAACGGAATAGGAATTTTTATACTTGTCCAACATGACACTAATGCGGACCGTTTCTTCACAATCTGTAGTCGACAAATAATGCTTAAGATTTGTTCTATGCAATATAAATATAAAACAAAATCGATAAAATCCAAGCAGTGAAAACACGTGCATATAATCCAATATCTTCTCAACAGCAGCTAAATCTTTTGTTGTTGTTTTTACCAAACATTCCTGTGTGCAGATACAAGATTATGTGCCATCCTTTTAAAACGTATATTTCGTATAATTTATTAATTTTTTTACCAATAACAACGCAACAGATAAGTTACTTCCTATTTCTACAAACACTAAATGTACAACGTCATTTAGCTAAGGCAAATATCGACTATTTAAGAAATGCTTTTCTACTAAAGGAACATTCATACCAATAAACTAAAACCAATCACAGTACAATAAAGTTTAAACACCTTATATTTATCAACGCTTTAAAGTAATTGCGGGCCTTTGAGTTAATAAAGTTCCTTCCTCTGTAACATATACAAATATGAATGCTTATATATATATATATATATATATATATATATATATATATATATATATATATATATATATATATATATATAATTAGTGACAATAATAAAAAGTTCCGGGTTTGATTTTTAACAAGATAAAAATGTTATATTTAACATATATAGTACAATGTACTTAGATATTAAGATTTCTTATTGGACACAGCCATGTATATAACGTTGATGATGAAATCAAACTCCGACTCAGTAGAGTACACATTTAGTGACGTATCTACTTGTCATTCCAGTACAAATTGATAATTATGTCTAAAACAGAATTTACAACTTCTTTATTCTGCCAAACATTTAAAAACTAAATAACTTTTAATTTGCACCATATAATTTATTACAAACAAGTAAAAAGCATTTATGTAGTAACTCTGAATTAGTATTGTCTAATAGCGCTTATTATTAATAATGATTAATTTATGCTTAATAACTTGCTTAATGGAAAATAAATAAATATTTACGTTGAATACTAAATAACCAATTATAACAGTTAATTTTATCAATATAAATTTCACAATTTATAAAATCTCTTACTTATTAATCGTTTTCAATGCGTATTGGAGATTATTCATTAAAAAAATCAAACGCAATAAATCTTCCGAATACGCTTCGGAGCGTTTTTCCAAACTACTACAGAGTGTTTGAATTGCTCGTGCTAAAACAGAAATATAAACAGTATCAATTAAAAAAGACCAAATTCGGGATGCTAATGATCCTGAGGATTTGAGTAATGCTTATAAAGTCTCAATTTCTAATGATGGTAATATTCCTGACTGTTAGTCCTGCACGTGGTGCATCCTGGACTAGGTGCCAACAGGCATCTAGACTAATAACAGCAGGGTCCGAGTGCACAGCGGCATAAGTGGGCTTCCGCTACGGCGGGTGGGTGCGAACATACACCCAGAATACTTAAAAGGTATCTAAATGTATACGTATATCATATGTAGCCCTTGGGCTAAGGGTTATCTCCCTTAGCGGCCTCGTCAATCTTTGCGAACAGTGGCGACGTCACAAGAATGCCGTCTACCAGCCAAGAAACTTTGTTATTCTTCCACGTTTGTCTACGCTTGTCAAGCCATCGAAATCGATCGTTCTACATGTCGTATAAATATGGGAAATAATGAAGAGGTGACCACGTCACCAACCAAAATGAATGAATGAATGACCAAATTCGGTACTAAATGAAAGATCAATACAACGCGATAAAGTTGACCATAAAATGCGTTGTTAAAGTCAATAAAACCAAATTTTGGAATAACGTCATAAAGTAATACTCCAAACTTCCCGATCAACCTAAGGTGACGCTTCCAAATTATCTCAACTTATTAAGAGTAAATTAATTGTCTATGCTAAGCAGAAAAACATTTAACAAAATAACTGATTACAAAAGTACGAATTAATATAGTTAGTTGCTAATTGTACAAGCAATCATCAAATTCTATTATTTTTATTGGTTAATCATTTTGGTAAGTTATTAAGCCGATTTCTTAACCAATCACTAAATATTATTAACTATTTAAATAGTTGATAATGGTAATTTATTATCCAATCATCAGAAATAATTTTCCCGGCTTCCTCATCCTTGTTCTTAATCGACTTTATAACCAAATAAGGTAATTAGAAAAACCAGTATACATGAATAATCATATGAATCAAGCTTACATAGAAATGCTGAAGTTCGCACTCGAAATTCATTTTTGTTCATTTTGATTTCGTCCATGAAGGAAAGAACATTGCTTGAAGATAAGGGTCCGTCGTCATTTAACGAAAAGGCGACCGCAACAACGTCAGCAAATTGCAACAAATTTTCAAAATACATAAAAGCCTATACGGTGTATATACGTCAAGTATAAATCATTAAAATACGTTTCATGTAGTACATAACTTGATCAAATTGTATGGCAAAACTACAACCAATGAGTAATAATATATACAAAAATGCATTTCAAATAAAATATCAGATTATTATTAAACTTGGAAAACTATTTTCACATTATAATTTTTGTGACCTTGAAAACTTTAGAAATACTCTGACTATTGGATAGTCTCCAGTTCTGTTAAAAGTGGTACTCCCAATTTTTACCATAATGTAATGCAAATAGAAAATCTGAGAAGGTTCTAAATATACTGCGGTTTATCCGGGCTTTCGTTTCGGCTCATGGCTATATGAATGCACCCAATGTACTGAAAAGATATTGTAAGGAATTCTCATATTAGATATAGTTACATAGCAAAAATAATTTTAATTCGTTTATTGTTTATATTAATTATTACTATTATTAAGGGATACTAATAATTTTTATAGTCTCAATTCCAAATAATAATGATATCCCTGACCGTTTCTCCTCCATGTAGTGCATGTTGAACTATAAGCCCATGACATCTAGATTAATAACAGCAGTATAACTGGGCTTCTGCTTCGGCGGGTGGCTGCAGGTATATGTATACCTTATGTAGGAATTGGTCTAAGAAAGATAACTCTAACAGAATATCAGGCGACTCCGTTATTCTTTGCAATCAGTGGCACCGTCACAAAGATGCCGTTTATTGGACAAGAAATTGGGTTATATTCCTACATTTGTTAAGCTCATCAAGCCATCGGATTCGACCGTTTAGCATACCATACAAATATATAAATCATAAAGTGACTACGTCACTAACCAAATTATGAATAATAATAATTATTCTTATTGATATTTTCTATTTATTTATTTACCTCTAATATTGTTTACATTATCAACGTTATATAACAGCACTGCTACATTTATATGACTTTTCACTGTCAATTATGATAATGACAATGATACATTAATCCAGAATTCATAATATTTATTTACCCACCTGTCCAATTTCTTTGAATTTGTCAAAAAATCTATCCAACTTACATTTGTGGTCAGTTCGTGCACAGTTGCATCTGGGGGCACATAAGCTCCCGATGCAGAAGATGTTCGCTCGGCAAATTGTTTCAAATATCCAACGTACGCTTCCAAACTGGCATTGCATTGGTTGAGAAATTTTAAAATAAGCTGACAAAAATCTGTCATAACGGTATCAATTCCCTGAATTTAAAAGAAAGTAGATAACAAATTAATGTGTTTAAAAAAACGATTAGTATGTAAAATTGGTAAAAATATTAATTTAAATATTCCCAAGTTAATGATAAAAGTTTAACTACCTATGCATTTCATGTTGAGATTGTTGGTAAAATTGCACATGATAAGCACAAACTGACAATATGATACACGTTGATTGCACACACGTAGCAGAGAAAGATTTGTACATTGAGGTTAAATTTAATATGTTAAATACCAACAATTTCAGTAGTAAACATTTCACATAATACACAGTCACATATTAATATATAACAATTGTGATTAAGAAACTTGTGTGCTTTGTTAATCGTTAAAGCAATACTACAGGGTTGATTCTTCTGGAGCAGTCATTCATGCCAAACAACTGAGAGGACAGAAGCCATCCTAGTAATAATCAACCCCCTGTCTTGTCGAGCTTTAAATAAAAACCCCAAATTGCTCTTGTACCTCAAATTGGAAGGCTCGGTAGTATAACTCCTGTTTATAATATACCATGTTATATAATAACTTTGTAGCGTTATTGCTCAATGACATTTACCGCTGCTAATAATTATCATAAGTCATGATAGTTGTAAAAATAAAATCATTGATCTGAGTACGACATATGACAACTAGGTACTTCGATTGAAGCAAAGTTGAATAAAACTAACTGCTCCATCAGCTGATCCAACGTATACTTTTTAAGAAGAATAATGTTTTTATGTTGTATGGGAAACGATGCTCAAAGGTATCAATCATGCCTACATGAAAACTCTTACCATTAAACTGTACTCTTTCAAACTTTTTTTTACTATTTTGAGTGTTTTACGGGAAACCAATCTTTCAGCAGCGGACATTTTAGCAAAGCTGAAAGTGGGCCAGTAATTTGTTCCGGTGGGGTAGTTAAATTAATGAAAAACTAAAGCAACAAATCCAAATTGTTGTTAAACTAGTTTTTTTAAAAGGGACAAGATTATTTAAACAACAAAACGTATTCATTATTTTCAAAATATATTTGTAAAATAAAAAAACACAACAGAAAATGTTGTCATCGTATCACAGTACATAAATTTGCTAGATCCAGACTCTACTAAACCAGAGTTCGAGTGCCACTGCAGACACTAAAATTATACCTAGTGTCAACAACAGTTAGTAGCAGAAGACGGGTTTCAACTTTGCAAAGCAACTATCTTCAGTTTACGAAAGTGTGCAAGGATGGTTCGGTCCATCTGCTTAACCCCTATTTCTATATAATGTAAATAGGTTTTGTGACCACCTTTCCGTTTCTTCCAATGGTGTAATTGTGCAAGTCCTAGTAACATACGAGTTTGCGTCAGCATTTGTGTGGAGAACAACGTACAATCCACATTATAGGGTCACCAATGACGGAAGATCATTAAATTGGAGTACATCACGAGTGCTTTTTACAATAAATATTTTTCAGCAGTGCACATTTTAGTAAAGCCGAACGAGGGGCCACATTTGGCGCCTGTAATAAGGATCAACTTCATGCACGCCCATGTTCAAGTCAAGCGCTGTACCTCTACAGCAGCCTGGCTTATAAGATACAAATGACTAAGTCCCTCAACTTGTACTTGAGGCAATTTGAAGTAATTATCGACACTTTTATTATTATTATTACAAAACCCTTTTGCTTTAAAAATAAGCATGGGGCAATAAGACAACAATTACGATACTACATGTTGAAAATTGCTTCGTGTTAAAAATGTGAGTGATAAATCCAAAATGACATCAGGTTTTTTGGCAAGTTGCAATTTGAAACACACTACTAATTCTTCCAAACAAAAATTGATAATCTAGATACTTACATTCAAAACTTCTCGCATTCGTTTATTATACTGCAAACATCTTTGGCAAATCAGAAGGGGTGAAAATACCATTTGAAATTCGGACCTCGCTAGCGACCGAAGCATCAAACGTGTTATGGTCTTGCACCATATTGAACAAAACATAGAAGGTTGTACATTATATATATATATATATATATATATATATATATATATATATATATATATATATATATATAGAAAAATAAAATTTCATTAATACAATTGAATTATCGACATAAATGTAATTTTTGGCACAATTGTAATGTAACAAAGTGAAGATTTGCTGCAGCTAATGCTTTTGAAGATTGTTCCGTAGTCCAAACTTAAAAAGCTGTTCATCATGCAGAATAAACACCAACGTCATAGTGATCTGAGTAGTTTACGACGCTAAGATGCTCGTCCACAAGGACATAAGTGTACGTCGAATTTCAACGATGTTATCAACAAGTAGTTGACCGTTGAGCTTTAATATCAATTATCATCTTTAAACTGTAAGCCATTTATATATATATATATATATATATATATATATATACTGAAAATTTTGTTTGTGACTGACAAAGACATACGAAATGAATTCATCTCACAGTTTACGTCTTCTATTATTTTTATTTGGTATGATAAAGGTTACCCAATGCTTTAAAATATAGAGATAATGAAGAAGTGACGTAGTCACCAACCACTTGAATTGAATCTTTAAATAACTCTGTATACATCTATTCAATAAAGGATAAATGCGTGTTAAAAGTTTTGAATAAATTAAATGACAGTTGAACTAAATAGTTTTTTGAAAAGTAGTTAATTAACCCAAAATTTAAAATTATTATTATTATTATTATAACTGTACTTCCAGTCTAATATAAACGTGCACGTTTGATGAGCTATACGTGCAATGTCATTATATATTTCTCTAATTAAATTAAAAACTAAATAAAGAATAAATTTGGAACTTATAGGCAAAATAAAAGCACCTTTATTTTCCCCGACCATTGTAATTCTACTCAAAACTTACCGTACCCTCGGTCAAAATTTCATTTGAACCAGCGTTAAAAATTGTCGTGAGAAGAGCATTGGTTGCTTCTTCGCCTGACACCAGTTGCAACCGTTGGAGCAAAATGCGTTCTCTCTACAAAACAAAAACGCCAAACAGTAAGATGTACATCGATCCAAATAGTGTTCATTAATAGTAGTGCCATTTGTAACTCCGTATGTCTACGTGTTGCAGACCGGACATAGACTAAGATGCAGCAGTAATCGAGTATACAACAGAATTTCTTAGCTTCGGTTTTAGCGGAATGAATAGAAACATGCACCTAACACAACGAATAAATATATACAAGCTTAACAATACCTATGCAGTCATTTGGTTTGGAAATGTTAACCGTGATAGTAAGTGAAGCGGTTCCATTTATTATTATAAATAGGGCCACTGTCACAAGAATACGGTGTAATTCGTTAACCATTATTAGATATACCAGATTATATGAAATTAAACAATACTATGCTTTAAATCGAAACAAAACGTTTAGCAAAATTCTCAAATACATGGAAAAAATTTTGTTGACTCATGTTCTTTTTGACTTATGAGACTTTGTTATTGTTTTTTTACTGTAATTGCTATCTTATTGCCCCATGCCTATTTTTAAAGCAAAAGGGTTTTGTAATAATAATAATAATAATAATCATAATAATCATAAATAATGCTTTAAATAACAATTATTACAAGACCATTTCAAAATTCTATTTGTGTAGACAATGATTCAAATCACACTACCAACATTGTAAATGCAAATTAACCGCTTTAAAAATTCACTTACTGAAGATTATTTCAACATTAAATCAATAAAACCAGATATGTAAAAATCTAATAGGAAAAAATGGCTTAAATGGCCGCAACCAATCACAGCAGTGGTTGATTGATAAGAGCTATGTCCCCAACCTGATAGGTGTGTGTGTTCATTCCTCTAAACATTTTCCCCCATACAGCTAAAAACAACCTTAGATTAGTACAGTCCTAGAAATATATATATATACACACTTAAAAGTAAATAGTAGCGCAGTTGGTTCCATCCAATTCCCACCTGGTCAAAATACCACATTAGAGATTCCTATTTTAAAAACAAGCAAATTTTACTTACTTTCATCAGTTTGATAAGAGTACATATGGAAATGGCAAAGTGTTCTGTAACCAAATCTTCAGTTTCATGTTCGTTAGCTATGCGAACAGCGCTTACTAGTTATATATATACACACACAACAAACACAAATTAAATAAACAAGTTGAGCCAATATAATTTTAATCCAAAAAAAACATTATACTTTTTTTAATTGTCTATCGGAAAATAATTGGAAAAGAAGAAGGATGGTTGGAGAATAAGGTAAGCAATCTACTACTGTAAAAATTTCATATTGTCAAACAAGCAACATGATTTGATACCATGCCTATTTAAATTGTAGTGAATAAGACATTGAATTCATCGAATCATTCGCCCATTTGAAATAAAAAATACTGATAGAAATAGTAAAACTGACATTGATGTTAAAACGATATTTGAAAAAGTAATCATAGCTTTACATAAACTGAAACTAATTAAGTCATGCTACCTAAAGATAAAACTTCATTTGCACGATTAAACTTGGAGGTGAATAGACGAAATTTATGAGATGGTAGATGCTTTTCAAAGGTTACGTTTAAAAAGCATTTTGAACATTACTTGGTGCGACTACATTTCAACAATGAAAACAACTAACTTTGACAATTTCATAACATCATCGCAATAAGAAAGAAAATTACTAGGTTAAATTCTTCGTTAACCGTCCAAAAGACAACCAGAACGGTTTGAAAAACAATTGAAGGTGGTAAAAGAAACGTTGGTAAACCACAAAAACCATTTGGAAACAGCTAACTTAAATATCATGTGGGATCGTGTGTGCACTTTAAGAGAAAGTGAACTGACATAAAACGATCTTGTTGTTGCGTGTTCCTTACAGAGCACAACGAATTGTAGATAAAATAAATATCAATTATTATTGCCCAATCTTATGATTGTTTCTAAATCGATCAATTAAATTTCAGGGTCAACCATTTTTTCTTTATAGTGAGGCGGTACGTTGAAAATAGATAAGTGTAAACACGGCTTTATAGAGAAACGCCAAACATAAACTCTTATTTATAACAATATGCTATGATTATTATACATTTCCTTCCCATTTTATACTTTGGTTGTTGTTGTTTGAATGTTTGATGGAAAACATATTTTTCAGCATCGGTAGTGGGACTCAAAGCCGTACCCATTCAGCAACAGTAGGTGCTAACTGGTAGTACCAGATTATTGTATTATTGATCACCAATTTAAATATTATTCAAATTTTCACTTACCATCCCAGTAGAAACCAGGTACTCTGTAATTATATATATATATATATATATATATATATATATATATATATATATATATATATATATATATATATATGGTATTTAACCATATATGCAAAAATTAACTACTATCAACCCTTTAAAGATTCTGTTAAAACAGCAAGGTGGCTAACGTGCAAGATTCGTAACTATGGATTGGATCCCCGCCAACCGGGGTGGTCTAGCGGTACAGCGCTTGATTTAAACTTGGGTAGGCGTGGGTTCAAATCCCACCACCGACACTAAAATGCGGGCCTACGTTCGGCTTTGCTAAAATATCTACTGCTAAAAGATGTTTCCCGTAAAACAATCAAAGCAACAAACAAAATAAAAAAATAAATGCCTATCCTTGTTTGGCTTCGCTAAATGTCTACTTGTTGGTAAATGTATTTCGTAAAACATATAAACACTAAATACCAAATTGTAGTAATGTGGATGCAGATCTCCAATTTAAATAACATCACTGAGATTGTTAGCGGAGTGCAATTCAACCCCCATATCAATATAATCGTAAATCATTAATCTAGTTGTTTAACCACTCAATATGCACCACCAATACCTAGTTACCACATCCTTATAGTTATTTATAATTTTTGTTTAACTGAACGAGACTTATCAAATATAAACAGAGATAGATTAGTGGTGAACTATCCAGTTTCTGGATCTACCTCGTGTCAAGACGTGAATAATGATTAACATTGTTCTTACTTCCATGCATTTTTCATAGAAAATAGCGGAAAGAAACCGTTTATTGTTTAATTGTTTTACAATAAGCACTTTTTGTCGTACGGACATGTCAGCTTTGCTAACTAGAGGCCTGAATTAGGTATTCACAGTGAAACTTCAGCCCATATCTATTCAGGTATGAGTCTATCAGCTTAGACACTTGACACTCCTACCTAACTTAGTCACTATTAAACGTGAAATCTAAACTACCTACTTCAGGATATCAAACAAAATTTAATATTTGGATCGCCTATTTCGGTCAATAAAAATCCACTGTAACCGTTGATTTTTTTGAACATACTTTAAAAAAAAAAGAATTTATTAATTTATCATTTCAACCATTTGCCCGAATGATGTAAATAGCTGACACACTACGTAAATAGTGATAAATTCGAGTTTCACTAAACACTAACTGTAGGTTTAACTTCACTAAATGTTCACGTACTGAAACATTTATGCAATAAATACGACAAAACAATTAAACATACCGACTCGACTTTGCACGCGGATTTGATTTCTGTTTCAAAATAAAATCGAAACAAAAAAAATCATTCAAATGAAAATGGAAACAAGTATACACAAATTAAAATTGAAAAAAAGAGTAATTGGTTAACGGGGATAGGTTGAAGTTGCATGACATCAACTTTTTAAATAACTGACTGATAGTAACTAATTTAATTCTTATTCATAAACAAATAATCCCTTAAAAACTCAATTGTCTGACATTGCAAAATGAACTTATAATTTCATTTATTCATTGTGGTTAGTGATGTGACCACTTCTTCATTATTTCTATATTTGTACAGTTTATTAAACAATCAACTCTGATGGCTTAATAGGAGTAACACATGTAAAAGATTAACGAAGTTGCCTGATTTTTCGTTGTGGTTATTTCCTTTAGCCCAACGTATCCTTATGGTTTACACATACCTTTTAAGTACCCATCCGCCAAGGCGGAAGCCCAGTTATACCTCTGTATACTCGATCCCTGCTATGTTGGTCTATGTCTTTATAAACACGTAGTCTAGGATGTACTACGCGGAGGTGACAGTCAAGAATATCATCAGAATCATTGTGATGCTAATAATCTTGATGATTTGAGTAATGCTAATAAAATCTCAATTTCTTATGATAATGATATTCCTGACTGTTCGTTCTCCACATGGTACATCCTGGACTAGGTGCTGAAAGGCATCTAAACTAATAACAGCAAGATCCGAGTGCACAGCGGTATAACTGGGCTTCCGCTACGGCGGGTGGGTGCAAGCATACACCCAGGATACTTAAAAGGTATCTTAAGGTATACGTATACCATATGCAGCCGTTCGGCTAAGGGAGTTAACCCTGATAAAAAATCAGACAACCGCGTCAATCTTTGTAAACAGTGTGACGTCACAAGGATGCCGTCTACCAGCCAAGAAACTTCATTATTCTTCTACGTTTGTTACGCTTATTAAGCCATCGAAGTCAATCGTTTTATATGCCATGTAAATATGGAAAATAATGAAGAGGTGGCCAAGTCACCAATCAAAATGAATAAGTGAAATCGGGATCATTGGTAAAGTGAATGAAATAAGACTATTAGAAGGCGTAAACTGTGAAATAAATTTATTTCCCATATTCTTTTTAGTCACAAAAAATGCTAACAATGAAATTATCAAAAATCACTAAACAAAAACACAATGGGTTGTAATAAATTTGATTGTTTGTTAAACAATGAAACAGTTAAACTTACAGAAAGAGGTATACCTTGATTATCCATTTTCCTCAACAAATCACGTGTACTAAAAATAAATACATGCATAGAGATATACATTTTATTTTTGTTTATTTTAATTATATTATGCTAATAATCCTGTGGATATGAGTAATGCATATTAAGTCTCAATTTCCGGTAATAGACATTTTCCCGAGTCTAGAGTTTAGAACGAAACTCAAACTAATATAGATCATTGACAGTGTATATAGTGATATTCTTGGGGTTTTGTTTTAATACAGATGTGCAAGCACATACCCAAAGTACTTGAAGAAAACACCTTTATTTACAACATATGAAATTATTTTGCTATAAGAGATAACCCTGATAGAAATTCGGGTGGTCTATTAAATACTTATAAACAGTAGTGTCGTTGCAAAAATGCCGTTTATTAACCACAAAAACATCATTACTATTGAATGTTGATGCTAATAATCCTCAGGATTTGAGCAATGCATATAAAGTTTCGATTTCCAATTATCGTGATATTCCTGACTGTTCCTCCTCCAAATGGAGCATTCTGGATTTGGTGTCTATAGGCATGTAGACTAATAACACCAAAGACCGAGTTCACAGCCGTATATATGAGCTTTCACTGGATTCCCATGCGGTGAATGGGTACTAGCATACACCTAAGATGCTTAAAAGATATCTCAAGGTATCCATTTACTATACGTAGCCGGTTAAACTTATGAATCCGTCAACCGAAGTCAACCCTAAAGAAGATCGCCTCATCAATTCCTTGGAATTAATGAAGAGATGACTCTGACACCAACTTATGTTATGTTACTACTATTGAACGTTTGTTGTGTATAACAATGTTTTCTTCGCACATAACACAATGAGAGGCGATCAGTCGATAGGCTCTGTGAATACGGAAAGAATGAAGAAATAACCATGTCACCATCCAACAATGACAAATTAAAAATTTTCCTTTCCAGTTTTTCTTAGGTAAAACATTCTCGTATGTTTGTAAAACTTAAAGAAATGTAATAAATTTTTGTTTCAAAAATGACATTTGCGTAACAGCTCCACTGTTGACAAAATTAATAATGCTACCTATTTTTTTATTAATATAGACTTTTGTATTGATACATTTTAAATACTTGCACCGATTTATCAGAAATGAAAATTTGAGATACCACCGTGAAGTCATTAAAAGGAACATGAAACCACAAGCGGGCTGATGAGAGGCTAAAATACTAGATTCGCAAAGTAGATATTGGTTCTAGTCCCATTACCGGCACTAATTGCGTGCCCTCGTTTGGTTACGTTACAAGTGTCCACTTGTTGAACAGTGTTTCTTATCAAACAATCAAACAATATAAACCATATATATATTATATATGTATGTATAAACGTTATTAAAGATAAAGGTTATTAATATCCTTTTAAAAAACGAATAAACCATTTAGGCAAAACAAAACCATAAATAAATTACCTTAACAAACACTGACGTAAATAATCACGACGATACACCCGATAACGAGCCAAGCATCCCTGTGCACCCAGATGAATATCTTGACGTTGCTGCTGGTTTATAGCAGGAAGTGTATTATTCATCCAATTAGCAATAAATCGTAAATTTACCAAAACCGAATCAGGTGCACTACTCAAATCGTCAATATTAAGTTTGTCTACCCAGTCATCGGCGTTAATGTCTGCAAAAAATAAAGCAAATTGTTAAATTTTATAGGTGCGTAAGGTGCTTTGTAAACTAGTCACTGGGTAGGCATAGATTCAAACCTCAACACTGGCACCAAATGGGGACCCTTGTTAGAGGCTAGGCTAAGTGTTTACAGATTGAAAAATATTTTCTGTCCAACATTTATAAAATATTTTCCTGACTTTATTGCGCACGTTTTTATTCACATAGAACATATGGAAAACAATCGTTCAAAATGCTCTGCAAATAAGGAAAACATAATTCATTCATTCATTTTGGTTGGTGACGTGGTCACCTCTTCATTATTTCCCATATTTATACGACATGTAGAACGATCGATTTCGATGGCTTAACATGCGTAGACAAACGTGGAAGAATAACAAAGTTTCTTGGCTGATAGACGGCATCCTTGTGACGTCGCCACTGTTCGCAAAGATTGCCGAGACCGCCTGATTTTTTGTCAGGGTTATCTCCCTTAGCCCAAGGGCTATATATAATATACGTATACCTTTAGATACCTTTTAGGTATCCTGGGTGTATGTTCGCACCCACCCGCCGTAGCGGAAGCCCACTTATGCCGCTGTGCACTCGGACCCTGCTGTTATTAGTCTAGATGCCTAGGGGCACCTAGTCCAGGATGCACCACGTGGAGGACTAACAGTCAGGAATATCACCATCATTGGAAATTGAGACTTTATAAGCATTACTCAAATCCTCAGGATCATTAGCATCCCGAAAACATAAAAAGTGACTATATCACTAACTTATTTATTCATCCCTTTAATAATATAAATAAATAAATGATAATAATAATAATGTGATGCTATAATTATATATATATATATACTTATTCCCCTTAAAACATCTCGAACCTATGTATTTCGTTGAGTCTTTGGTTTATATTAATTTGGGTCTGTTTTCTGGGCATGATAAAAATATAAAGGTCTTATGTTATGCAACCTGACATTATTGTCATTCAAAAAATAATAATTTATAATATTAACATATCTATGCAAAAACAGTTATGGTGATAACATACCAACATTGATTAAATTTGTCAAGGCTTCTTTGCTTAGAGGTCGAAATGCTTGTCTCAATAATGTATCAAATTCTCGCTCCAAATTAGACAAACCAACAGAGTACAACGATTTCTAAAACATGTAAATTCTAAATCCAATAAAAACATACCATTCGACTGTATTCAACATCTTCTGGATTGTTTTGTTCAAAAAATAATAAGCCTTCTTTAATACGATCCATTACTTTAATGTACGACTCAACAGATGTTGGTCTAAGTTCAAAAAACAATAATAAAACGTGTCATAGTTTTTTACAAAACATATAAAACCATAAAATGAGTTTATAATAATACAGCATCTCAAATGGATTCTGTTCTGGACGATCTTCACACTGTTTTAGCCTGGATTTGATGTTGGAAACAATAGTTAAGTCGATGGACTAACATATCTCTGCACGTCTCCGAAAATCGTGAACAACGAAAGAAGATTATTCGAGATGATATGTAAACATGAAATTATTGAATAGTTAGCTCTGCCCAAACTTTTGTTGTTGGACTTCAAAATAACCAGTATCAATTTCGTTTTCAACAAAAAAGAAGAGTTAATGCGTAAGACCAGAAGTTTTACTTTTATAAAAAAACATATTATAAAAATAGGGAGTCGTCATTCAGGTAAACAGAAGCAGAAAAGTGAAAGGGCAATTCCTCTAATAAGACCGAATATAAGCTGAAAAAAATCAATTTTTATTATGCACGGTTTTAAGGTAAAAACTTTAATTACAAACCTTTAAAAAAGTAAAAACAGATTTTTAGAAAAAAAAATCAATTGTCGGAAAACGAATGTGTTATGCGCAAATCCAAATAGCACTTACATAGAACAACTTTGTTATCTCTTTAAAGTGATACAGATTTGTAATAATAATAATAACACATGTAACAAGGACATGTTTATAATTTGCAAAAATCTATTTCAAACTTAGGAATTTTTTTCAACTAAAAATTTAACAAGTAAAAGCTTTATTTTAATTATGTAATTCAACATATTTTTGTTAAAATAGCAATATCATTTGTTTGTCAAATAAGATTAATTTTAAAACTTTTTTGTTCCTATTAAAACAACAAAATAATTTCAGTTAATCATCAAACCAAAGTAACCTTAATTTTTTTAAATTAATATAATTAGTAACATAACGTTATAAACATAAATAAAAATTAATCTTATTAATCAAACTTTTGTTATTTAACCATTAATTCAGTTTTATAATTAAAAACATTTCACTATATAACTGCATACTATTTTTTTCAACTCTTCATATATACGCCTTTTCAATTACAGTACAGAATGCACGTAATAAATTACAATATAATTTACCCTTGCTGAATAGTATTGTGTAATTCGCGGCCTGTTTGACGATAAGACTGAAACTGGTTTAATTTAAACAACAGGACAACAAATCTGATAATATATATATATATATATATATATATATATATATATATATATATATATATATATATATATATATATATATATATATATTAGCATGCAATTACAATAAATATCAGTTGTTTTATCATTAATGTATATATAACTAAATATTTTTATAATTATTTTCTTTTTGATTGTTCAAATGTTTTACACAAAACATATTTCAGCTAATAGACTGTTAGCAAAATCCAAACAAGGCCCTCATTCGGTCACAATAGTAGGATTCGAATGCATTCACATCTGTTTTCAAGGCTTCTGCCTGAAAACATATTTCCAAGTAATTAATACAAAAAAATTAAAATTTGAACCAAAAGGTTAATAATGTTTAAACACAATATATTATATATATATATATATATATATATATATATATATATATATATATATATATATATAACTTACTCTTTTGCAGTGTTTGAAGACGTTGCATATCATTATTGAAAGGTTCCATTCGTGTTTGATATAATTGGACCGTTTCAATCACCTTAGTAAACTTTTCACTTGACTGTTGTGAAAGCGAAGAAAACTGATTTCTGAGATTGGTAATTTCATTAGTATACTTTTCGATCTAGTGTTAAACAAATTTGAATAAATGATAAAAAGTTATACTTATCGATTAAAAAAGAAAAGCACATAAAAGCAGATTACAAGTTATTCAAAATATAAAAACTACTATAAAAACGTTAATTAATCAAATCTCAATAAATTCAGTTATAAAATTTAAAAATCTATTACTCTACATTTTTAGAAAAACAATAATCGACAATTAAAAAAAACACAAGGCAATACAAAAATAAAAAAGTAATAAAAAGCAAAATAATTAAGTTAAATTATTAGGTAGTACGAATCGTAGACCAATTTAAAGGAATTTAAGGGCGATGCCGAGACGATATAGGCAGGTAAACTGGTCCATGCAGAAATAACCCTATACGAAAAGTGGTGGGAACTCAAACGAGAATGGACCCGTTAAAATTCTAATTATAAGTAACCATTAAAACGTAATATAAAACAGATTATATGTGCTTCCTTAATCTATAAAAATAACTTTTTAATCTTAAAAAAAATCTTTTTGCTTTCACAATAATTTATATAAATTAAACAGTACATTTTAACAAATTAAATAATTCATAATTCGAATATATAAAAACTATCCATCCGATCAGCACTATACATACAATAAATTGCTTATTTCCACAATCCTTATAGTCAGTAATTAATAGATGTCAATAATTATAAAATTGCTTTAAAAAATAAGCTAAACAAACCTGCACAGCGGATTGAGACATAACGCTGTAATTCAAAACGGACACAATAAATGAGTTGTGTTAATAATACATACATTACAAAGAAATTATTATTAATATTAATATATTTTTAAAATAATTAAAAATTAGGATGTTTAATAAAAACAATTTTTTAAATTAGTTTTATAATAAATTAATTTGTGGTAATATTTTTAAAAAATAATTTAATTTTAAATAATTTAATAATTTAATGTAAAAAAATTGTTTTTCCAAATAACAAATTAAACCTTGATGTTCTGTATTTAATTTATCCAATGAGAGTAAAATCATAATTCAATGACTGGTACAATCAAGTAAGTTCTTCGTATTTTAAATTACATTTTAGAAATCAATTACTATCGTTCAATTTAATGCACGAAGCACAACAAATTTCTGAATATGAGACTGAGTTAAATGGATTGTTACATGATAAGGCCTTTCTTCTCGATCAATTAAACATGATTGATCAAGATATATCTTTAGTAGGTTTTGATGTTTGATTTCAGTAAAATAAAGTTTGCTATGTATAAATATTATGTTGATTTGAATGTTTAGCTTTATTTTTGAATGGCCTTTTACATCTAAATAGTTTATTTAGATTTTTAAATTACTGTTTTTATGATTATTTTAATGTGTTTGAAAAGATTTTTTGACAATTACTTATGTATTTTTCAGTTATTCTAAATCGCATTAATCGAAAAATACAATTTTTAAATCGCTAATTCCGATTCATCTATTAATGTAAATTAAGGGAAACAGCTTTTTAAATTACAGGTTGATTGCTATTTCATTATTGTTTTTAATGATTAATCACTGAATGTTTTACGAGAAACATCTTTCAGTAGCGGAAATTTTAGCTAAGCCGAACGTGGCCCCACATTTTTGTGCCGGTGGTGGGATTTGAACCCATGCCCATCGAGGTCCAAATTCGAGCGCTGCACCGCCAGACCATATATATATATATATATATATATATAAAGCTTTATAACATTTTTATCTTTATGTTTGATTATAAACACTAAGTTTATTTTTGGTTTTTAGCTATCGGTGAAAGTTCTATGTTTTATTTTTGGTTTAGTGTTTATTATTGATAAATTTTTATGTGAATTTAAGCATATGTTGAATGATCCTTTATTTTTGCATTTATAGTTGAAGACAGTTATAAATCAAGCTTCTTTATATCGTTATGAAAACCAATCATCCTCAAAACAAACATTTAAAGATTCTAATAAGTTTATGTTTTCGTAAGTTTTTACTTGTTTCAATATTTGAAATGTTTTCCGATAGGAATTTATTATAATATGTTAATGGCAGTTTTTTAAAGATTTCGAATTATAAATGTATACTTTAAAGACGCATTTTTAATTGCACAATTGTATTCGATATTGCAGATTAAAAAACAAAATTGTATTTGTAAAATTTAGGATTAGTAATCTGTTTTTTGATACATGTAAGATTTGTTTTTTTAAGAATTATGTAGTTTGTATTAAATATTTTTACTGTTTGTGAAATACCTTATGAATGAATACCCTCTTTTAGGAAGAAATGTTATGTTTTTGTTATAAATTGATAAAAAATGTTTATTAATCTCGATAATTTGAAATCAAAAATCAAAGTGTATATAAACTTTTTAATGCTTATTAGAAATAACTGTTTTGCTTATTTTTATTAGCGGAAATGTTTCAGAAGAAAGCTCTCATAATATGGCAACGGATTTGTCACTAGAACACATTGTTGAATTATCACATCAATCTTACTCGCCTAACAACAGTAACATTAGTTTTACTTTAAAGGAAGAACCAAATCCTAATCCGGACGCTTTGCATATATTGGCAAAAAATAAGTTGACTCAACTTCAATCAAACGATTACCATTTTTCTACTTCATGTAAGTCTGTTTATATTAATACATTATTTATATCCCCTATTGTACGTAAATAGATATTTATTCCAATTTTAAAATTTTATTTTTACGTTTAGTAAACGAACACAAGAAAAATCAAAATACGGATAATTCATTGACTATACCAATAAAAAATCCAGCTGTTTGTAACCAAACCGACATAAGTCAATCGAAAACTGCTCATGCACCTGAACTCAATCAAGAGGAAGGTAGTAGCAACTTTGACGTAAAACATTTGGTTCCTTCAAGTCATCCAGTTGTAACCAATAAATTGGATTTTAATCTGTCTATTTTCTACCCGACAGGCGATTCACAACTAATCTCATCTCAATCACCACCAATGAAAACGTGTCAGGCATGTCGACAACTAATTCACCGTAACGCTCCAATTTGTCCTTTGTGTAAAACTAAAAGCAGATCAAGACATCCTAAAAGGTCAAAACTACGTGTAGAGAGAGTTGGGAGCAGCAGCAGGGATTTATCACATTAGGCATTTCATTGTAGCACATTATTCTTTTTGAAAAAATGATGTCAAGCATTTTTAAATATTTGGGGTTTGGATGACTGTACTTTTTATATCATTTTTTGATAATGGTTTATGCATTTGTATTTTTCCAGTGAGTGCATTTTAGTAATAACTCTTTTTGTTATTTTTCACTATATTGTTTTTTATTCAAATTATTAATAAAGAGCACATTGTATTGTTCTCATTGATAAATAGTCGTACACTTCTTTATTTATTCTGTTGTTTAAAACCAAATTTTTATTTTATATTTATTCAAATTAAATTGTTTTCACAATAGGTAAATCAATACATTTGTTTCATCTAATAGAATTTTCTTTTTTATGGCGGGATAAGGTTTGACAATTTTTGTATTAACATCATTACTGAACCACTTGGCATCTTTAAATATCTCATTAATGTACGCTTACAGGATATTTTTCCTTATATTCATATTTCTCATTTAAAACAAGATGTTAGATTTAAGTTATATATATATATATATATATATATATATATATATATATATATATATATATATATATATATATATATATATATAGCTTATATACTTCAAAATGAAGAAACTGTATAATTTCAACTGTTTAAAAACTTATTTTCACTAATTCTAACATCTGCGACAATACAAAAATAAAATTCAGTTGTTACATATTTACACCAAATAATAATTAGAGAAGAATTACATCCTACTACACTTAACATTAATAAAATCAAGTTTAATTTCACAGTAATAAAAAGAATGCTTTATTTGTTAAAAAAATATGTACAGTTGATTTTGATGTCTATTCATATCGATTCTTTTTCCCCTTTCCAGATAAGACATCACCACCTCGTTTTCGAACATTTAACGGATTTCGGGGATCATAGAGATCATAACGATCTGGATGGGCAATTGAAGGATCCAACACTTGTTTGGCAGGTGTCGGTTCTTCAGAAACCAAAGGATTTGTCATCCTGTAAGGACGTTAAAATTAAAAAAAACGTTATTCAACAATATATATATATATATTATATATATATATATATGATCCTGAGGATTTGAGTAATGCTTATAAAGTCTCAATTTCCAATGATGGTGATATTCCTAACTGTTAGTCCTCCACGTGGTGCATCCTGGACTAGGTGCCCCTAGGCATCTAGACTGATAACAGCAGGGTCCGAGTGCACAGCGGTAAAACTGGGCTTCCGCTGCGGCGGGTGGGTGCGAACATACACCCAGGATACTTAAAAGGTATCTAAATGTATACGTATATTATATATAGCCCTTGGGCTAAGGGAGATAACCCTGACAAAAAATCAGGCGGTCTCGTCAATTTTTGCGAACAGTGGCGATGTCACAAGGATGCCGTCTATCAGCCAAGAAACTTTGTTATTCTTCCACGTTTGTCTACGCTTGTCAAGCCATCGAAATCGATCGTTCTACATGGGAAATAATGAAGATTTGTTATTCTTCCACGTTTGTCTACGCTTGTCAAGCCATCGAAATCGATCGTTCTACATGGGAAATAATGAAGAGAATCTCTCAACAACATATATATATATATATATATATATATGAAGTTTATTGTCGGCTGGAGCTTATTCTAATGCCAGACAAGTCAAAAAATGAAGGCTAGACTAACAGTAACCTATATTCTTCCTTGTATCCCGACCTTCTAATCAAACTCTTTTAAAGAGAAACCTAATTACTTCCCTCCCATGACGTTCAATGGAAGCTTTGTAGTAGCATTTACTGCTGACAATTATAGTGATTATGATTAAATCTAGTATAACTAAAAATAAAAACTGACCAGTCGTCCATTTCGCCAAATTTATTCAATTCTTCTGTTTTATTTTGTTTTGAATTTACAACCGAATGCAAACGACTGCTAAATCGTTCCAAAAGTTGCAACGTTGATGATTCTCTTTGAGCTTCAGCCTGAATGATACAATAAAAAGTATCTATATTGATTATTATCTATCGTATTCAATCAAATAACATTTCAGTTTAAGTTTTTTTATCTCAAAAAGAAACATAAATGTTTTCTAGTTGTACAGTCTTTGGTACCTTGCTTCATACCCGAATATATTTTAATACAGTTTTTGGTGCTGTCCTTCAGCAGCATGGTTCTACCCACCTTTCAAAGTTTTGAAACCGGATAGGATAAATATAGTCTTCTTTATTGTAAAGAAAAATTCACACCGATTATTTTTTGCCTACCTTAAACTTCTAAAAGCCCACAAATCATGTTAGAAAATATTTACTAGCAAATATGTTTATTTTAAATAGTAAATATATCACAAATTAGATATCTTAAATAAATCCTATTTATCACAAAAATAAGCAACCTAATGCCCAATTTAATAATTTACCTCGATAGAAAAAACTCATTCATGATAAATATAGTCACACTTCATAACCATCTACCTATACTCATTCAATTTTTATAATACACAAAAACTAAATATCTATACAACTACAAAAATAATAAGAACATTCTATCCACAACTACTTTAATACTTTAAATTTTGTAATACGTTTAAATCAATTCGACTATTGTAGTTTAAAATAAACTGGTCCTTTTTACAAAAAAACATCTTTTATTAAATACCATTTTTCATAACCAAATACTCAACAGTATGACTATACTAACGCTTTAACGGATAGTTGCAAGGCTGCACTAAGTGTATTCAGTAAATTTCTTTAGACATACATATACCATATGTAGCATACAGTTCAGAAAAAATCTTTGGCGCAAAATCAGATGGCCTCGTCAGTTTTTGTTAACAGTTGTACAGTGACAAGAATGTTTTCTATTAACCAATAAATTTCATCGTTCACCTATATTTGTTGCGCATATAACATTTCCTTAGCACACAAAATCATGAGAAGCGATTGCTTGATAAGCTCTACAAATATAAAAAATAATGAAAAGGTAACCACGTCATCAATTATAATAAAAACGTAATGCAGCCAAACAAGGAACTAGTAGTGCGATACAACTCCAAGGGCATAAATCAGTAAAACCTAAGCACTTCATTAACCAAAAAAACACCTCAAATACCTTTCTTAATTGTTTAGCTTTCATTTTGTAATTCAGCAAGTCGTCCGAAAATGTATTCAAATCTTCAACCACTACATTTTTGTTATCTTGAACATCACCCGCTTGTTTCCTCGCTTCCCACAAAGCCAATGCAGCTTCTTCGGCCATTTTTTCATCGTTCAATTTGGAAATTACGCGTTCCTGTTCTGTTTGTGCTCGTAATTCTCTTTCGAGTTCCAATTTTTTTGACTTTTTAATTTGACGACGCAATTCTTCCGATTCTTCGCGCAATGTTTCACTGTTTATTAAGAAAGGCACAAAACGTTTCACACAGCTGGTTGCTTAAATCAAATTTCGATAAGCGTTTGTTCTATACAATATAACTCTACAACACAACTCTGAGATGCTAATGATCCTGAGGATTTGAGTAATGCTTATAAAGTCTCAATTTCCAATAATGGTGATATTCCCGACTGTTTGTTCTCCACGTGGTGCATCCTGAACTAGATGCCCCTAGGTATATAGATTAATAACAGGAACCAAATGCACAGCAGGCTTTCGCTATGGCGGGTGGGTGCAAGCATACACCCAGGATACTTAAAAGGTATCTTAAAGTATACGTATACCATATGCAGCCGTTCGGCTAATGGAAATAATCCTGACAACATATCAGGTGACCTCATCAATCTTTATGAACAGTTACAACATCACAAGGATGCCGTCTACAGTCACGTTTGTTACGCTTATCAAGTCATCGAAGTCAATTGTTTAAAATGCCGTATAAATATAAAAAATAATGAAGAGGTGATCACGTCACCAACCAAAATAAAGTCCTGATATATATATATATATATATATATATCCTGGATATTCTACTTAACCAATGTAATTCTGAATTAAAAAAATTTTTCATAATGTTATCATATGATCAAACATTATAATCGTTCAAACTCACAGTCTTTTGGCTTTCGATTCGTCCGAATTAGGATCATTAAGTCGATCTTCTTCGCGTTTTCGTCGGAGCTCCTCAGCTTTTTGAACCAATTCGACATTTGTCTTGGCCAACAGCTCTGATTCAGGACCATCCAAAGATACAGGCTCGGCACTTAAACGAGCATCGTTTAACAAGTCGTGAGCACTTTTTCCCCTATTTCGAAATTGCTATCAATGGAAAGGGTTTGAAAAGGAAATTATATCAATATCGTATGAACATAAAGCGAAATTTATAAAAACGAAAACGTTTGCCAATTTGTACCAATCATGTCCTACTTTTTTAAACATTGGACAAATATACTACTAAATATTTTAAACATTTTAAAACAAAACAAAGTATAATAAATAATGAGTAAATAATAACTATTTGTTGTTTATACATATACTAAATAGATTTCTATAAACGTACCTTTTTAAAGAAAATGAAATGTATGCATGTGCTATTGTAAATAAAATCTGTTTGACCATATGCTGCACTACCAAACTGATTTTCGACAAAATTTTGAAACATTTTAGTGTAAAATCCAATACAAATAAATAACTAATTCCTTCAAAAAAAACCTCCAATTGAGACTAACTAGTAGTTAGTCTCAGATAATAATAATTATCATCATCATTTCAGAACTGTATTGTTAATAGGTCGTTCAGAAAATAGAAATTAATCTAAAGAAAAGGTTTTATCAGTAAGCATCTGTATCGATATCTGATTAATATTTCACATACTTTAAACCAAAAAAATACTTTTAGAATAAAATTTTAACCGTTCCATGGACAACTTAAAAAAACAATAGTGCAACTACAATTACATACTATTATATTTTAGAAAATTAGTAATCTTTGCTAAATTAAATTTGTAACTTCACCCTAAACAATAAAATCAACCAAACGACTGGTTTCTCAAATAGGACCGCCAAATCTGGTATCTTGACCAGATTTGGATAGTATAAAATGAACTATTCAAACCCATATAGAAGGCAATAATCAATCAATCCAATCTTCCCCAAATCATAGATAAAACTGTTACAGATAAATTACTCTGCAGTACAAAATAAAGTACAACCTAATGCAGAAAACATATCCAATCTCTCTATTTTCAATCTACAAGGCAGACAAATGGAGAACTATAATAAAGTGTGCACAAAATTAAATTATTTGTGCGTACGTTTGACTAAAAAAAACAGTTTAACAATTTATTAAAATAATTTTAAACACACAGTAGCATTACAACTGACCTCTGTTACTATATTTGTCACTTGTTCCTCTTCTTCAGCTTCTTCTCCAAATGAGAGTAACGAAAAATTTCTAAACAATAATAATTGAGTTAACGATGAAATAATTAAAACGGTCATTAAGCAAAAAATGATTTAAAAAATAACATTCGTTAATTTCTACCTAACATACAATTATATACCAAAAATATAACTTATAGACATCAAAAGTTTCATAATAAAGTTGTGTCAGGATAATAGAACTACTTCTATTATCTATTGATGAAGCGATAAACTCAAAACTGGATAAGCACAGCTTAAAATACCACAACTAAAGGAAGACCGCCGTTCGGCTCTGCTAAAAGTCTACTTGTTAAAAATGTTTCTCGTGAACATTGAAACAATGAAAACCAAATAATAATAAATAAATCACATTTTTATGTTAATAATTTTTTTAAAGTTGCATCAGTCACTTGACTATCTTAACTTAAAATTAAAAAAACTTAATTTAAAAATAACAAACATAACAATTAGTGACAGAGACAGATCTTGGTTAGTTCCAAGTTCCCATAGCATCACAAATAATTGCGTTCGCAATTTAAGAAGGCGTACACTAATTGTTTGGCCTATCGACATAGCTAATGTTTTAAAATAACAAGCACCAAAAATGAAAATGCACATTTGTTTTCGCCATATGCAAAATTTACCTAAAGTTTAGTCAAAATTAATTGTAAAATAAAATTCGAATGTTTTAAACTACCGTTTATTGAGTCAATAAACATTTTCAAAAACTAATTTAGTCAAACTCGTTACACATAAAACATAAATCTTTAACCATAATACATATAAAAAATGAAAACAAAAACATTTCCAATAACAACTTAATCTTTAATCTTAACTAATTTTTCTACAATCAAAATTCACGTAAATTAAAACATCGATAACAATTATAATTTGTGCCGGGGTTGTTTAGCAATACAACGCTCGACTTGAACCTGAGTGGACATAGGTTCGAATCTTACCACGAGCACTAAATATGAGCTCATGTTGGGATTCGCTAAAATTGTACACTACTGAAAGATATTTCCCGTAAAACATTCAAAATAATAAAAATAAATTAAAATTAAATAATTAATAAATTATCAGTTAAACATCAACCTATTAGGTGTTTCACTACGCTCAGTGTATATCTATTAAAATCATTAAATTAAAGTTTTAAATCAAGATACCCCATTTACATTTAAATTTTATTCAATAAATAAAAGCGTAGTAAGCTTCAAATAAGTAGAGTAACAAAATTTCTTGTCTGGTAAACGGCAAACTTCTGATGGCGCCAGTTTACAAAGATTGGTGAAACCGCCTGATTATTGTCAATGCTATATCCCTTAGCCTAAGGGATACACAGAGTGTACATATATCTTAAAATACCTTTTAAATATCTTCTCTATATGCTCACACCCACCCACCAAAGCGGACACCCAGTTATACCCCTGTGCACTAGGTCCCTGCTGCTATTAGTCTAGATGCCTATAGGCACCTAGTTCCGAACGCACCACATGGAGGAGGAACAATCAGAAATAATACTATAATTAAAGTTGAAACTTCAAATGCATTACTCAAACTTTCAAGATTATCATCATCGTCAATTGTCAAAAGAATATAAATTCAGACAACAAATCATATAAACACTAGTAAAAACGAAAGTACCTATCAAAAAAGTGTGTGCATTTAAACGTTAATAAA